>JARQOC010000004.1:596200871-596557562 GCA_033576535.1 Allobates femoralis
GATTCCTAACTGTGCTTTAAAAAATTAGATTTTTAGCAAACAGTTGTTCATTTCTTTGAGCCACCCTGTCAACATCACGGCAATCTTAACAGGGCGGTCCTAATCTATATTTTTTATTTACATTGTGCCATACGGTCTCCTGAATATATTAAAAGCAGAAGCATCTCAGAATCGTTCCCATGGCACCAGGAGGACAAATCCAGATAAAGGTAGACCAGGTCCGAACACGTGCAGCAAATGCTACAGACGTCCGTATATTATCATACTTACACTGCCACACCAGCAACCATAAATGAGGGTGGAGCAGGCCCAGATAAATGTGCATGTAATCAAGAGAGCCTATGGGAATGGTGGGGCGGCTGCGTGTGTGACGGCCCCTCAAGCAGAATTTAATGCTGCTAGCTTTGCTTGTGCATCTGCAGCCCTCTGCATTCCTTACTGTCATGGTCATCACTGATCCACAAACTGTACTTTTCAATTGTATCATTGCCTCAACTCCCTACTTCTCACCATGACCTATGGATTGGAGGATCCACCTCACCAGGTGAGCCTATAACACCCCTGCCCCTATAAACTTCAACAGAGGGAAATGTAACTTTCCTCTTTAACTAAGACTATGAAATGACTTACTATGGTAAAAGTAAGAGCTGCAAAGACTCTACAGGAACAAGTACAATGTACAAATTACGGTGGCCTTCCTATCTTGGTACTGTCTGCATGCGATGATATTTATGGACTTTATTTGCTCTGCTGTCCTTTCCATACTCGAGCCTCAGACCTGTATAATATTTTTATTTTAGGACATCCACACTTTACTTTTTCTGATTAATAGACATAAGTGGCTTTTTGCTCTCCTTTTATATATTTCTTCCTTTCATGTACTCAAGCTGTTAATGTACCCTGGCTCTAATTAGATCCTTTTTTGTTTGTATGTGTGTATGTATTTTTCTTCTTTCCCTAGGTGACGTCCATTCAAGTAACATACTGTGTTGGAAAACGTGTCTGATCTACAGTTTCCACTTAGATGTGGCTTTTAAGACCATGGCTCTGCTAATTATAGTCTGATTAATATTTAATCCTAAGGGAAATGTAACAGAAATTTTGTGTTATACTTGGTGTGGAAAAGTGGGATAAGCTTCTACAATAAACAACACATTACGTGAGACTGAGCCAAAAATGAAATTCCATTTTTGTAAGTAGTTTGAACTCTGCAAAGCAGTTAATATCTGCCTCAGTCACAACAAAATGCACTCACAGATCACTGAGATATTAAATTACAGCTGCCAATTGGAGCCTATTGAGAAGGTTGGGTTATCACCCTTGACTGTATCACCCTCTATTGACAAGGTTGGGTTATCACCCTTGACTGTATCACCCTCTATTGAGAAGGTAGGGTTATCACCCTTGACTGTATCACCCTCTATTGAGAAGGTAGGGTTATCACCCTTGACTGTATCACCCTTATTGAGAAGGTTGGGTTATCACCCTTGACTGTATCACCCTCTATTGAGAAGGGTGGGTTATCACCTTTGACTGTATCACCCTCTATTGAGAAGGGTGGGTTATCACCCTTGACTATATCACCCTCTATTGAGAAGGTTGGGTTATCACCCTTGACTGTATCACCCTCTATTGAGAAGGTTGGGTTATCACTCTTGACTGTATCACCCTCTATTGAGAAGGGTGGGTTATCACCCTTGACAGTATCACTCTCTATTGAGAAGGTTGGGTTATTACCCTTGACTGTATCACCCTCTATTGAGAAGGTTGGGTTATCACCCTTGACTGTATCACCCTCTATTGAGAAGGTTGGGTTATCACTCTTGACTGTATCACTCTTATTGAGAAGGTTGGGTTATCACCCTTGACTGTATCAGCCTCTATTGAGAAGGTTGGGTTATCACCCTTGACTGTATCACCCTCTATTGACAAGGTTGGGTTATCACCCTTGACTGTATCACCCTCTATTGAGAAGGTAGGGTTATCACCCTTGACTGTATCACCCTCTATTGAGAAGGTAGGGTTATCACCCTTGACTGTATCACCCTTATTGAGAAGGTTGGGTTATCACCCTTGACTGTATCACCCTCTATTGAGAAGGGTGGGTTATCACCTTTGACTGTATCACCCTCTATTGAGAAGGGTGGGTTATCACCCTTGACTATATCACCCTCTATTGAGAAGGTTGGGTTATCACCCTTGACTGTATCACCCTCTATTGAGAAGGTTGGGTTATCACTCTTGACTGTATCACCCTCTATTGAGAAGGGTGGGTTATCACCCTTGACAGTATCACTCTCTATTGAGAAGGTTGGGTTATTACCCTTGACTGTATCACCCTCTATTGAGAAGGTTGGGTTATCACCCTTGACTGTATCACCCTCTATTGAGAAGGTTGGGTTATCACTCTTGACTGTATCACTCTTATTGAGAAGGTTGGGTTATCACCCTTGACTGTATCACTGTCTATTGAAAAGGTTGGGTTATCACCCCCCAACTGCTGTGATCGGTATCGGTATTCATCTGGTGATCAGGCGTTAATCACAGAAATGCGATGTGAAGCCACAGTACTAATAAAGAGAGATTGCTGAATATAATCTACCCTGGTTTGCTGTCATCTTGCACCCTAAAAAAAAATTATTCTCTGTTCTGTATACTTCAATGCCCTCTATGGGTAAGCGGTGAATGCAGCAGAATTCAGCTTGCTAAATTACTAAAGGACCTTTGATGATATCACGCCCCATGTGATCCGGTCTACTGACAACTCTAGAGACCTGTGCGGTACACACCGAAGGATAAACCTGTGGTTGTGCGGGGGTACGCAACTACACAAAGTTAGCAACTTTCATACCCCGCTTCCTTCCTCTCAGTCACTTGGTACACACAGGAGTGCCTCTCTTTTCTTTTCCTCTTTTACACTCTATAAAACTGTCACACTATTTATTCCCTTGAGTAGCGATGGCCGTGAGAAAGGTGACCTAAGTTCACACCTGAGCTGCGTCAGACGTGAACTCAGATGACCCCATGAACAGCATGATGGCACACTGGACTTAGTGGTGCCTAGAGTTAAAGTCGACCCTACCCCATGGCTCAACATCACCTGAAATATACTAGTGTTGGCTCTTCACTCTAACAAAGATGGTCATAGTTTTGGCATTATCTTCCCCCTTGCACAACATCTACTTAATTACAATCTTTAATGATCCAAGGGCAGATATTTCTATTTCTATTTTTCCAAAAGCCTTTTTTATGTATTTTGTCATTTTAATGCAATCCACACTATTAATGGTTCACCCCTGCAGAACGTAAAAAGTGTACATGGAGGTATATAACAACCTATAAATGCAAAACATTGTCTATTCTTATCCATCAAAACAGGCAAAAGGTACAATTTCCTTTTGATATATTCTATCATTTTCCCATGATTGCTCTGCAGCAAATCCTTCACATTGGCTTTCGAATGTATTTTTCCCTTGCTAAAAATAAAGTAATCATCAAGCAATTGTTAATAAGAAAAGATATTCTTATTGGCATTTGCCAACTGATTGACGTATGTTAGCAACAAGAGTGGTCGACAAATAATGTTTCATGTCCCTAAGGTCTCATTACAGGTCAATGGATCCGCTATGACTACCCCGCCGCCATTGTTGCATTTCTCACGTTGGAAAGTCGGGAGCCTCTTTATGGTTAGCACAAGGGAGAAAACTAATTGTAATTGTTGGGCTTCACCGGTTAGGGAGCCGAAAGGATAAGAGACACCCGGCAACGATTCCTTGTCTCGCTCTTCAAAAACAACCTGCTCGGCTCTACTGAGTAGAAAGTAATTTGTTCCTTCTTAGAATAATTGAACTGAGCTTGGAGTGGTCACATTTGTAGCTGTGAAGTGGTTACTGTAGAATTTAGAGGCATTTCTTCTGTGTATGAAAGTGTCTTTATCGTAGCCACTCGGGGTCTCTGGGCGACTCTATGCTCCTGGTAAGTTTAGAGCAACCAATAGATTCAAAAAAATAATTACAACCGGATATTTTTATAAGCTGACTTCAAGGTAAGGTTTCCATGTATGGATTGAACTGATTTTTACACAGATATTCAAAATAATAGCAGTCCAATATGACTGAGGCCCCTTAAACATCTATGCACCCAGCGCTTGCCTGCCCTGCGCTAGCGCAAGTGCAAGTGCAGGTGCTCTCTCAGGCATAGATGCAGAGCCCATGCGCTTGGTTCCGCTTTCGCCGCCATTACCTTCTAAGCGGAACCCAAAAGCGCAAGTCTGCAGAGGGGCACAGTCAGAGCGCATGCGTCACTCCGGACGCACTGGAAACGTCACATTACTCGTCTCCGGTGCATCCAGAGTGACGCATGCGCTCTGACTGTGCCCATCTGCAGACCTGTGCTTCCTGGTTCTGATCCCGTGCGCTCGCCATAGAAGGTACCAGAGGTGAAAGCGGAACAAAGTTCAAGGGCATTACATCTATGCGTCAATGTGCTTGCCTGCGCTTGCGCTAGCACAGGGTAGGCAAACGCTGGGCGCATAGATGTGAAAGGGGTTTTTGGTATAAATTATGTTACCACATGTCAAACAAATTACCAGTTGATGCAGTAGAGTCTAAGAAAACCAACATGTGAATAAAAAAGTAGAGAAAAGGGGGCGCTTATGGGTATAACCTGGTGGTCCATTGGGGTAGGTGGGATATGTGGATGTTTGCTCACCTTGCTGGGTTGTGCATGCCATGCACAACCATGTTGAACGCCTCAGTGTCTGGGTGTGAGCTAGAGGAGCTGAGCCGGGCAGTAGACGCTGGGGGGTCACGTGACAGGGATGTGACATCACCGCAGATCCTCAAGATGATTTTTTTGATTAGTTCCCCCATCCTCCGTGGCTGCTCCTGCCGCAAGCCCTTGCAGAGGAATAGATATCAGGAAACCATGGATTAGCGATCTGTGGAATGCCGGGGGGACTGGAGAAGGAGGTTAAAAGGACAAAGTTTAAACAAACCTTCATTACAGGGTTTCAATTCACTTCACAACGCGTTTCGGCAAAGGTTTACCGACCTGATGAAGGCAGTAAACCTCTGCCAAAACGCATTGTAAAGTGAATTAAACCCCTGTAATAAAGGTTTGTTTAAACTTTGTCCTTTTAACATCCTTCTCCAGTCCCCCCGGCATTCCACAGATCGCTAATCCATTATTTTCTAAGAAAAGTAACAGACTAAGCATTCACGATCTGCATGTTTTTGAGTCTGTGTATTTGAATAAGTAATTGAAAGAGGTCAAATTTTGCACCGTGTTAGCCAGTAGATAGAAAAATATTAGAATCTGAGAGTCCTCAGTCCTGGACGAAATATCGCCGCCAAAAATGTCTCCTTTGGTTGTGGCGTGAGAAGGTACCCTTAGGCTACATTCACACATTGCATATTTTGTTGCGCCTTTTGCCACGACTTTTGGCCGTGCAAAAAGGCGCAACAAAATGCGTGGGTGCATTCACACCCCACGCTTTTGTGCGCTGCAGGGGAGGAAAAATCCTGCTTCCTCCTCCCCTCTGTCACATCTGTGCCCACCCCCAAAAGATTTCACAATGTATTAATATACATTGTGAAATCTAAATTCAATAAAGCCAGAGGTGTTTAAAATAATAAACATGGACACTTACCCTCCGGCGGGTAGATGGCAGGTGTCCGGGAGCCAGGACCTGTGAGCAGCTGCAGATTCCAAGTGGAAAAAGACCTGTCGTGATGTCAGAGGGCGTTCCGGGTTCTGATTGGCCGCTCACGGCCAATCAGCGCCCGGAACTCCCTCTGACATCACGACAGGTCCTTTTCCACTCGGAATGTTCACTTGCTCCCGGCTTCTGAACAACCTCCATCCACCCACCGAAGGGTAAGTGTCCATGTTTATTATTTTACAAACATTTCATTTACTTTAATTTTGATTTTGCAGTGTATATTAATACACTGCAAAGTCTAAAGGGGCGTTCACATATGTCTCAGAGGTGAGGAGGAAGCAGGATTCTTCCTCCCCTCTGTGACATCAGATGCAGCAGCGCCCGCCCTTATAGGAAAAAGCGCGGGCGTTGCTGCGTAAAGAGTTGACACGGTCATTCTTTTTACGCAGGCGCTTTTTCCTATAGAAGCGAGGCGTCTGTCTGCACGGCAAAGTGAATTTCCCATTCACTTTGCTGGCGGACAAAATGCATATTGCGCATTTTGAAAAGCGCGCGCAAAGAAGCGCGCAAAAATATGCAATGTGTGAATGCAGCCTTAATGGCTAACTGAAAAGATGGTAAGCAAAGCAAGCTTTCGAGGCACTATGACTTTTTCATTTAGGCTTAAAGATACAGCTGCTGGAGAAATACACATATATATGTGTATATATACAAATGCAGGGTGGGGAAATTGCAATACATAACACATGTGACGTGAGGCATGTAGTGGGCAGTGTGGAGGGGAAGAAGCAGCTGGGAAAGTGAAATCCTAGATAACAGGAAGAGACAGTTTTATAGTCCATTGATTCATGGTTGGTCCAAGAACAGGGCTGGGGTGGTAATTAGGGATGGGCGATTCCTAAACTACTCGGAATCGCTAGACTCCGACGAGTCTGAGTCCAGGACTCGCTACTCGTTGCGAGTCTAGCGAGTCCAATGTAAATGAATGGGGTACGAGTATTGCAGCGATTCCTCTGCTGCCGGTCCCTATAAGGGTGGGGGGTGCACCGGACCGGCCAGCTACTTACCGCTGCCTCCGCCGGCTGCAGACTCGCTCCCCGAGTCTCTCTGCTGCTCTTTCCGGAGATTCCCGAATGGTGACAGAGCAGTGAATAAATTAACTTCCGTCACTGCTCGGGAATCTCCGGAGCAGAGCGAGTCTGGCTGACAGCAGAGTTCAGCTCAGGTCATAATGACCTGAGCTGAACCCTGACTGTTTAGTCAGTTCCCAGCTCTGCTACATCCCTGTCTGTCTAAGCACAGATGTCCACACTGCTACATCCCTGTGCATAGATATACATGTCTATGCACAGGGAGTGAGCAGACTGAGAACAATCTCAGCTCTGCTACATCATCTCTGTGCACAGACATTCATGTCTGTACACAGGGAGAGCAGGCGGGCTCTAGGACTCTGGAGCTGCCACAGCTCGCAGGACCCGGAGCCCAGAACAGAGCAGACAGCCGGAAGAGAGGTAAGGAGAATTTCTCCCCCCTCCCTTCCTTCGCTCTCTGCTCGCTCCCCCCAGCCCAGTCCTAACTTAGGACTGGGCGGGAGGGGTGAGGGGGGGCGGACTCGTTACTGTGCGAGTAATCCCTGCGATTACTCGCACAGTAACGAGTCGGGCGAATCCCTTACTACTCGGCGAGTACCGAATAGTAACGAGTAGATTCGCCCATCCCTAGTGGTAATTGAAAGAGGGTGTGTTCAAAATAATAGCAGTGTGGAGTTCAATTAGTGAGGTCAATCATTCTGTGAAGAAACAGCTGTGAATCAGGGGGGCCCTTATTTAAGGGTGAAGCCAGCACATGTTGTACATGCATTTCTTCTTGAAAGCCCTGAGAAATATGGGTCATCTATTAGCAAGATGTCCCCACAAAGTCTCACTATTAAAAAAGACATGTACTGAAGCAGATAAAATTTGCCAAGGAACACATCAACTGGCCTAAAGACAAACGCTTTGTGGAATGATCAAAGTAAAATTGTTCTTTTTGGGTCCAAGGGTCACAGACCGTTTGTCATACGACCCCTAAACTTAAAATTCAAGCCACAGACACTCTGAAATCAGTGAAGCATAGTGGTGCAAGCATGATGATATGGGC
Organism: Allobates femoralis; assembly: GCA_033576535.1. NCBI lineage: Eukaryota > Metazoa > Chordata > Amphibia > Anura > Aromobatidae > Allobates > Allobates femoralis. Next base: position 596,208,673 of record JARQOC010000004.1, read on the forward strand.
ACTTACTATAGTGCCGGACCTATTTACCACATACCAAGAATCATGGACCAGTTTGCATTAATCAAAATACTTGAACATTTTACGTTGCCTTATGCTAAAGATAAAATGCTCTTGAAATGGGTGTTTCAACAAGAAAATAACCCTAAACAGTAAACAAGAATAATATTGGTTCCAGTCCAACAAAAATGAGGCCCAATCCCTGGACCTTAATCCGATAGGACACTTGTGGCGTGACATTAAAATACCGTTTCTGAGGCAAAGCCAACAAATGTAAATGCATTGTGGGATGTAGTCAAAGCATTCTGGGCTGGAATAACAGATGACAGGAACAAGAAGTTGGTTTACTCTGTGCAACATAGATGGGAAGCGGTTCTAAAAAATGGTGGTTATTCAACTAAATATTAGGTTAGTGATTCACAGGAATGCTAAATTCTAAAAGACAAGAGTACATATTGTGAGTTTGTACAGACAAATGCAGACACTGCTGTTTTTTTTGAACAGCCCAATGTTCATTTTTTTTTGTTATTTTCTGTACACTAGTTAAAAATCACACACATTTCTCTTCATGTTTTGATTTAGAAAACAGTCTGCAATGTTCCCAATGTATGGAAATAAAAATTATTATAAAGATTTTGGGCTTAACTCATGTTTTTAAACACACTGCTACTATTTTTAACGCAACAGTAGAAAAGAATGACACATTGCTATAGTAAAATAGCACGTATAATAATAATAGTAATCAAAAGTTGAAAAACTATTTTTATTATTTAATTTTTAGTTTTTATTCATTTTTAGTCAGAGTTTTAGACTAAAAATGTAAAAAACTAAAAATTAAATAATAAAAATAGTTTTTCAACGAGCTACTCCCACTGGAAAGAATATCCTACAATACAAATTTTAGTGCTGACTAAATTTAAAAAATAAAAAAAACAGAACCTGACGAACCTTTGAGTTTGGGCGCAAGGAGCCTGAGAGGCCTTGGAGAGCATGCCTGGTCTCTACAAGGACAACGTTAACACTGAGTGGGGGGGGATTTCAAGCACCACCTAAAGAAAGGAAGTGATTGGAAGGGGTTGGATCCTCTGCTGCTTTGGAGAGGATGGGGAAATGAAAATGTGTGAGCTGTGCCTGCCAGGCCAGTTGTGCCTAATGCAGGGTGAAAGTAAACATTCCTATTGACTAAATGACAAGAGAAGAATAAAAAGTGATAAAGAGAAAATGTCACAGGTGGAAAGAGTCTGACCCTTAGACTGGGGGTCCCCAGTTGACCCTGTTCCCATAAATACCTCTAAAGTGGAGGCTGTCTGGACCACCACCCATGCCCTGCTCCTGACAAGCCCTAGGCTAATACCCAGGGGCGGACCGTCACCCCCGGGGGCCCTGGTGCAGGAGAGGACCGGGGGGGGGGGCTACTGGCCGTCGGCGTGGCCCGGGGGAGGAGGGGTGGCGCTGGCCGTCGGCGCGGCCCGGAAAGGGGGGAGTGGGTGCTGCTGGGAGCCGCAGGCGCGATGCCCTCCTACCTGGGAGCCGCGCCGGATGTATGCTAGGGGCCGGAGGAGCAGAGGAGAGGAGGGGCGGGATCAGGCAAGGGAAGCAGGAAGCTCTCTGCTTCCCTTGCCTGACCCTCCTCTCCTCTGGCGGCGGCTTGCGGGGGTCGGCTGGGGGCCCCCCTCCAGGCTTGAAGGGGCCCCCAGACGGTCGGGGCCCTGGTGCAGCTGCAGTCCAACAAAAATGAGGCCCAATCCCTGGACCTTAATCCGATAGGACACTTGTGGGGTGACATTAAAATACCGTTTCTGAGGCAAAGCCAACAAATGTAAATGCATTGTGGGATGTAGTCAAAGCATTCTGGGCTGGAATAACAGATGACAGGAACAAGAAGTTGGTTTACTCTGTGCAACATAGATGGGAAGCGGTTCTAAAAAATGGTGGTTATTCAACTAAATATTAGGTTAGTGATTCACAGGAATGCTAAATCCTAAAAGACAAGAGTACATATTGTGAGTTTGTACAGACAAATGCAGACACTGCTGTTTTTTTTGAACAGCCCAATGTTCATTTTTTTTGTTATTTTCTGTACACTAGTTAAAAATCACACACATTTCTCTTCATGTTTTGATTTAGAAAACAGTCTGCAATGTTCCCAATGTATGGAAATAAAAACTATTATAAAGATTTTGGGCTTAACTCATGTTTTTAAACACACTGCTACTATTTTTAACGCAACAGTAGAAAAGAATGACACATTGCTATAGTAAAATAGCACGTATAATAATAATAGTAATCAAAAGTTGAAAAAACTATTTTTATTATTTAATTTTTAGTTTTTATTCATTTTTAGTCAGAGTTTTAGACTAAAAATGTAAAAAACTAAAAATTAAATAATAAAAATAGTTTTTCAACGAGCTACTCCCACTGGAAAGAATATCCTACAATACAAATTTTAGTGCTGACTAAATTTAAAAAATAAAAAAAACAGAACCTGACGAACCTTTGAGTTTGGGCGCAAGGCGCCTGAGAGGCCTTGGAGAGCATGCCTGGTCTCTACAAGGACAACGTTAACACTGAGTGGGGGGGGATTTCAAGCACCACCTAAAGAAAGGAAGTGATTGGAAGGGGTTGGATCCTCTGCTGCTTTGGAGAGGATGGGGAAATGAAAATGTGTGAGCTGTGCCTGCCAGGCCAGTTGTGCCTAATGCAGGGTGAAAGTAAACATTCCTATTGACTAAATGACAAGAGAAGAATAAAAAGTGATAAAGAGAAAATGTCACAGGTGGTTATAACAAACAAAGGATGGGCAAAAGGCAATCAAGGGAAAGAGTCTGACCCTGTTCCCATAAATACCTCTAAAGTGGAGGCTGTCTGGACCACCACCCATGCCCTGCTCCTGACAAGCCCTAGGCTAATACCCTCTCATCTCCACCCAGGGACCAGGATAAAAACAGCAACAGCCACACACAATTGCAATCTCAAAGCTACGGAACAGCTTCAGCAGGAACTGCACACAGCGTCCACGCAGCTCATGGTCGTAAGGAGAATGAAGTCTATCAGCGACACAAGGTGGTAAGTCATGGGACTATGCATAGGCTGGGGAAGTAGTCAGACCACATCACCTGATACACACAGCCGATAATACTTCAAAGCCACAGCACAGCTACTGACATTAACCCTTAAGGTACAAAAGCAGAGCAGTCTACATGTGACAGTCAAGCAGAGGCATAAGACCAAACTTACAAACACTATGAGCCAGAAAAAACTTATCACGGGGAGAAAAATGCTACATGGACCAAAAAGTGACACATTTAAGATAATGAAGACATATGGCCCAATACTCAGGAAAAAATAATATGAAGCAGAGACAGTGAAAATGAGTCACATAGGCAGGTGCTCAAGATAATAATCCAGCTTGTATCCAGTGGGGCGCACCGAGAGTGATGCCGGTACATGGATCTGTGACCAAAGTAGTTAACAGTACAAAGCTGAACACAAATCAAAGGAATAAAGAAGAGTCAATAAACCTGTGTGGCTCAGCTCTGTATTACTTGTTTCCTGGGTATTGGGCCATATATCTTCATTATCTTAAAAGTGTCACTTTTTGATCCATGTGATACATTTTTGTGACACATATTGTCTCTACGTTTGGCCTTATCCATTCAGCCTACCTCTGATCTTCAAAGTCGCACTTGCAAACCAATTGCTGTACATGCTGATACCTATTCTTATATATTTACTGATTTTGTTGCAGGCTACCTGTGTGGCTTGTGCCTCTGTTTGACATTCTCTTTTTATCCCTTTTTATTCTTGTCGTTTGTTCAATAAAGATGTTTAATTTGATATTTTTTCCCGTGCCTCCAATTTTTCTAATTGGACTTTCCTGATATAGGAGAGCCTTTACTATTTACAGGCAATTAGGTATTTACTCACAGTAAAAAGTTGGCATCAAAGGCCGATGAGTAAGGCTGGCATCACACCACAGCAAGATCAGGTCCGGGGCTGTCCTGTGGGAACCTAACAGCCGGACCCGATTTTGAAACAGAACCGACGGAAAATATGCCCTCCGGTCCGGTTTGCAGCTGGATTCAGCATTTCACAGCAGCAGGAACTGTCTCTGCTGAAATGTCAGAATCGCGGCTAGCAGGGGAGCTGGCCGCGGTTCTGAAATATCAGCGGGCAGCTCTCCAGCTGAAGTTGAGCTGAGCTTACCGCTGAACTCCAGCAGCTGGCTTCTGGCTCCTGGATCCGATTTTTTATCTGATCCGGCACGATCCGGCGCCATACACTCTCATGTTAGGGGGCGCCGGATTTTGCAGGATTCGGGAGGATCTGATTTTGTTCGATTTGTGCCCCGGATGCTAAAAACAATGCAAGCAATGTTTTTGTGTCCGGGAGAAAAATCCAAATTCTCCCGGATCTTCCGGAACAGATGGAAACCGGAAGGCAAACAGCTGCCATCCAACTCCATAGGGCTGCATTACCACAAATCGGGTCCGAGACTGTCAGGTTCACACCGGACTGCCCCGGACCTAATCTTGCCATGGTGTGAAACCGGCCTAATCATGGCCAAAGTGATAATGATTCTGAGCCTCTCAATTAACAATAATAAAACACTTGGATGGGTAATTACAATGACCAGACGTTATATACAGTATCTGTGCATTGTGATGGAACCAGAAATTCTAAACTAGCTATTTGATGAACGTATTTATGAGAGTCTAATGAAATTTAATGCCACCTTTTATTCCTTTAAAACAATCTGAGATCTTTCAAAAATATATTTTATCTACCCCTTTAATAAATTGTCAGACAATCTGTTGTATGTGGTACTGGTGATTTCATTTTCCTAAATAGTGGTTTGACTCCAGTCAAATAATGGACTGTAATTATCGGAGCAGTATTGGACAAAATAGATTATTTGGAGGATCTACTCTATACAGAGCATGTTCATGTCCACTTTTTTTTAGTGAATTTGTCAACAGGTTTTTCCCTTATAAACTGCGGCCACCACCAGTAAGCCCTTATATTCAGCATGCTAGAATACTGTATATAAATCCTCAGGCCGATCTGTATAACATAAAAAATAGATTTTATTATACTCACCTACAGTTAATTTAATAATTATTTGATCCCTTGCTGATTTTGTAAGTTTGTCCACTGACAGTAAAATGCATTTTGAGCCATTCATTTAATGAATATCTTTAAAGAAGACCTGTCACCCCTCTGGTGCTTTCCAAACTGAAAGCACCACTGAATGCAGCGTGTCTGCTGCATTCAGTAAATGGGTCTCCCATGTTTCTACCAGCCCTGTAAGCTGTAAAAAACACCAGTTTAGAGATGAGTTCGGAGGGAGATACTTATTATGAATACCTCCCCGCCTCCTGCCTCTCTGTGCTGCCTCCTTCCTCTCTGTACCGCCCCCTGGCTCTCTGTGCCACCTCCTGCCTCACTGTACCGCCTCCTGCCTGTGACACCAATGCCAGGACCCACCCTGCTGTATGCATACAACATAATCTGCAGCAGGGTGGGCTCCGGCGCTGACGTCACAGGCAGGAGGCGGCACAGAGAGGCAGGAGGTGGCACAGAGAGGCAGGGGGCGGTGAATAACCCTGTGAACAGCGAGGACTCCATAATCGGTAAGTCCCTCCAGACTCGTTTTCTCTAACTTTATAAAGTGCTTTTTTACAGGGCGGGCAGAAACATGGGACACCCCATCCCTGAATGCAGCAGCCACGCTGCAATCAGTGGTGTTTTCAGTTTGGAAAGTACCAGGGGGGTGACAGGTCCTCTTTAAAAAATAAGAAGAAGAACTAATATGTATGTGGTTGTATAATTATTATTTCTATGATAACTCATGGACATGGCTGTATTATTGTCACCTGGCAGCTCAATTATGGCTTCCATGAACAGGTTTGGCACAAGATACTCCGTGTATCAGAGCCTAAGGATTGCCCTGGCCTTCACTCTTTATACCCTATATAGGAATCTGGACTTAACAGAGGTCCCTGGGCAAGGGCCACAGAGTCAGCTGCTGTTTGATGGTGCAAGATTACAATAAAGGTAGTTAGGTAGCCAGCTCTGAATCAGGAGGGCATGGTAGGGACAAAATTGTAAATCTAGCGTAAAATCAGAAATCAAGTCAAAGTCAAATAACTTTAGTAATCAGAACAATCAACAGGATCAGAGCTCAGCAGTATTCAGTAACACAGTAATACTATTGATTGGCAGTGGGAGCTGGCTCTCTGGGGTTTAAATACAATAACCTACCCAGTACTCACAGTAGATAGAAACCAAGCCAACAGATTTACCCAGGAGCTACCAGACTGGTCAGAACCACAAGTTCTAGGAATAAAAGAGGATTGATGCGACGCCTAGTGGCCAAAGCAGAAACCAGCACAGGTGTTGCTGTGATGACTTCATCCAACCTACTAGTTGTTCAGTAGTCTTTGAAGGTTCATTACTGTACCATAGTCAAAAGAATCCAATATAAAAAACAATAACCAGCCTTACCATATCCCATAATGTGGAGCTAGTATCGCCAAATACGGTATCCCAGTGGTTTTCCCATGTTCACATCCCACCATGGACAACAGCTGCAAGGTGTTTGCATGACTTTCCTCTAACACTCCAAAGACTTGTGGTTGGGAATTTTGACTGATGATGGTTATGATTTTAAAGCACTGAGTAATAATGGCACTGAATGAGTAAAAAAAGTAAGTAAGCTGCATAGCGCCCATATACTGTTCTTGGACTGGGGCACTGTTCTCTGTGTTCACCACAGCCCTAATACAGAGTATGTAAAACCATTATACCGTAGTATCTACTACATGTAATACACCTGCAGTCAATCAAGGCCTTTGCTAATTTGCACCAAGATGGCTTTTGTGTCATCTTCTATACAGTGTCAGTATCAATTCTAATTATGATTCTCATTTTAACGAGGATCTTTGGCCTCATTCAATGACTCAAGCGGTTCTCTTCGTGTTCCTAATCAGAAAGCTTTTTTTTATATGCAGGGATGTGAAATCTTTGTGATTACGTATTATAGACCGTCTCTTTCAGTCCTTTATAATCTAATATCTTCCTATTGTGTTTGAGAATAAAATATAGATTGTGCATTGGTGATCATCTCATTAGAAGTGTCTGATTAGAAGATGCTATCTCAACTGCAATCATAAATGTAGGTATATTGGCTAACGATCAAGCAGATATGCAAAAAATAAGGGTACCGTCACACCTGGCGATATTGGCGGCGATTTTTATGGCGACGCTAGGGCGTGGCCTATCGCCGCCGACATCGCCAATGTGTCGCCCAATGTGATGCATTTGAGTTGTCGCCAGGTATCAGACGAGTGCTCTGAAACCAGGCGGCCGATATGGGGCGAAGTGTATACATCGCCCCGTGTAAAGGGGCGACAGCGATCAGACAGGCGATGGGAGCCATAGGCTGGGGTTTTGAGACACCCCGGCGGCGATGCCGCCTGTCAGATCGCCGGTGAGCCGACGGAGGTGTTGCCCCATGTAAATGGGGGACGGCAATGCTGGCGGGGCACCAAAAACGTGCGCACTCCCGCCAGTCGCCGCCGACATCTCCGGGACCGTCACCAGATGTGACGGTACCTTAAGTATTTATCATATAACGACACTCCAACATCCTTAAAAAGTCCAGTCTTTATTCAAACATGGTTAAAAGAAGCTCAAGGAGAGAGAGTGTGTCTGGGACAACAGACTGTCAACCGGTCCCATCTACTTCCAGCAGGCAGGACCAGTTGAAGAACCAGGTGACACAAAACAGTCTGTCGTCCCGGACACACTGTCTCTCCTTGAGCTTCTTTTAACCATGTTTGAATAAAGACTGGACTTTTTAAGGATGTTAGCTTTCTTTTCTCCTGTTGTTGTTTGAAGACTCTTCTTCACAGTAGCTTTGCACTCAATTACCCCTGGTGAGATTATACTCGAGCTCCAGATACGGATATAAGGGTTTCCTCTGCTGTCAGCGCATTCCACCCATCAACGTGAGAAAGGCTGAATATTTTCTTTCTCTGTTTATATGTATTTATCATATTCCACAACATTTTACATACATTAATATTACTACTCCCATTGGGCTCACAATCTAGATTCCCTATCAATATGTCTTTGGAGTGTGTGGAGCAAATTGGGGACCCTGGAAGAAACCCACAGAAACATAGGGCGAACATACAAACTGTGACACGAGTCATTACAGTAATAACTAATCTTTGAGGTGAAGAAAACAGACTATAAAAATGGAAAGTATAACAATATTACTACTTACTGGTAAGTAAAGAGAGACTGAAACAATCTGGGGTCTAGGAAATGGTGCAGTAACAGCAATGGATATTCAGAAGCAAAGTCCAATTCAAGCCAAAGTCAGGAAAACCAGAGGGCCAAAACAGAATACAGAGAAGTAGGCAGAAAGAGAAATCAGGTCACAAGCAGAGAGTCAAGTCCAGGTAAGGTAACTAATCAGGCAGGATCTGGCTCAGAGCACAGAGCGATCAGTCCTACACATCCAAAGGCAAAAACGTACAATTGCCAAAGAATAGGGCAACAAGCTTGCTTAAGTAGAGTTCTAATCAAATGAGCTGAAATGCAGGGGAGTTGCAGCATAGAGCCCGCTCAGACTGACAGTCTCCACAACAATCTAGTAAAAGAAAAAGATAGTGTGGAGATCGTGACACAAACCCCAAAATGATGATTAACTGGTTCTTCAAAAAGACAAGACATTTTTTGGGGATATCCACTATGCGTCATAATCAATATCCCCCCCCAGACTTTCAAGTGTGAACCAAATGCTGCCCCTATGCCACTCCCTGTTTTAGCGATGATTGGAAAGGGTGGGCATAACATAAAGGCCTATAACACAGCACTATTTGTCCACTAAATATATTATATTAATAGGTGCTGTGGACTTGCTGATACCTCATCTGGAAATAACAGCATGTGAAAATATTTTAAGTGTTTGGAGACATTGGCACTAAGTTCTCTTATCCAGAGTAGTTAAGAGGGTGCTAGAGTTAAAGGGGTTGTACCGGCTTGAGGCTAGAGTTTATTGTGACTGCAGTATTGTGAATCCTCAAAGTGAGCACTGTGCGCTCTGTCAGGATTCTCCAGTGACATTGCTGGGAGTAGGAGGGCACATGACTACAAGTATACGATTAGCCTACATGCGATCATTTACCATCTGGAGATGTATGGCCTCATTTAATACAAGTGACTTCAGTGTGACCCAATAGTTAGAATGTGGCTTAAAGTATGCATATTGCAGTCACATGACCACCCACTTTCTGTCCCAAAACTGGAGAATCCTCACAGTGCACGGTGAGCGCACTGTGAGGATTCAAAATTCTTCAGTCCCTAAAGGTACCGTCACACCAGGCGACATCGCCGGAGATATCCCAGGCGACGCACGGGAGCGCGCACGTTTTTGGTACCCTGCCATGTTTCAGGCGGCGTCGCTGTTGGGGTGTCTAGAAACCCCAGCAGGGATCCTGTAACACGGGAGCCTATGGCTCCCATCGCCTGTAATATCACCAATCTCGATGTTACACGGGGCGATGCATACACATCGCCTGAGAGTGGTTGCCTGGTTTCACAGCAGTGCTCTGAAACCAGGCGACCACTCTCAGCTGATTTTTCAGTGCAAAATCGCCACTTTACACGGGGTGACTCGCCGCCCATGATGCTGACGATAGCCCACACCCCTGCACCGCCTGCGAAATCGCCGGCAATGTCACCTGGTGTGACGGTACCCTTAGGAGCCTGTCACACCAGGTGACGTCACCGGAGATGTCGGCGGCGACGGGCAGGAGCGCACATGTTCTTGGCACCCCGCCAGCATCGCCGTCGCATGTTTACATGCGGCGACACATCCGGCTATGGACCGGTGATCTGACAGGCGGTGTCACCGCTGGGGTGTCTAAAAACCCCAGCGGTGATGCTTTAACATGGGAGCCTATGGCCCCAGAGTGGTTGCTTGATTTCAGAGCGCTGCTCTGAAACCAGGCATCCACTCAAATGTTTCATCCTCACCCATTCACATTAGGCCCCAGCGTCGCCTAAAAAATCGCCGGCGACATCGCCAGGAGTGACGGTACCCTTAAGGTACCTTTACACGCGGCAACTTTTCTAGGAATTTCACTGGCAACTTACTGGTTGCAGTGAAATCATGGAGACATTGTTCCATTTGTACACAGCAACAAGATAGAACAACGTGTCCATGATTTCACTGCAACCAGTAAGTTGCCAGTAAAATTCCTAAAAAAGTTGCCGCGTGTAAAGGTACCCTTAAAGTACCTTTACACGCCGCAACTATCACCGGCGATCGGTAGCAACCGAACGTGCGCGTGCACGTTTTTGACGGTTGATACCGATCGCCGATGCCGCGTGTACATGTCGCAATTGCGCCCTCAACCTAAGGGAACGTGGTTCCCGGAAGTTGAAGCAGATCCTGTGGGAAACATCCGGTTGAATTCCGACACCGCTTCACACGCCGCAATCACTAAGGGAATATGGGCGTACCTGTGCAGCGCCACAAGAACATAGGCGTGACAGAGTTGTGTATTCCGCGCCCCAAACATGCTGATTGCACAACGCAATAGTGTCATGATTAGCCAGCCTGCGCAGGAAGGCTGGCTAATACATGACGCCATTGCAATTGTGTAGTGTGAATGGACAGCTCTTCAAATATGGCGCCCTGTGAAAGGGCAGCCAATGGAAACACAGTAGCCCCCACCAATCATTGCTGAAGGGGCGCGGTATCCAGCACGCTGTGTAATGCCTCTGGGAAATCATTAGGCGAAGCAGATTCCATCCCTATCGCCCGTTCACACGCCAAAACCAGGGCAATTCACCTTCAGGGTTGCCTCTGGTTTTTGAACAATGCTCTGAAACCGCAATCGGGAGCAACTGCGAAAATCACAATCACTTTCCCTGATTACACGCCGCAATTTCGTAGCAATTTCAAGGCAACCGTGATGGGAATCCCGATTGCCTCTCAGTTGCTACACCTCAGTTGCGGCGTGTAAAGGTACCTTGCAGACTTTAGCCCCAAACCTTGATATTCCCTTTATCTACAGAAGGTACCTCTGTTTCCATTTTTTTCTTTAAGCCCCAACACCTCCACCACCATGAGTATGAAAAGTAGGAAAAACTCTAATCATACATATCTAATCATGCATGAAGTCAACGGTTGAAAAATTACTAATGTATAATTTCCATTTCCAACTTGAGAGTAAAGGTACCGTCACACGCCGCAATCTCGGCTGACGATACGTGGCGATCTAACATGCGCGTTCACGTTTTACGTGGTCGCCTCAGATCGCTGATGGCAGTGTCACACGCTACAATTTCGCCCTGAAGCAAAGGCGATGTGTTGCTCCGGAAATCGCTTCACCTATAGCGGAACCAATCTTGCCTAATTCCATCGCCGCTTCACACACCACAATCTGAAAGGCAATGTGGGCGTACATGTTCAGCGCGGCGAGGAGATAGGTGTGCCACAGTGGTTTACACCGCGCCCCATACACGCTCATTGGACAACGCAACAGCGTTACGATTGGTCAGCCTGCTCTGGAAGGCTGGCTAATACATGACGCCATTGTCTATCGGAGTTTGCACTGAGTTTGCGGACGGTTTTGCAGCTGAAGATGTGTGTGGTGCTGAATGGACAGCTCTTCAGATATGGCGCGGTGTCAACTGACAGCCAATGGGAACACAGTAGCCCACACCAATCATCTCAGACGGGGTGCGGACTACAGCCCGCTGAGGCACGCCTACGGGAATTCATAGACAACGCTCTTTCCATCACTATCGCCCTATCACACGCCACAACACGTAAACATCGCCTTAACGATTGCGCCTGATTACTGAGCACTGTTCAGGAATCAGGCGACGGCCGAGGGGCGACTTATCGCCACGAAAACGCCCAATCACACGCCGCAACCGTGAGGCAATTTCACGGCGATTTCAACTGGGCATGATTTCGCCTTTCAGATTCCCAGGCGAGATTGCGGCGTGTGACGGTACCTTTAGGAAGTCTTTTTGGATATAGACTGCCCTTTCTGTATCCAGATAGTCCTGACAACAACATCTAGTTTTTACCCCTCACGTTATAGCAATAATAATAACTTTTTTACCCCTACGACTAAAGAACTTTTTTTTTTACGTGCCACATTTGTAAAATGGAGGGCACAGCTTAAATAATTATGAACAGTAATATTTGATAACCCTCCCAAACGAGCACAAGCCCTGTAGACCATGTTTACTTTTTTGGCCATAACCTCTGCCTATGATGGGAAATAGGTACATGGATTATTACACACCTTAACCTAGTCCTATTTTTTTAGTGATTTAAGGACCTTTTAGCTCTCTGGTTATCATCCCGATGTCTTCCGTCATTGACAGGCTGTATTGTTTTGTCCACCAGGTGGTCCGGAACGTGCGTCAGTTAGGTGGGGCGCCCTACTGTGCGGATCTCAGGGAGGTGGCTGCTAAAAGACATGAGCCAATAACATTATTGATTTATCAAGTGGTGAGACATCTTCTCTATTCCCTCTGCTGCTATAGGAGCATTAATCAAGACTCAACACATCAGAAGAAATTGTGGGAAAAAGTCTTTATATATAAGATTAAGAACAAAAAGACGTAAAACATGTTTTAGAAGGCTTTGGTCAAGAAAAAATACATTAGTCTATATGGAAAAATAGTAAGGTACAGCATATGAGAAATAAAACAACATATTAATGTTTATATTCAAGTTTTTACAAATGTTTTAAAAAATAATTAATATTGTTTTTGCGATTGTAGATCTAGTTAGTCTCCAGACCCCCTATCGAAAGCAATAACCTTGTATTATTATTTATTTATATAGCGCCAGTAGATTCCATGGCACTTTACATATGGAAAGGGCAGACAAGGACAAGTGAAACATTTAAAGACAATCAAATCATACTGGTGCAGGAGGAAGAGGACCCTGTCCATGAAGGCTCACAGTCTATGAGGGACAGGTGAGGATGCAGTAGGAGGGGGAAGTGCCGAGCGTGAGACGGTGCGGCGGACCGAGTCTCATTGTAGGTTGTAGGCTTGTCGGAAGAGGTGGGTCTTCAGGTTTCTTTTGAAGGTTCCCAGGGTGGGCGAGTGTCTGATATGTTGGGGTAAAGAGTTCCAGAGTATAGACATGGATCACAGAATATAAGAGTATACAGACATTACAGCCAGGGATCACAGAATATAAGAGTATACAGACATTACAGACATGGATCACAGAATATAAGAGTATACAGACATTACAGCCGGGATCACAGAATATAAGAGTATACAGACACTACAGCCGGGGATCACAGAATATAAAAGTATACAGACATTACAGCCAGGGATCACAGAATATAAGAATATACAGACACTACAGCCGGGGATCACAGAATATAAGAGTATACAGACATTACAGCCAGGGATCACAGAATATAAGAATATACAGACACTACAGCCGGGGATCACAGAATATAAGAGTATACAGACATTACAGCCAGGGATCACAGAATATAAGAGTATACAGACATTACAGCTAGATATCGCAGAATATAAGAGTATACAGACATTACAGCCGGTATCACAGAACATAAGAGTATACAGACATTGAGGCCAGGGATCACAGAATATAAGAGTATACAGACTCTACAGCCAGGGATCACAGAATATAAGAGTATACAGACATTACAGCCGGTATCACAGAACATAAGAGTATACAGACATTACAGCCGGGATCACAGAATATAAGAGTATACAGACTTTACAGCCGGGGATCACAGAATATAAGAGTATACAGACATTACAGCCGGGGATCACAGAATATTAGAGTATACACACATTACAGCCGGGGATCACAGAATATAAGAGTATACAGACATTACAGCCGGGGATCACAGAATATAAGAGTATACAGACATTACAGCCCGGGATCACAGAATATAAGAGTATACAGACATCACAGCTGGGGATCACAGAATATAAGAGTATACAGACATTACAGCCAGGGATCACAGAATATAAGAGTATACAGACATCACAGCTGGGGATCACAGAATATATGAGTATACAGACATTACAGTCAGGGATCACAGAATATGAGTATACAGACATTACAGTCAGGGATCACAGAACATAAGAGTATACAGATATTACAGCCGGGGATCAGAGAATACACATGTGACGAAAATCCTGATGAAGGAGAGTTTCACCGATACGCGTAGAATAAATCACAATTTGGAGACTAAAAAAATATGTCAACCTTTCTTAGATAACAGCGAGGCTCATTCCTATTCATCTCTGGCGTTTATGTATCGTCTGATGCTTGGACTACAGTAGCTATCTAATTAGATTTTAGGCTTTCAATGGTGGTTGTGTCCTACATAAGCGCTCCAGGTGAGTCCCATTTTGTCTTTCTGTCTTACAGTGTGTTTGCGGAGTAAACCCGATTGCATTTCTTTTGTCCATATATTTCTCATACATCGTAAAGCCCTTGTGAGAGGTTGGGGCAACTGTGGTGATTCCATTTTCTACTGGGTTTGGGAGTAACAGTACAATAAACCATTGAGGTGCCCCAGGGTATTAGGTACTCTGAATCAGGCTATTACTCTCTCTGGGAAGTCACAGGGGTCGAGGCCCGGTTCCGTGGCACTGGGTTCAGCTCTAAAGGGGGGGTTTCTGGCTTGAAAGGGAAAGGGGATTGTGAAAAGGTTTTTTTCGTGACTCCACCCATGGTATGTGGCTATAGTGGGCCAGCGCTGCTGCAGAACCTCCGGGGTGATGGACGGGCAGCTGGGATGGAATGTCTCTCTACAGGCAGAGCAGTTCCCCGGGGCAGTGAAAGTAGTTTAGGTGTAGGGTGCAGGATGACGGACACCAGCAATAGGCAGATTTACTGTGTTGTTGGTCACTCAGTCTTTTACTCAGGTGGCTGACTTCAGGCAGTTGTCTACGGAGTATTTACTGAGAGCAATTCAGGGTGTCTCCTCTCCCAGCCGGGTCTTTGGCTCCCTTAATGCGCTCTGTGTATTGGGTCCTGCTGCATCAGCTAAGCTGCCGACCCTGTATCTTCCTGCGAGGTGCCGGTATGACAGGCAACTCGAGTCCTTTCTAACCCTCATCTCAGGTGTCACTTTCTGAACTCTCTCTGTTGCTGCGTCTTCGGGCACAGTGTGGCTGAGGAACCTGGAATTCCCCATCTTCCGATATTGACTCCCAGGACGTTAGACTCTGCACAGTCTTGGACCCAGTGTCCATTCTCTGCGCTTTCCTCTGGGGTGAGCACAGTGTCACTCGGCTTCCCAGGTGTTCCTGCAACTCTCCTCAGACCTCAGACCCTAGCGCCTGGCACTGAGTCAGTGATCCTGGGACGAGCTCTACAACCTCAGTCCACCAGGATGTCTTCCTCAGTCCTCCTCGGAACTGAACTGATCTACCTGGGATGAGCTTAGCACAGCTCGATCCTCCAGGTACTCTTCACAGTCCTCTTGGGAACTGAACTAACTGGCTCCACCCCAGACCAGAATTTATAGGGGAGCTCACCCTGAACCCGGACTTGGCCTCCCCCTTCTAGCCTGGAGGCAGAAGGTGTTGTGTGTGGTTTACCTACCTGATGAGAAGACCCTTTTGTTGCTCTCAGTGTGACACCACCACCCGGGGGCAGTGATGACACATTGGTACTAAGACCCTGGAGTGCCACACCATTATCAAGTATAACTAAACTGTTAGCATATATTGGGGGTTGGGAACAAAATAAATCAATATTAGGATTATTCTTTTTGTTGCTGGCTTAAAATTTGGACAAAATACGGTCTTTGCAGAGTTTATGTCCCAAACCTTACCACCTCTTTCTTTTTCAGTAGTCATCACTTACCCAAACTTTTATAGTCCTATTTCCACAATAAGAATGTTTGTATGGTCTTTCAAATGGATAAAATGTAGAAAAAAACTTTTAGTAACGATAAAAAGGAGCGTTCTAGTGTTTAGCCTTGTTATGTGCCTACAGGTGCCTACCGGTAGTGTCAATAAGAAAATCATTCCATATGCAACAGTATTAAGTTGCAAGCGCCATTACTAAATAAGACCAATTTCCCAACAAGAGTTCCCATTATCAATGCTGTCACGTGATGAGTATCCCAGTATCCTTGCACAAAATGTGCCTAATGAGGTTTAGGCCAACTGCGCAGCATAAATCCATGTGGAGCTGATCCGTTGTACACAATGTTTTTCCACTGTGGTTTCGTTACGTTTTCCAATTGAAGATTCAGTAGGTAAATGGCATACAAGTAGCGTCTGGTCGATTTCTAAATAAATAGTTCTAGGAACATTGCTATTTTTTTCAAAAGAGTCAATGTAAAGTCAATAGTAGTGAGGGAGTCTGCCAAAGCTAAAGGCCGCTTCACACGCTAGGATCTCGTTAACGATATCGTTGAAACGTCACGGATTTGTGATAGTTCAAACGATATCGTTTGTGCGTCGTTGCGTGAAAACGAACGATGTAGGAAGGAAATACCGTTGGATCGTTCATCAAAAATTTGAGATCCTGACCTCAAGTCTATCATTCATCGTCCAATTAACATCCTGGGAAGCAGCAGCATCGTTCAGTGTGACACTTTTTTGAACGATGTCGTTCATATTTCTCCTATTCCTGCCGCTGTTTTACATCGTTCAACCGTTCTTCTCAAAGAACGCTGGCGCGTTGCCAAATTTAAGATTGTTAACGATATCCTTGTGTGTGACAATGCACTAACGATGTTGGAAGGATCGCGGTCGCGTGACATAGCTAACGATCTCGTTCACCTATATCCTAGCATGTGAAGTGGCCTTTAGAGTCAGCAGTTCACTAGAGTTTGACTAGGAAGTCTGATTGCATTTACGGTACTTACATAATTGCCTTGATGTCCAGTTGTCCCTGATATAGTACTACCTGAATGGCCAACTGTGGCCAGCTGACCGCCACCTGACTGGCCACCTGAAATGCAAGATAACTTGTGGCCACTCAAGTGTTGGTTGTACCAAGATGGCAGCCACTGGTGGGACTGCACAGTCGATGGGTCACACTGTGCAGTACTGCTAATGGAGCCGCATTCTGCTGCTGTCATCCGGGCCTGTGTCCTCCTCCTCCGCTGCCGCTGGTGTTGATGCACTTGTCACCTCCTATAAGACCGCCTCAGAGCCTGCCCCCATGGTGATGTCACACCCTTTGTAAATGCACATCAGGTCACCATGTTCGTACAGAGTGAACAAACATGGCGGCGGCATGAAGCACGAATCTGTCCTGGAGCTCACCCACCTCCTCACCTACCGCCCTACACATAAAGGATGCCACCGCCCCCAGTGTCACAGAGCTTGCTGAGGCATCAATGCCCTCCCGATATGATAGCATCGGGCAAAAATCTAGTAATAAATATAGGATGAGATTTAAATAAGAATATATATATATATCACCTTGCCACTTAACTATCCTACTGCCTCATCCCCTTGTCTAGTCCAGCCCGTGGCTCTCTCTGGCTTCTCCTACAATTCTCCACAGTATGCTACGGATTTCTGCACCATGTTTGATCTGATGTCATGACACACATCGTGATATTAAGGATGCGAGCCATTTGAAGTCTACCCAGTGCTTTGGGTGACGCACGTTATGATGTCAGAGGTCTACTGATTACCTGAAACCTTGGCTTAGAATGAAGGTGGAAGAAGAGGATGATGTGACGAGTGCCATGGAGAAGTAAGGATAAAGCTACAATGAGAGGACTGGATAAAGACATACACTGTGTGCAGAATTATTAGGCAAATGAGTAATTTGCTCACATGATACTTTTTAGACATGTTGTCCTGCTCCAAGCTGTATAGGCTTGAGAGCCAACTACCAATTAAGTAAATCAGGTGATCTGCATCTCTGTAATGAGGAGGAGTGTGGTGTAATGACATCAACACCCTATATAAGGTGTGCTTAATTATTAGGCAATGCCTTTCCTTTGGCAAAATGCGTCAGAAGAGAGATTTGACGGGCTCTGAAAATGTGGCGCCCTGCATCCTCAGGTACCCACAGGCCTTCCTAGAACACAGATGAAAATCCACAGCAGGTACACCAGGACAACCAACACTTTCCACCCCAGCTTAGTAGGGGGAGCTCAACTTGCTGCCCTTAAGGAAGATCCCCTATAAATCCTAACATAGTAACATAGTAACATAGTTTTTAAGGTTGAAGGAAGACTTTAAGTCCATCTAGTTCAACCCATAGCCTAACATGTTGATCCAAAGGAAGGCAAAAAAAAACCATGTGGCAACACTAATCTCCACATTGGGGGAAAAATTCCTTCCTGACTCCACATACGACAATCAGACTAATTCCCTGGATCAACGCCCTATCAAAGAATCTAGTATGTATAACTGGTAATATTATAGTTTTTAAGAAAGGCATCCAGGCCCTTCTTAAATGTTAGTAGTGAGTCACTCATTACAACATCATGTGGCAGAGAGTTCCATAGTCTCACTGCTCTTACAGTAAAGAATCCGCGTCTGTGATTATGATTAAACCTTCTTCCCTCCAGACGTAGAGGATGCCCCCTTGTCCCCGTCTCAGGCCTAAGAGTAAAGAGATCATTAGGAAGGTCTCTGTACTGTCCCCTCATATATTTATACATTATTATAAGATCACCCCTAAGTCTTTGTTTTTCCAAGCTAAATAACCCCAAGTTTAATAACCTGTCTTGGTATTGCAGACCCCTCAGTCCTCTAATAACCTTGGTCGCTCTTCTCTGGACCCGCTCTAGTTCAGCTATGTCTTTCTTATACACCGGAGACCAGAATTGTACACAGTATTCTAAGTGTGGTCGCACTAGTGACTTGTATAGAGGTAAAATTATGTTCTCCTCATGAGCATCTATGCCTCTTTTAATGCATCCCATTATTTTATTTGCCTTTGCAGCAGCTGCCTGACACTGGCCACTAAATGTGAGTTTGTCATCTACCCATACATCCAGGTCTTTTTCAGTGACAGTTTTGCCCAGTGTTTTACAATTAAGCACATAATTATACCTTTTGTTTCCTCTGCCCAAGTGCATGACTTTACATTTATCCCCATTAAAGCTCATTTGCCATTTATCAGCCCAAGCTTCTAGTTTACATAAATCCTCCTGTAATATAAAATTGTCCTCCTCTGTATTGATTACCCTGCAGAGTTTAGTGTCATCTGCAAATATTGAGATTCTACTCTGTATGCCCCTACAAGGTCATTAATAAATATATTAAATAGAAGCGGGCCCAACACTGACCCCTGTGGTACCCCACTGATTGGCCAGATCGCTACCAGCCATTTGATTGGCTGGAAGTCACAGGTCCTTGTTGTCCGGTGATCGCAGGTCTTCTGGGACGGTCCAGGGGTCTTCTTTGCCGGTCCCGGTGCAGGCGTCGGACAACTTTTATTCACTTTTAGGGTGCTTTCACAGTGTATCTACAGATACACTGCGAAAGTGAATGGACTACCAAGTAATCATAAGATACTCGGAGAGTAGCGACTACCCGAATACCGCTACTATTCGGCGAATTCCGAATAGTAGCGAGTATACTCGCTCATCCCTAGTCCTGAACCATTTGCGAAAGATAATTGTCTCTCATAGTATCTGATCCCCAATGTATTTCAGGGTAGTTGAAGTCCCCCATAATAATGACTTCTCCCTGAGTCGCTGCTTCATCTATTTGCTTTATGAGGATATTCTCCTCCACTTCCATTATTGTTGGAGACTTATAACAAACCCCTATCAGTAATTTATTATTTTTTCTCCCTCCCCTTATCTCCACCCACAGGGACTTTACATTTCCATTAGATTCACCTATATTACCACGCAGGATGGGTGATAATTTATAATTTTATTGGGCTTTCTTAACTTTCTATTCTCTCTACAAGTTTATAGTGTCTTATTTTACTACCTGTAAGTTAAAGGGTTAACTACATTGCACTTAAAACGTGTGGTGGTCTAGCTATACTTACAAGGGGTTAATTAAGGGTGGGGGTGCATAATTAAGGGTTTATAAGTAACAGCTTGTTGGGGCTTCAGTCCTTTGGAAGTACACTGAACTGTAGGCTGATTTTCTGCTAAGGAAAAAAAAAATGAAATCTTCTTTCTTAGCGAGTGTGACACGAGCTTAGTGTGACCGGGAGCGCAAGTGCGGACAGAAGTAAGTGTGTGACTTGTGATTCAGTGACTTTGGATTCAGGGAGTTTGGGAGGGAGGACTTATTGAATTGCTGGTTGTATTTTATTAACACTTTGCATTTCTTTTTACTTATCATTTCTGTCTGGTGCAATCCCCATTAGGAAATGAGCTCCATGATTGGCAATGCCATCCAGTGTATATCTTGCCACATGTATGCATTCCTTGAACAGCCGGTCGAGGGTGCATACTGCTGTGTGAGATGTGAGTATGTTGTGCATTTGGAAGCCCAGATACTGGTTCTCAATGAACAATTGGCAACGCTGAGATCCATAGACAATATGGAAAAAGGAGTCTGCTGCTCACTGAACAGCTGCTCAATGGGATAGATGTGGGGGAGGATGGTAGCATGGAGCTGCAGGACAGTGAGGTAGCTAGCTGGGTGACAGGTAGAAGGCGGGGTAGAGGGAAGAGTGCCAGGGAGGCTAGCCCTGATCTGGCACACCCCAAGAAATTTGCTAAGTTGGCAGATGAGGGGGTGTGAGTTCAGGGATAGCACTGCTGCAGCAGGGCATGACCTCTGAAAGCCAGAGGAGTGGCTGCTCCAGTAAGCGGGGAAAACAGGAGAGCAGGGCAGGCCAGACAGGTGCTGGTAGTGGGGGACTCAATTATTAGGGGAAGAGATAGGGCAATCTGTCACAAAGACAGGGATCGTCGAACAGTCTGCTGTCTACCTAGCACTCGAGTCCGGCACATCGCTTATTGGGTTGACAGATTACTGGGAGGGGCTGGTGAGGACCCAGCGGTCATGGTGCACATTGGCACAAATGACAAAGTTAGAGGTAGGTGGAAGGTCCTTAAAGATGATTTCAGGGAATTAGGCTGCAAGCTTAAGGCAAGGACCTCCAAGGTAGTATTCTCTGAAATACTGCCTGTACCAGGAGCCACACCAGAGGCAACAGGAAATTAGGGAGATAAATAAGTGGCTCAGGAATTGGTGTAGGAAGGAGGGGTTTGGTTTCCTGGAAAACTGGGCCGACTTCTCTGTTGGCTACAGGGTCTATGCTAGGTACGGGCTGCACCTCAATGGGGAGGGTGCAGCTGTGCTGGGGGAGAAAATGGCTAGAAGGTTGGAGGAGTGTTTAAACAAGGGATTGGGGAAGGCTATTAATTGTATAGGAGGGGAAGATAGTGTAAATAGTAACCTGGGCACAAGTCATAAAATTGGGGGTGGCATGGGGGGTGGGGTTAGAACAGTCAATCTAGTAGGAAGGAATAGAGGTAAAAAGAGATGTATAAAGTGCATGTTCACTAATGCCAGAAGCCTCACCAACAAAATGGAGGAATTAGAATTGATTTTGTTGGAAAATAATTATGACATGGTGGGGATATCGGAGACTTGGCTGGACGAGAGCCAGGACTAGGCTGTTAATTTACAGGGCTATTGTCTGTTCAGAAATAACCGTACAAATAAGCGAGGAGGAGGTGTATGTTTATACGTAAAATCATCCTTAAAATCTGATGCTGGGGAGCAGTTAGTCTGAGTGTGCAGACGCTAGGAGAGCTGCGGATACGTCCTGGTGATCGGTGCCGTGTTAGGTCTGAACCGGTGACCCTGAACAGCCTCTGAGCAGTCCTGCCAGGCCCAAGAGTGGGGATGGAAGGCAAGGAGAGAAAGGAGGAAGGAACCGAGGAGCCAGAATAGATTCGCCCAGACAACACACTGGACATCGGGGTCCGCGTCTGCAGGAGAGCTACACACCCAGCAGAAAACCCTGGCAAACCACGGAGACTTCAGTCACCCGCTCACCTGCTAATCACCGTTCAGGGAGCCAGACATCATGGAGAAGGAAACGGTGGTAGTCATCATAGGTGTCCCGTTGACAGCGCAGGTGGAGAGAGAGAGTAGTGGAGGCCAGCCTAGTTCTCCACGGGGCAGGGGCTTCAACACAGGAAAAAGAGGACACGGAGGCCTTACACCCACTTGCTGTGGAGATTCAACTGTGTTTCCTGGTCACCTGACAGTGTTCCGGACTTTTACCTGATATACCGGCCAAAAAAAAGGTAGAGAGACATTCAACAGCGTGTGTGTGCATTCTTCACCACCTGTCCCCATTACCTGCAGAGACTATCCCGTTAATCCAAAACCTGGCCAAACCTCTGCTCCATTCCTCATAAACATCACTGCCCCGGAGGTTTAGCTCTACCTGTAGTTTGCTGCTCCACCCTAGCTTCAATACCACCACCCTCCGGAGGACTGTGGTGGCGCTGGTGTCTAGTCACTAGGTACTACAAGTGGCGTCACGAGAGAAAGACTCTAATCCCTTTGTAAATACTAAAAACACCCTTATTTTGGGGCTTTCCCCAGGGGCCATGGTCTGGGCAAGCCACCAGTGAGATCCCCCACCGAAGCAGAGGGCCCAGGCATCCGAGTTCCCATACCATGGGGTGCTACAAAAACTCCAAAATTGTGAGATGTCTTGCAGAGGGATGCAGCAGTCTTGAAATTGCCAAACTTTTGAAGCGTGATCACCGAACAATCAAGCGTTTCATGGCAAATAGCCAACAGGATCGCAAGAAGTGTGTTGGGCAAAAAAGTCGCAAAATAACTGGCCATGAATTGAGGAAAATCAAGCGTGATGCTGCCAAGATTCCATTTACCACCAGTTTTGCAATATTTGAGAGCTGCAACAATACTGGAGTACCAAAAAGCACAAGGTGTGTCATACTCAGGGACATGGCCAAGGTAAGGAAGGCGGAAAAAACGATCACCTCTGAACAAGAAGCAGAAGATTAAACGTCAAGACTGGGCCAAGAAATATCTTAAGACTGATTTTTCAAAGGTTTCATGGACTGATGAAATGAGAGAGATCCAGATGGATGGGCCAGAGGCTGGATCAGGGCAGAGAGCTTCACTCCGACTCAGACGCCAGCAAGGTGGAGGAGGGGTTCTGGTATGGGCTGGTATCATCAAAGATGAACTTTTCGGGTTGAGGATGGAGTGAAGCTCAACTCCCGGACCTACTGCCAGTTTCTGGAAGACAACTTCTTCAAGCAGTGGTGCAGGAAGAAGTCGGTATCGCTCAAGAAAAACATGATTTTCATGCAGGACAATGCTCCATCACCTGCATCCAACTACTCCACAGTGTGGCTGGCCAGTAAAGGTCTAAATAAGAGAAAATAATGCAATGGCCCCTTGTTCACCTGATCTGAACCCCATATAGAATCTGTGGTCCCTCCTAAAATGTGAGATCTACTGGGAGGGAAAACAGTACACCTCTGGCAACAGTGTCTGGGAGGGAAAACAGTACACCTCTGGGAACAGTGTCTGGGAGGGAAAACAGTACACCTCTGGGAACAGTGTCTGGGAGGCTGTGGTGGCTGCTGCACGCAATGTTGATCGTAAACAGATCAAGTAACTGACACAATCTATGGATGGAGGCTGCTGAGTGTCATCATAAAGAAAGGGGGCGATATTGAGCACTCATTTTTTGGGGTTTTGTTTTTGCATGTCAGAAATGTTTATTTCTAAATTTTGTGCAGTTATATTACCGTATTTTCCGCACTATAAGGCGCACCTAAAAGACTAAGATTTTCCCAGAAATCATAGGTGCGCCTTATAGTGCAGTGCGCCTTATATATGGATTTTTCCAGGAAAATTTAGCACCCCCCAAAAAATAAGGCATACCTTTGTGCCGCAATATCCTCCGTCCCCACCATCCCCCTCTGTCCGGTGCCCGCCTGGCATCGCTGTGCGGGGGCGCGATCACCAGCCGCCATTCCCGCCATCCATGCTGGTGTCGGGGTCTGCCTCACATCACTGTGCGGGGACGCGATCACCAGCCGCCGTCCCCGCCATCCATGCTGGTGCCGGTGCCTGCCTCACATCACTGTGCGGGGACGCGATCACCAGTCGCGGTCCCCGCTGTCGTGTCACGTGCCGCCGCTGCATCGGGCGCGCTCACAGCCCAGGAGCCCATCAGCCAATCACAGCTCCGCCCAGGAGCCTTGAACCAATCCGAGGCCAGCTGACGTCAGCCCATAGCCTCTGATTGGCTGAGGGCTCCAGCGCTGTGATTGGCTGTGGGCTCCAGCACTGTGATTGGCTGAGGGCTCCAGCGCTGTGATTGGCTGAGGGCTCCAGCGCTGTGAGTGCCTTGCCACACAGTACAGTAAGTGTGTGTGTGTGTGTGTCTGAGTGTGTATGTGTGTGTGTGTGTGTGTGTGTGTCTGACTGTGTGGGATGCTGGAGGGTGATGGGAGGCTACACAGCGATGCTCGAGGGTGATGGGATGCTACACAGGGATGCTGGAGGGTGATGGGATGCTACACAGGGATGCTGGAGGGTGATGGGAGGCTACACAGGGATACTGGAGGGTGATGGGAGGCTACAGAAGGATGCTGGAGGGTGATGGGAGGCTACACAGCGATGCTCGAGGGTGATGGGAGGCTACAGAGGGATTTTTTTTATAGTAATATGGTGCGCCTTATAATCCGGTGCGCCTTATATATGGACCAAGACGGCTTAAAAGTCATTTTTTGAGGGTGCGCCTTATAATCCGGTGCGCCTTATAGTGCGAAAAATACGGGTTTACCTGGTGAAAATAAACAAGTGAGATGGGAATATATTTGGTTTTTATTAAGTTGCCTAATATCTGCACAGTAATGGTTACCTGCACAAACAGATATCCTCCTAAGAGCCAAATCTAAAAAAAAAAAAAACACTCCAACTTCCAAAAATATTAATCTATGATAATTATGAATCTTTTGGGATGATTGAGAACATAGTTGTTGATCAATAATAAAAATAATCCTCTACAATACAACTTGCCTAATAATTCTGCACACAGTGTATGAGCAGCATAGTGATTATGTTATTAGTATTATCTTTAAATTTGAGGCATAATCGATTTGTGTTGAACTGTTTTGCTCACCTCTAAAATCCATGTGTTTGGAAAATCTTGAGCTTGTTTTTTCTTACTATACTTCAACTAGTGTAGGCATGTGTGGCGCCCCAGTGTCTGGTCAACAAAAATAGTATTTCTTTAACATTGTTTGTAATTACATGTGTGAGGCGATTTGGAGATCCCTCTTATGGAAGTCTGAAGTGAACACACACTGCCTGATCCCTTATTTGGAGACTGAGCACTTGATTCCTCTTTCGGGCATGTGACTCACTCCCTAATGGGGGGAGGGGTTAGCTTAGTGTAGTAGGGCTGAGTAGGCAATGGAGAAGTAGCAGGTGTTGCTCCAAATGGACAAGCTGTAAGTCAGGGAATCAGTCCCTTCTCCACTCAGGCTTACAGGGCCTGGTGGCAGAACTGGAGGCTGTTAGGTTTTATTTTAACTAGCCTATCAAGTGCAGCTTTCCAGAGCGACAGTAGTACAGAGGATCAGAGAACTGCTCTGGGAGCATGGATACACACAGGATCTGTACTACCAACCTTACACGAGGTAACCCTCAGAAACTAAGAGGGAGTACTGAAGAGCTAAAGGCGTTAGGAAACCTACAAACAAGGGAAGTCAGCAGGAAGGCTATATTTCTTACCCTGCAGAGTGGACTAAAATTCTCATCAGACTGGCCGGACCACATGCCACCACATGAGTGGTTGTATACCCTGGACTTGCTACAACAACCTGCAATAAAAGGTAAAACAAAGCCTGACTCCTTGTGTCTCCTTCCTCCACTACACCTCACTACCTCCACCCTCATCTCGCTGGAAGCCAGCCCTAGTTGGGAAGGGTTAAACACCTGCACTGCTTACTACCATCTATCTCCCTAGAATCATCTGCAGTGCTAGCCATATACTGGCTGATCATCCCAACTTGTGTCACAAACTTATATTATACTTTAATATATTTCTCCATTGACAACATTCTTTTACATGTGTGGTTAGGATCACAAATCTCACGGATCCGCTCCTTCCTCACCCACGACACCGCTAAAACACTCATCCATGCTCTTATCATCTCCCGCCTTGACTACTGCAACCTCCTTCTCAATGGCCTCCCGGCTAACTCCCTCACACCTCTCCAGTCTATCCTCAACTCCGCTGCCCGACTCATCTATATGTCCTCCCGCTACTCCCCTGTCTCCCCCCTCTGCCAAGCCCTTCACTGGCTCACCGTCTCCAAGAGATCCCAATTCAAAACACTAACCATGGCGTACAAAGCCATACACAACCTGGCCCCACCATACATCTCCGACCTGGTCTCCCGATACCTACCCTCACGCAACCTCCGCTCCTCCCAAGAACTCCTCCTCTGCTCCCCCCTCATCACCTCTTCGCACAACTGAGTCCAGGACTTCTCCCGGGCATCTGCCATACTCTGGAACTCCCTACCCGAACACGTCAGACACTCTCCTACCCTGAGTAGCTTCAAGTGTCACCTGAAGACTCACTTGTTCCGTCAAGCCTACAACCTGCCATGAGACCCAGGCAAACGCCCCATACCTGACATTCCCCCATCTTACTGTATCCTAACCCACCCCTCATAGACTGTGAGCCCTCGTGGACAGGGTCCCTGCCCCTCCTGTACCTGTACGTCCTGATCACCTAGATTTAGTGTACTTGTTCTTGTCTCCCTCATACTCATGTAAAGCGCCATGGAACCTAATGGCGCTATATAAATAAATAATAATAATAATAATAAATGCCGGGCACCACCACCGTGTAGTTAGACCCTGGTCCAGCTGCTGAGTACCCGGGACCGTGCGACTTACACACATGCATGATTTCTAAGTACAGTATTCTATGTAAGGCTGGCATCAACTAAAACTAATCAGTTACAATGAAAAATTCCCTGAATTACTATAATAGCATATTCCAACAATGGCCATGTCCACACACCTGCGCTCTAAGTATTTAGTGGTTCTGCTTGGTGTTCTGCATGGTGGTCCACCATGGAAGGATAAAGGATTGTCTCCCATCGTCCAGCACACCACTCCACATTACACCAGGCAATGACCAAGGCCCGGGAGGGCTGAAACTTTTACATTGGCCACCTTCATGTTAATTAAAATAATTGGAATGTCATATGGTAAACTACACAGCTATCATCTTGACTGCAAGCTCTGCGAGCGCGATGGTTCTCATTTCTCCAGTATACTCTGCTCTCAGGCAGATGCTGATTACCCCATATTAGAGGGAAAATTCCTTTCCCGAATCCAAATATGTCAATTTGTATAAACATCTGTAACAATGTCCTATAATATGGCCGCTCATGTATCACCACCCGTAGATTTTTCTGCTGATCAATATTGGAAGCAACTGTCAGAATTACAATCAGTAAAGTCTGATGTAAAATGCTGTTGTACCAGACTAAATTTAGAAAATGGGTTTTCCTTTACAGAACTATGAATAGAGTTAAGTGAATCTGACAAATTCATATGAGTCCCTAATTATCATTAAAGGGGGCTTGTTAGATGATTCACACAACAAGGCTAAGTCATTACGGAAATAGAAACCTTTCACTGAAAAGCTCCATAGTCAAGGGGTCTATAGTTGGAGGCGAGACTACTTCGGTGCCGCTCCTGTCTAACTCCTACTAGCGCTTCTAGAGCTCATTGATAGGTCTCACCACAAGTACTCAAGCAAAAGAGACCAGTCAATTGCCTGCAGCATTATGTGTCACCCGCAGGCAGGGGGTACTCGGATCTCGGGCGTTGATTACGGGGGATGTCAATGGTGGCCAGTGCCTGAGACCGTTCCTTGCGGTCACTTTTGAAAAAGGGGAATTATTTACAGGGATCTTGATTGAAGATGTCGTGACGCCACCTACGGAGTCATTACGGAAATAGAACCTTTCACTGAAACGTTCCATAGTCAAGGGGTCTATAGTTGGAGGCGAAACTACTTCGGGGTAGCTCCTGGCTAACTCTTACCAGCGCTTCTAGAGCTCATTGATAGGTCTCACCCCAAGTATTCAAGCAAGAGAGACCAGTCAATTTACTGCAGCATTATGTGTCACCCGCAGGCAGGGGGTACTCGGATCTCGGGTGTTGATTACGGGGGATGTCACAGGTGGCCAGTGCCCGAGACCGTTCCTTGCGGTCACTTTTGAAAAAGGGGAATTATTTACAGGGATCTTAATTGATGATGTCGTGATGCCACCTACAGAGTCTGGTGAAGGCACCAGCGCTGCGACAGACCTCCGGGGGTGATGGATGGGCAGCTCTGTGTTGTGGTTCCCGTAGGTGGGGGGGGCCCCCGGGGCAATGATGAGGGAATAGAGCATGGGTACAGGGTTGTGACTCTGCAGGCAGGTGGTATTTACAGTCTCTGGACGGGACAGGATCAGGGCTGTAATAACAGACACACACACTGGAAGTAGTTCTCTGTACCTTTACTGATGACAAACCAGCACTGTCCAGGGTACACTCCAGGTGGTGTTGGAAGCACTTTGGTATTTCCACAGCAACTGATTTATAAGTCCTCCTCGTTCCTGTTTTACTTTGTCCTGGTCCTGAAGCCCTGACCTGCTTAGAACCTGGTCTGGCCTCCTGTGCGTTTTTCCCTCCTGTAGTAGTTGGTGAGAACCTTTTCAGGATTGCCGCTACCTCAGGGGATTTTTGTGGGTCCAGGCCCTCAGGTTGTTTGCTGTTACAGGGGTCCGGGAGACTAGAATCTCTTCGGAAAACCGGTGTTTTCTGCTGGCTTGCTGCTCCTTAGCAGACTTGGACTCCGATGTCCGGGTTGCTTCCTGGGGTGAGCCAGTATGGCTCTTCTGCCCCCAATCTGCTCTGGTCTTTGTTACTTCCTCGCCTTGCCTTCGACCCTCACTGTCGGGATCCTGACACTAGCTAACGCGGTACTCTGGATTGGGCCTAGCGTGGCTTCGACACCAGGTCGTCTTCACAGTCCTCCCTGGAATTGCACTGCCTAACTCCGCCCCCCAGCACCAGTATTTACAGGGGATCTTGCTTAAAGGAAGTGGAGCTCCCCCTACAGGCCTGGGGTGGAAGGTGTTGAGTGTGTAGGTTACCTGTTGTGGAAATCCCTGCATGCCCTAGGTGTTCCTGTGGCTACCAGTACCGCAGGGTGCCACAATTACAGGAAAGTGCCGGCTGGGGTAGAAGCCGAATGAGTTTTGTCTATGACTATGGTCCCCAATTGGATCTTTCGAAGTCTTGGATTTACTATTAGCTAGCAAACTGTGCTTGTTAGGCCTCAACCCACTTTATAATATTATGGCACATAACCTCATGGAGCAACGTCTGATCAGACATTATACCGTCCAAATGTGTGTCAAGACCAAGTCAGTGCCAGAAATGCCAGTGAGGAAGAGACTAGCAGCAAAGCAGAGCTGGTGCCTTATACGTCACTGTAGGAGCTGTGGAAGCAGGGACAAATGAGAGGCTAAGTAAGTGTGATAATATATTGCTCTTTAAACTCCCAAGACCGGTTCATGCACATTCAGATCTGCTCTTCTTTGCAGGTGCAGGGCTACTTACATAATTTATCATCTGTATCTTCATGGCTGTTTTCTAGACCTGTTGCTATTGTACCAAGCTAGAAGATAGCCACGAGCCACATATCAGGGGCCTACGAGCCCCATGTGGCTCCTGAGCCACAGGTTGCAGAACTTTGGGCTACAACATAAAATACTCATTAGACAGCCAAAACTCTCAAACGGATCTTCTAGGGGTTGTTAGCAGCACTTTTATCCTCATTTTGGCCACTCACTCTACAACTGGCTGCAATTGAAACTTTCTTCTTTATTAATTCTTCATAAAAGATGTCAATACATGGTAAGTAAATGGAGTCCGTGGAACCTCGATTAAGAGTCTCAAACACGGGACTAGCCAGATATTCATCCAGGGGAGGACCTAGCCCTGGGGTGGAATCCTTGCGGTGACCACCATAAGCACCATATTAAGTGGCCCTAGTAGTCAATATCCCACTCAGTTACGAGTTAAGGATATGACAAGGGAATTAACAGAGCCAGGTATCCATCCACAGACAGCTGTTTCGGGGTATTGCCCCTCATCAGTGTGGAGTAGGATTCATCCATGGTAAGTGACAGGTTTCGACTCTGCTTCAAAGTCAACCTCAGTCCAAACGTGTTAACTCGTCGCTCACCATGTATTGCTGTCTTTTATGAAGAATTAAGAAAGAAGAACGTTTTAATTGCACCCAGAAGATGTTTTTATTTTCCTTGGGATTTATCTTCAGCCCAGCTGATGGACATTTAGCTTTGGGAATCCAATGCAGGAGCTGTAAACTGCATCGGGGTAAGCCTGGACTATTTTCCTAAAACCATGGATTAAGCTTATAGAATCTTACTTGTTGCCTTGGTAACACTCGTAAATTTTTAGTTTTGTTGTCTTAGCCACCATTCTACTATGTATTACCTTTTCATTGAAAACTACCTTTCAAATTTAGTTTCCATTACTGGATACTCTGATACTCTTAACATTAGGCAAAATACAGTACTTGAAGTCTGTACTAATACAAACATGAAGGGGAGAATATAAGACCGTATAGGAGGACCCTTGTCGAACCTTGAAGAAGTTCCTTGGAACGTGCGTCAAGAGAACCATATTCTGTATTGATTGTTCAATGTAATTATTGTCTTGTTTGCTTTCTTCAGTCTCGACAATAAAACCCTCTAATGTTTTTTGCTGTTAGCATACCAATGGTTTGAAAGACCTATCATCAATTATCTTAGGGATAGGCTTTCCATCTGGGTGCCTGGCTTTTCTGTCTTAATTTGTTTATGTCTTTGAGTTGAATGATACATTGGGGGCCTGTATGTTACGCCTTTGAACACAGACATAAGATAGCGTGTAATAGCTATACAGGCCACTGAGATAATCATATGGAGCATGAAAGCAGAAGATTGCATTTGGGGATGGTTCATTGACGAAGATACAAAATGTGATGTCTAATGAGGGCACCGGGAGTATGCGTCCTGGGGCCTACACCAAACTGGAGAGCTAGGGTCATTCAAGTCTAAAGGAAAGAAAATTGTGAATGAGAGTTGTTAAAAACATACCTTTCACACTTATCTTGCTGTGTAAATAGGCTGCTAATCACTTGACCAATGAGTAGAATAATCTGAGCTGGACAGTTTATCACCCTGTGTAAACAGGATTCGTGCTGCCAAAAACCACAGCAAATTGCGTTGCTTTAGGGTCCCTTCACACTTGGCGACGTTCCAGCGATCTCGACAACGACACGACCTGGTAGGGTCGCTGGTGAGATGTCAAACAGTCAGATCTACTCAACGACCCAGCAATGATACGGCGACCCATATAACGACCTCGGCGGTCATTGGGACCCTGTCACACAGCAGCTAGTCTGACGACTCAGACCTACGTGGCTGAGTTCTGAGTCACCAACGAGGTTGTTGTTAAGGCGTCAAGTACACCGATGCATGCTGCCCAGTGGGAACCCGACGGTCAAAAAATGGTCTAGGCCATTTCGACACGATTGGCGATGTCACAGTGGGGGCCTGATCGCTGCTATGTGTCAAACATAGCGAGATCACTGGCGAAGTTGCTGTTATGTCACAAAACCTGTGACGCAACAGCGATCTCGCTAGCGATCTCGCTATGTGTGACAGGGACTTTAGTCTACCTGTGTAAACAGACTTTCCAACAAGTACCGATCAGTAAACGTTTATCAATTGGTGGTCACATCATGGCCTCTCAAAGGACCTCAAGAGACTTGCAGGTTTGGCTACATCAATTAGATAATAAAAAGATATTGGAGAATCGATTAGCAGGAGTCCGGTCTAATGGCCAGATCATTAAACTGTGACCATTGAATACAAGGCATACAAATTTCCTTACCTTGCACCATTCTCAGCTCATCATTGCTGCTGGAAGAATACATGACCACTCCAGCTAATCAAAGAGTCGATCATTTCTAGAGTCATTTCTAGAGTAATTTCAGCAGTCATAGATTAGTCATCTTTCTAATGGACCAGAGTCTTGTGAATTGTTTCTACCATCTCCAGTGATAAATATGTAATTGCAAGAGCTTAAATGCTGAAACATTGCCCATTGGAACCTTTCCTTCCATTTGAGTGGAGTGCATCACCTTTACAGTCAAAGGATTGGTAGGATTGATAAAGATATATACATAATAAGCTAACTCGATCACTTCCATAGACCTTGAATTGGGTTGTAGTTCAATCTATTCAAAATAAAGATAGGATCCATTTTCTTGTCGGATGCAGATCCCAATGCTGGGGGACCGAAGAATTCAAATGTTTATGACCTATCTGAGATAGCGGAGCCAACAAGTCCCTAAAACCAGGGCTGTGGACTTGGATTTGTGGAGCCAGAGCCAATTTTGGTGGAGTCGGTAAAAAATGGACCGACTCTCACTCCTAAAATATATAATAAAAATTGCTGTAGGCACTTCCGTGTCGGACCCCGAAAAAGACCGTGGCTTTGTCACTCTGTGACGTCACCACGTGCGAGCAATGGCCGCGAAGCGGCCATTGCGAGTCGCTGTCCGAAAATCGAACCAGAGGCTCGGCCACAAAGTTAGCGATTTACCGCTCATGTAGCGCGAGCAATGGCCGCGAGACCATTGCGAGTCGCTGGCCAAGTTAGCGATTTACCGCTCATGTAGCGCGAGCAATGGCCGCGAGGCCATTGCGAGTCGCTGCCTGAGCCGCCGCACCTGCTGCAAGTCCCCCTATACTTTCTATGGGGATTACCCGCTGGCCAAGTTAGCGATTTACCGCTCATGTAGCGCGAGCAATGGCCGCGAGGCCATTGCGAGTCGCTGCCTGAGCCGCCGCACCTGCCGCAAGTCCCCCTATACTTTCTATGGGGATTACCGCAACCGCGCCGCAAGTGTAACGGTTATGCGGCAAACGCGGCAGATGCGGTTACACTTGCGGCGCGGTTGCGGTAATCCCCATAGAAAGTATAGGGGGACTTGCGGCAGGTGCGGCAAGTGCGGTTTTGCACTTGCGGCAAGTGCGGCCGCGAAAAAAACCGCAGTCAGCCGCGGTTTTTTTTCGCGGCCGCACCTGCCGCAAGTGCAAAACCGCATTTGCCGCACCTGCCGCAAGTCCCCCTATACTTTCTATGGGGATTACCGCAACCGCGCCGCAAGTGTAACGGTTATGCGGCAAACGCGGCAGATGCGGTTACACTTGCGGCGCGGTTGCGGTAATCTTCATAGAAAGTATAGGGGGACTTGCGGCAGGTGCGGCAAGTGCAGTTTTGCACTTGCGGCAAGTGCAGCCGCGAAAATCTTAAAAAAATTTTTAAAATATTCTAGACACCCGATGCATTTGCATCGGGCTCACAGCTAGTATATAATAAATTGGATACAGTAGTTCAATGCAGAATGTGCTGAATATTATTATGATTTATTTTTATGTTCTATCTAAATATCTTGATTATTGTATCATAAAAATGATACAAGCCTGATGTTCACATTGTGCTACAATAAATTTATCATTCGCACATGAGCCATATATGAGGGAGTCCGAGTCTTGGAGTTGGATATTGGGAAATTAAGGAGTCGGAGACAGAGGTTCGGCTTACTGACTCCACAGCCCTGCCTAAAACTTGAATCAAGATTGTATGGTTGCCTAAGGGTAATGCTGAACACCATATCGCTGGATTCTTTTTGGGGCAGGGAAGATGTTAAATACTAAATATAGTATAGTCCCGTCACCCCAGCTCCTCTTCAAGCCCATTTCCATTTTCCAGTTATGGTCTTCTCAACCATATTTACACTCCTGGACCTTCAGAACTAATCTGGATTCAGAACTTCAGGAGGCCATGTGAGAACTTGTCAGCACAAGAAGAAGATTGAAGAAGAAGACTAAAAAGTAAGGGTGATCACTGAGTGGAACAGGCTACCATGAGAAGTGGTGAGTTCCTCTTTAATAGAAGTGTTCACACAGAGGCTGGACAGATATCTGTCTGAGATTATTTAGTGAATCTTGCTTTGAGCAGGGGGTTTGACCAAATGACCCAGGAGGTCCCTTCACTTGGTGACCCAGCAGGTCCCTTCCAACTCTACCTTTCCATGGTTTTATGAGTCTATGATTCTATGAACAGAAGAAAAGATAATAGCTAGAGGAAGAAACTAAGGAAGCAGAGAACAGATGAGTGGTGCAGTAAGAATAATATTTTACATTTTTAACATTTCCATTTACTATGCTTTAGAGCAAGGGTCCACAACCTGTAGCTCGGCAGCCACATGTGGGGCTCCTGGTTGTCTTCCGGCTTGGTGCATTAGCACTTGGTCTAGTAAACAACTATGAAGGGCAGGTCTTCAGATGGTGACTATTGAATGGGGGTAAGATAGGACCCCCTGGATCTTGGTTTATTGCCTCATTGTGATTTCTGTGAAAAAGCTTTGGCTCTCAATATGCTGGTAATAAGGGCTCTGGGTGTCACTACTGTAAGGGGGGCGGAAGCTGAACATGGCTCATGATCTTCTCTCGGAGCTGGATGTGGCTCATGATCTTCTCTCAGAGCTGGATGTGGCTCACGACCCTCTCTCAAAAGCTGGATGTGGCTCACGACCCTCTCTCTGAGAACTGGATGTGGCTCTGACCCTTTCTCAGAGCTGAACATGGCTTTTGACCCTCTCACCTAGCTGAATGTGACTCATGACCCTCTCTGAGAGCCGGATGCGACTCGTGCCCTCTTTCAGAGCTGGGCGTGGCTCATGACCCTCTCTCTGAGCTGGATATAGCTCACGTTCTCTCTCAGCACTGGATGTGGCTCACGACCATCTCTCAGAGCGGATGTGGCTTGTGACCCTCTCTTAGAGCTGGATGTGGCTTGTGACACTCTCTTAGAGCTGGATGTGGCTTATGAACCTCTCTCAGATCTGAATGTGGCTCATGACCCTCTCTCAGAGCTGAATGTGGCTCATGACCCTCTCTCTGAGCTGGATATAGCTCACGCACTCTCTCACAGCTGGATGTGGCTTGTGACCCTCTCTCAGCGCTGGATGTGGCTCGTGACCCTCTCTTTGAGCTGGATATAGCTCATGTTCTCTCTCAGCACTGGATGTGGCTTGCGATCCTCTCTCAGAGCTGGATGTGACTCATGACCTTCTCTCATAGCCGGATGCGACTCGTGCCCTCTCTCAGAGTTGGACATTGCTTTCGACCCTCTCTCAGAGCTGAATGCGACTCACGACCCTCTCTCTGAGCTGGATATAGCTCACGTTCTCTCTCAGCGCTGGATGTGGCTCACGACCCTCTCTCAGAGCTGGATGTGGCTTGTGAACCTCTCTCAGAGCTGGATGTGGCTTGTGAACCTCTCTCAGAGCTGGATGTGGCTCACGACCCTCTCTCAGAGCTGGATGTGGCTTGTGACCCTCTCTCAGAGCTGGATGTGGCTTGTGACCCTCTCTCAGAGCTGGATGTGGCTTGTGACCTTCTCTCAGAGCTGGATGTGGCTTGTGAACCTCTCTCTGAGCTGGATATAGCTCACGTTCTCTCTCAGCGCTGGATGTGGCTTGCGATCCTCTCTCAGAGCTGGATGTGACTCATGACCTTCTCTCATAGCCGGATGCGACTCGTGCCCTCTCTCAGAGTTGGACATTGCTTTCGACCCTCTCTCAGAGCTGAATGCGACTCACGACCCTCTCTCTGAGCTGGATATAGCTCACGTTCTCTCTCAGCGCTGGATGTGGCTCACGACCCTCTCTCAGAGCTGGATGTGGCTTGTGAACCTCTCTCAGAGCTGGATGTGGCTTGTGAACCTCTCTCAGAGCTGGATGTGGCTCACGACCCTCTCTCAGAGCTGGATGTGGCTTGTGACCCTCTCTCAGAGCTGGATGTGGCTTGTGACCCTCTCTCAGAGCTGGATGTGGCTTGTGACCTTCTCTCAGAGCTGGATGTGGCTTGTGAACCTCTCTCAGAGCTGGATGTGGCATGAGACCCTCTCTCTGAGCTGGATATAGCTCACGTTCTCTCTCAGCGCTGGATGTGGCTCACGACCCTCTCTTAGCGCTGGATGTGGCTCGCGACCCTCTCTCCGAGCTGAATGTGGCTCTCAAGGTCAGAAAGGTTGGGGACCTCTCTGCTCTATCTCAGAGCATAATAAAAGGATTTAACCAATATTTCGATAAAAGAGCATCAATGCACTCAAATTCCCAGCTGGATTTCATAAAGTCTCATGAATCCTATTACAGTCGTGTCTAAAACTCAATTATTTGATTGGGCACTGTGTGTTCCCAAGTGATATTTAAACATGTCTCTAATTAAAAATTAAAAAAGTGCAAAGATAGTATTTTTAGTGGATAAAAAAGTTTAAAGAAAGTCCGTGACCACCGGACCAGAGCACTTTGAAAGTTTAACATCCTTAACTTCTGATCTTAAATATTAAATATAATATTAAATATAAATGTACAAGTACATACATTATATGTGCTGAAAAAGTAAGTGATTCCATTTAGCACAAAATAATAAATTGGAGGGTAACAATTTAATAACAGTAATTTATGAAGGACAATTGTGACTGCACAATCTGCTGAGCGGAGGGTTCGTGCTGAATGCACCATGTACTCCACAATGTAATCCCAGACCATTCATTGATATAATACAAAGCCGCTATTAAATGACTCTCTAAGCCTTTATCTTTAAATTGCCATTTTTTATGATTTTAGGATCAGTTAGATAATCATACAAATGAATTAATCCCAGAGGTGTTATGTATTCAACTCATATAAGAGGTGAACCATAGAATTTATTAGATAAAGATTTTAAAAAAGGTTCTAACTAATATGAAAATCTTTAAAAAGCAATATATAAATAACAAATAAAAGGAGGAAAAAAGCGCTAATTGCTATGGTATAATCAAAATATATTTTGACGGGAATTTGACTTTCAGGGCTGCGTCGATTTTAAAGGGAATCTGTCAGCTGTTTTTTGCTACCTCATCAGAGAGCAGCAAGATATAGGCAAAGAGACCCTGAATCATATGATGTATCACTTACATTACTTAGTGCAGTCGTTCGGACACCATCAGAATTTTTAGATTTCGCAGTGTAGTAGAGATGAGAGAGCTGCCCCCGCCTATACCAGGCTCTGTATACAATGTCTATAGACAGTGAGATGCCAATGAGGGTGCGTCCTCACGATCTGGATTGCGCTGCGTCCAAAACGCTGCGTCGTACAGTACTAGCATAGTGGATGGGATTTCAAGAAATCCCATCCTCACTATGCGTAACCCGACCGCAGCGTGTTTGGAGCTGCGTTGCGGGTTGCCGGAAGTCCGCTCCTCCGCTGCATGTTTATTTCATATTGCGGAGTCGGAAGCGGCTCCCATCGGGTGACTGCAAGGATAAGCCGCCCTGCACCCGCCGCACATGGTGAGTACAGGTGGCTGCAGTCTCCCTGCGGGCACCCACGGCTTCCCTCAGGTCCGGAGGAGCATGCGTCCAACACGCAACTACTCTGGACCGTGTGCACGCACCCTAAGAGAAGGGGACATGTCGGACTGCCGTGCATGAGACAATGTAGTTTGAGCAATGATAAGTAGTGATGGGCGAACCAAAACTGTAGAGTTTAGGGTCCCTAACGGACACCTAGTGTCTGTGCATGGATTCCAAACACGGACTTCTCAGGGGAATCCATGCTACTATTTGGGTTTGGCTAGGAGACTGAAAAAGGTATCAAAACAGTGATTAATCAGTTAAATCATACTTACCGAGCCACTCTCACACTTGCTTCCACGTCCACTCATTAAGCGTCATAAATATTCACTTCTTGTCCCTCCACCCACCATCTGTGATTGGTTGCATTCAGATGCCCTTTGTGCCATTATTTGTGATTGGTTGTCATGCACACACACATTGATATGAAAATAAATAAATGATTGGAAAAACGGAGTGGGGTCCCCTGTATTTTTGATCTCAGTACAGATAAAGCACGCTGCTAAAGCCTGCAGACCCCAGCTGAGCGCTTTATATTGGCTGAGTATCAAAATTATCCCAACATGATACTCAACCAAGATAAAGCACTTGGATGTCACGGTGGCGATCCTGGGAGTCGTGGCCCATACCGAGCATTTTAAAAAGGGGAAGTTATTTACAGGGGAATAAAGTTATTAGTTTATCATGACGCCATCTGAGGTGTCTGGTCAGGTTGGACCAGAGCTGCTTATAATGGTCCCCAGGGAATAGGTGTTGGGGCAGCTTTGATGTAGCACTCCCCTCAGATGGAGCAGGCCCCTGGGATTTAGTATGGTTGAAAATGTGAATGTTCGTGGTCGAAGTTGTAAAAGGTGCAGGGAGGAACAGGAAGGAATGAGAGACACATGATTGCAGTTCTTAATGGCTCTTTTACTGAACATTGTTGACTGTTCTTGCCCGGCAGGGGTGCTGCGTCCCTCAAGTTTGCAGCTTGGCCAGCTCACAGGTCGTCCAGGTTCACCTCACTGAGACAGCAGGTGTATGTGTCGTACCCCAGGGCCGTGGGGTACTCGGAACCGGGCTGTACTGTCTTTGGGGAGCCACGGGGGTCGAGGCCCGGTTTCCGTGACCCTCGGTCCAGCTAAAAAGGGGGGGTTTGACTTAGTAGGGAAAGCGGAAGATAAGTAGGGAGATTGTTCGTGAGACCACCCGTGGTAAGTGGCAATTGTGGGCCACCGCTGCTGCTGAACCTCCGGGGTGATGGACGGGCAGCTGGGATGGAGTGGATCTCCATGGGCAGAGCAGTTCCCCGGAGCAGTTAAGGTAGTTAGGTGTGGGGTGCAGGATGACAGGCAAAGTAATAGGCAGACTCACTGTTATGTTGATCAAGTAGTCCTTTACTGGTGGTAACGGTATTGAGCAGCTGTCCACGGAGTCCTTGCTGAGAGCAATTCAGTGTTCCTTCTCATCCGGCCGGGTCTTTGGCTCCCTCACTGTGCTCTTTGTATTCACTCCTGCAGCTGCGTTGGCTAAGCTGCTGGCCCTGTCTCTTCCTGCAAGGTGCCGGTATGACAGGCAGCTCAAGTCCTTTCTAACCCTTGTCTTGGGTATCTCTTCCTGAACTCTCTCCATTGATGTGTCTCCGGGCAGGGTGTGGCTGGGAAACCTGGAATTTCTCACATTCCAGTACTCACTGCCGGGACATTAGACCCTGCACAGACTTGGACCTGGTATCCATTCTCTGTGCCTTCCTCTGGGGTGAGCATGGTGTCGCTTGGCTCCCCAGGTGTGTTCCTGCGACTCTCCTCAGACCCTAGCCTTATGCCTGACACTGAGTCAGCGATCCCGGGATGAGCTCAAGCAGCCTCAAGTCCACCAGGATGTCTTCCTCAGTCCTCCTAGGAACTGAACTAACTGGCTCCACCCCAGACCAGAATTTTTAGGGGAGCTCACCTTGACCCTGAGCTTGGTCTCCCCCTTCTGGTCTGGGGGCAGAAGGTGTTGTCTGTGGTTTGCCTGATGAGAAGGCCCTTTTTGTTGCTCTCAGCGTGACGCCACCACCCGGGTGCAGTGATGACACAGTGGCACTGGGGTACCACATATGCCTTTCCTTGCTGTCCACTCTCAATACGCTGTTCTCCGCTTAGTTCCTGCATCTTCGCGCTGACAAGTCCCAAGGCAGGTGACTGCGGGCCCTTTGTGAGTGATGGCCTGGCCAGTCCTCTAGAGTTTAGACCCTCTACAGTCTCTTAGCCTGGGAGAGTCCACGGTAGGTGGCCACTGCACCTGCAGTTTAGTGACCTCTGGCTTCTTGGCTTGTTCCTGCAGATGCACACCAAATTGGGGCTGGCACCTGTTTCCAACAAGTTACTCTGCCTGGCCATCTAGCCAGCCGCAGATTCGAAGTCCTCAGGTCTGAAAGGGGGGGGGGGTTCACAGCTGACGCGAAGAGCAAGATTCCTCAAGCCACCAGGAATAGCTTCACCCTAGAACTCCATCCTGCTTCTCCTTCTTCCTCTGACTAATTTCATTTTTCCTCATCCTCTCAACCTACTCCTTCCTCCAGCCAACAATGGGGTCTACTCTCTTGGGGAGCCTCTTCCACCCTGCATCTCACTGGTCTGGAGTTTGGATGGATATTGGTTGTGTGTTTGTGTTTCTCGTTAAAGGTTTGCCTTTCTTACCTGTGGACATGACACTACACCACACCAAACCGCAGGGGTGCCACACATATAGCTATTAGCTAGGGATGGTATTCTCAGCCTAGGGAGGACCATGATTATTGACTACCCTCAGCCTCAAAATACCAGCTCAAAGCTGCCCCATAATTTGGTGCACTCATTAGATGCACCAGATCCTGGCACTTTACCCAGCTCTTCTCAATTGCTCTGGTGTCGTAATATAAGGGCTAATGACAGCTGTGATTTGTAAAAAATCAAAGCTACCATCTAGCCCTAGGTTAGTGATGGGTAGTGGGTCTATGGTCTCCCCATCACAAACCTGTAAGTCAAAAGAAAGAAATACAAACACTGAAAAATGCTTTATTTGAAATAAAACATACACACCGTCTTTCTCCCCTTTATTAACCCCTAACACACCCCAGGTCCAAAGTAATCAATAATACGACGTCCCACGAAAATCAGTGCTCTGTCCAAAGTAATCAATAATGCGATGTCCCATGAAGATCAGTGCTCTGCTACTTCCCAGATGCTGTAACAATGGAAAAAGCATCTTCTGTAGGGGAGAAGTGGTGACATTCCCGGAGGGATTCCGCACTGCCATCAGTGAACTCTGTTGAACCCACTGCAAGATTGTCGACTGTTGGAAATGCCCATAGACCGCAATCTGGCAGCGGGTTCAGCAGAGTTCACTGACAGCAGCAGGGAATAAAAATCAGTGTTTTATTAGCAGGAGGTTATGGCTACAAGACTGAGTATCTCATGTTACCTAAAATATGAACCTTTTGCTCTTTGTCCCACTTTGTTAGCTGCTAGACCAATGGACATCATGAATAATAATAACCTTTATATAGCGCCAACATATTCCGCAGTGCTTTACAATACAGAGATTCATATACAAACAGTCATAAGTAACAGTTATAAAAACACAAACAATTAAAGCTAAATAATGACAGCCCTGCCCATAAGAGCTTACAATCTACAATGAGGTGGTGGTGACATAAAGTACAGGGCTTATTTACAATGATGGTCCAGCTGTCTTGAGGGAATGGGGAATAGATGAGAGCTGCATGAGTGGCCTCCAGCCATTCTTTTGGGTCTGGTAGAGTGAATAGGCTATGTCTAAGTGACTTCGATTAGGGAGCATGATAGGCCGCCCTAAAAGGATGTGTTTTTAGGGAGCACATGGAACCGTGTGCCTTTCCAAATCAAGTCCTATCAGCTTAATTAAACACAGTTGGACTCCAATGAAGGAGTAGAACCATCTCAAGGGGGATCATTAGGAAATGGACAGGATGTGACTAATGGTGGGTTTACACGCCACGATATCGTTTCGATATCGCAACTCAATGGCGCGGGAGCGCGCAATTAGTGCACGTTCCTCCCGCATCGCATTGAATGTTTACACGCTGCGATATCGAAATACAACGTCCGTGCGATGTCTCCGCCTCCCAACCCAGGATCGCATAGTTAACATGGGAGTGAATGGGTGACGTATCAAATCGCATCGTAATTGGGCGTTT
This sequence comes from Allobates femoralis, assembly GCA_033576535.1. NCBI lineage: Eukaryota > Metazoa > Chordata > Amphibia > Anura > Aromobatidae > Allobates > Allobates femoralis. The sequence continues at coordinate 596,250,423 of JARQOC010000004.1, forward strand.
ACACAGCACGATCCGGCTTCAATCGCTATGCAATATCGGGGCATTGAATAGCACGCTCATTCGATCCCCGATATCGCATTGACATCGTTCCTGCATCGTATTGGACGTTCACACCATACAACGCAGGAACGATTTCGCCTCCGACGATTGAACCACGTGACTTTTGATTGAAATCGTACTACGATATCGCGACGTGTAAACCCGCCATCAAATATAAGTGTCTGAGCAATGGGGCTGAATACTTATGACCACGTGATATTTCAGTTGTTTTTTTTTTAAATAAATTTGCACAAGTACCTACATTTCTGGTTTTCTTCAGTGAAGATGAGGTGCAGAGTGTACATTAATGAGAAAAACAATGAACTTTTTTTGAATTCACCAAATGGCTGCAATGAAACAAAGAGTGAAAAATTTAAAGGGGTCTGAATATTTTCCGTACCTGCTATAGGTTTCAGTTTGAAAAGCTTCAATGTGTCATGGACATATTTAGAAAAAACTACATCTCTGTTGAATAATTATTCACGGTTCCCAGGTGGCTTCTCCCCACAAGATCAGGGTGGAGAGAAGCCTCCGGGGACCAGGCTTGGACTAGTCATCCAAGATATGTAGTCCCTGCTCGGCTTTACAAATCATGCTTTGCCTGAACGCTGCAGGGTTTAAAAGTAATACATGCCTGGCTGGAATCACACGGTCATTACATGAGTCATTCTGACAAGTTCCCTTTAAATTGTGCAATTCCAAGGCCCTAAAGGCGCCATTAAGCAAATCTAAGTCTCCAGGTCATGAATAAGGCATCTATTTACTACTATCAATTTTTTTACTTACAAAACAGAAGATATTCCGCTCAATTTCAGGCTTGAACCGTAAACAGCTTTAAACTCTTGTTGAAAAGAAATGTGCAATAGGCGCTAAAATAAATCCTCCACCGGATAGCGGGAGAATAATTCAATCATTTTGACATCGGCTGCAAAGTTCTCAGAAAAAGCACAAAGTGGCCAAAGTCATATTGATGTCTTTGTTGAAGATTACCATGGCCAATTCTGAATATATTTTCAGACTCTCTCAGAATAGAAATGATGGTCGTCAGCCGTCTCTACCTAGAACGCCCAATGTTAAAGTTTATAAACGTAAAATGAAAAAATGGACACAGTCCATGTCTCATCTGCTTATGGTATTCCAAAACGTCTCTACATATCAATGTGGATAAGTGTGGCGCCCCGCACCGAGTGCGTCACAGGAGGGTATTGCAGCCAAAACAGCAGCCGCAATATTCTCTGACCCAGCAATCACACAGTTAACTCAGAGCTCCATACCCTACATGCACATCATGATAGAGGGCCAATCAAGGTCCTTGTGGGCGGAGTGTGGGCAGTAGCGTGTAAGAGAATTTAGTGCAGCAGAGAGAGTCTTCTGCATCTGGAGAAGGAAGGAGTAATGTAGGAGCGGGGGCTCCGCACAGGCTTTGGCAGCCCCCGGGCCGTCACTGGTCGGGTGTCTTCACCTGAGGCCTAAACAACCGGGATCGGGTATCATCACACGGGTTCTCAAAAACTCCCGTGCCCAAATCTACAGCCGGTTTACTGGTACCAAAGCTAGGAGTAGTTCAGCACTGCTATGCGAACCAGAGGAGTGGAGGAGCAGCTTTACAGGAGCACCCCACCACCGCCAAATCCAGTCGTCTAACCAGCGGTGTACCCACCAAGTGACCCAAGACTCCCCAGAACACTCATAACGCGTATATTGGGTAGGGCATTGAAGCAGCCTCCCTGTACCCGATCTGGTATTCCTGGGCGACAACGGCAACACAAGCAGCTAGAATGGAGGAACACCGCGGAGCTCTGAGGAACACTAGTCATTGCTGAGTCCACCCGGTCCACTACCCGTTAACTGTATGCCATGTACTGCTTGCTGGTTACAGTAAATTACCCGTTACAGAGACTTACAGTGTCCCTGCTTTCTTAAGAACTGTCCATCTCCGCACTAAAGTAACCGCAGCTGCCGCAGAACATCTTGTGCAGCTCCAGCCTCCGGGGATCATCGCTCAGCCTGTGGGGAGCGTTCCATCTTGCTGCATTCCATCCCCCGGAGGCCCCGCAGCGTCGGTACAGTTACCGAATCTCTCATAGGAGGCGTCACGACAAATTAACCCCTTAATCTGTTCACTCAACGACGTCTTCACTTTTTGATCTGTACCACCGGGCCCCGCTACCGGCAGGCACGGTCCATCCGTGACAAGAAGGAGGAAGAGTACGCCTGCCCCGGCCTGCGGTGAGTCATAAGCTCACAAACAATGTAAGCATTTTTTTGTACATTCTGGGCAACAACCACCATGACTACATTATATAAAAGTCTCAAAGTGAACCTGTTATACTTTTAACCTGCACATATGGGGTTAATCTGCAGGATAATAGTGTTCTGAACCTGCCTGGTGTGCGCACTTATGGTGGGTTTACACGCCCCGATATCGGCGTCCAACTCCGACCAAAAGTCACGTGGTTCGTGCGTTGGGCCCGATATCGTTCGTGCGTTGTATGGTGTAAATGTCCAATACGATGCACGAACGATGTCAAACCGATATCGGGGATCGAATGAGCCTGCTCTCCAACGGGCCGATATTGGATGGGCGTTGTGTGTGGATCGTGCCGTGTAAAAGCCCAACTACGATGTGGAGTACAACTTCCCCTATCCTCTCCATGTTAAATGGTCGTTCCTGGGTCGGCCGTACAAGGGGGCATACACATCGTAGTGGCGTTGTCTGCCGATATCGCGCTGTGTGACATCTCCTATGCGATCTTGGAAATCCTCCCAGAAAAAGCGCGCTCCCGCGCCGTTGGATCCAATATCGGAACGATATCGCTACGTGTAAACCACCATTAGAGCCCCGCTGCCGGGAGGAAATTAACTTTAATCCTTCCAGCAGTGTTTTGCTTTCATTGATTGAGGCGGAGCAGGTGTGGGTTCAGTCACTGCTCTGTGTATGGAGACTGGTGGCTGTTGCCGCCACCCGCAATGACTGACAGCTGCTCAGCATTAGAGGAAACAGTCAGTGCGGAGGGCGCCAACAGCCACCAATCTCCATGCACAGTCCAGTGACTGATCCGGCATCAACACCACCTCCATGACTGAAATCGTAATGCTGCCAGGAGCTGAGGATCAAAGTTCATTTTGTCAGGAAATGTGTAGGCGATGGCCATGTTCAGAATGCTATTAACCTGCAGATGAACCCCATATCTACAGATTAATAACATTTTTCCACATAAATTGTTCACTTTAAGCATATTGTCCATGATTAAAAGAAAAATAAAGCTTCATGTTAGGCTTTAGGCTATTTCTGGCTTTACATACATCCCCCACATGTTTCATGTGATTCGAGGAAACCGTACAGACATGAACCATAATCCTGATCCATACAGGCCAATTAATGACTCCCCATGAAAGTTGCCTTGCCTGTGAGGGCTCACATTCTACAAATTTACATCTACATAACCAATGTACCAACACATATCTTAATCAGAAAAGAGGGCGGGTGGGTGGGCTGTCACTTCTTGATCTGGAAAGAGAGAGCACTCGCCCCCTCCCATCTCCTTTATCCCCTCCATTCTCCTGCCCATTTTTCCTCCCACCAATCCAAGAATCTGCAGATCTCCTCTCCTGCCCTGCTTGCACACCAGCATTTTATATAGCCTCATTAAACCCTTCTACTCCCCACCCCTATGTATTGTCATGCCGCCTGTCCGCCTATGGGTCTCCCTGGCTTTCTTGACAATTCACTAGGGGATTGTTGGGTCGTTCTCAGTTTTAGCAATAAAGCAATAAACAGCTGATTTATCCGGTCCAGAGGCATACACCACAACCTTACAAGTCTCTCTGGCCGGACCGCACCGACTCTGAGGAGAAAGGGTATTATCATCACACGGTTAATACCCCTAACCTTAACGGGACCTTTGCCTGATAATTACATCACTGTAACCGGAGCTACTTTTCCCCCATAGTGGCTTCCCCGAAGGAAATGATCAATTATCCAGCCTCTGAACCAGACCTATCCCCCGCCACAGGCCTGATATGCGACACCTTGCACAGACCTCCACCATCCAAACATGACTATACACACCTTACCCAGAAGTCACACACACGCAAAAGGGCCCTCAGTAAGATGAACCATATGCCATGGAGAAGCTCGACTTGTCCAAGATCTCCATATCCCGCAACCATCCAGCCATTCTCATGGCCACATCACCAGGCTCAAGCCTGTCCTTTAATCACTGACCTTCGTATTGCCTGTCAAATCCCCCACACTGTCTTGCCACATTATAATACTCTCCGGGAAAGTACCACAACTTCCCAACCTATGTGATATCACGCAAACCATTTACAGGGAAGACTTCCCACCAAAGTCGCTGCTTCCCTTTGTAAACCAACTGGCAACGAGGCCAAACCCACCATTTCACCAAACCACACACGGTAAAGTTACCACCAATGTCCCGAACTGAAAGACCATCTTCAATCCCAACACAGGAAAAACTTCACCAAAGACATGACTTCTCTCTCAGAAAACTCCACCCGGCACCATGTTACGTTCAACCCCTGTAGTATGAGCACCAGAAACTTCCCCCACCCATGTAAAAACCCCCTCCCATGCCTGGAGAGGGGGGGGCGGGGAAACCCACACCACCATTATCACCTCCACTTGCAAACAACTCCTGGCCACACCATTGGCACTTATCCGAAGACCACCATCCTACATGGATGTAGTCCCCCGCCTCCTGCACCATTAACACCACCAAATTCTATACAACATAGACCCCGCCCATCAACAAAATTGTCCATCAGGTCACCAAACCTCTCGGAAAACATGTCAATGTATCACCATATTCCAACTACCACCCAAAATCTCAACCACACTTTCCAATCCCACAGAATCCCCCATCAACTCCAAGGCCATGCTACCACCGCCATGTAGGGTATAAGGCCGCAGTATGCCCATCGAGCCCATATCACCCACTGTTCCGTTTGGTCAACTCCACCAAATTACATTCCCTCTGTCCATTTTTTTTTTGCGCTGCTCGCTCCAACAATGTACCATAAACCCGGCAACACCAATTCCCATCTCATTCGTGGTATTGATCCACCTAACCACTTCTGGGATCCTTCTGTCCAAGTGGACCACTGTGAAGATGGCTACCATCCCACCATCACCCCGGGGAATATGAATGTATCCGAGGACTGAACTAGGCACATCTTCTTTATAAAACAATAACAGGTAATCAGTATACCCCCCACTCCTCCCCATTTACACTAATGGTGAAACCTACCAACACCCATACTGCACCCCAGTGCAGATTAACCTAGACCAAGAAACACTGTAAAGATGGTCTTCTGACAAAAACCACCAGGCACAGTGGTGTCCGCGCCTCCTAACAACTCTCCCACGTCACGGAGTAGAGAAACAAACTGATAGACATGCCCTGCCATTAGGGATGAGCGAGTCTACTCACTACTGTTCGGCTACTCGCCGAATAGTTGCGGTATTCGGTTACTCGCTACTCGCCGGAGTAAATTAGGATTACTCGGGAGTAGCAAGTGCCGAGTACTTTTGCAGTGTATCAATAGAGTCCTGTAAAAGAGGAGAAAAGTGGTTACAAAATAAAAAAATCAGATACTCATCTTAACCGACGGCTGCACCGGGATCGGCCGATGGACATCTATGCTTGGAAAATGACCTTTCACCAATCAGATGGCTGGGAGAGATCTGGCCAATCACGTGATTGTGATGTGGCGATCACGTGATTGTGATGTGGCGACATCTGATTGGCCAGATTGCAAGGTCCTCTCAGGTACACCGAGGACCTTGCCATCTGGCCAATCAGGTGGCCGCTAGCTAGCGATCTGATTGGCTGGGAGAGTGAAAGGTTCTTTTCCATGCATAGATGTCCATCGGCCGGTCCCGGTGCAGCCGTCGGTTAAGGTAAGTATCCAATTTTTTTAATTTGTAACCACTTTTCTTCTCTTTTACAGGACTTTTGCAGTAGTACTCGGAATCACTATACTCGCAACGAGTCCTGAGTACCGGGACCTACTCGTTGCGGGTATAGCGATTCTAAGGTACTCGCTCATCCCTACCTGCCATATACCAAGTGCTGCCAGCACCTAGCAGCCCCCACCTCAACCTTTTTGAACATCTCATCCATGTGGTCCCTATCTTCGTATGGTATAAAAATGAAACCATCAATATTAGTGATGAGCGAGTACGCTTGTGACTACACGGTACTCGCACGAGTATCACTGTACTCGGGCTACTCGGCGTGTACCGAGTAATCTCGCGATACTCGTGCTGTGCTCGTGGTCCTCATCCCTGCATGTTGGCGCTCTTTAGAGAGCCAGCCCACATGCAGGGATTGGCTGGCAGTCACTGCAATGCCACAGCCATGTTAGTTGTGGCATTGCAGTGATTGGCCGGGCCGCACAGCGTGACCGAGCCGTTATAAGACCCGGCCACGATGTGCTCTGCACACAGCCATCCAGACAGTGAGTGTAGGGAGAGTGTCTGCTGCTGCTTAGGGACAGATTTGCGGCCCTCATAGGTAGATCCGGAGCAGGGCTGCAAACTGCTGCTGACCACAACAGTCCTTCTCAGGACTAATCTAGGAGGATATAGGCAGGGTGATCCAGATCGGAGTCCAAGCTTTTCTGTGACCATAACAGTCACCAGACTGTTGTACTTACTAGCTTTATACAGGTTAGGGTCTAAAATCCAAATGTCCTGTGAGCTGAACAGTCACCAGACTGTTGTACTTACTATCTTTGTACAGGTTAGGGTCTAAAATCCAAATCTCCTGTGAGCTGAACAGTCACCAGACTGTTGTCGCTGTATACAGGCAAAATGCGCAAGGGCGTTGGCAAGGGCGTTGGCAAGGAACAAGGAAGTGAATGTGATGGTGGTGCAGGCAGAGGCCGAGGTCGTGTGCAATCACTAATTTCGCAACAACAAAGTGGCACATCTACTCGCTCAAACGTCCTGTCCCAAATTCTTATGGCCCGCAGCAGTACATCGCTCTTGAACCAAGACCAGTGTCAACAGGTTGTTACTTGGATAGCGGATAATGCTTCAAGTCAGATTGGCACCTCTACAAACACCCTGTCTTCCACACGGTCAAGTGTCAGTAACCGTGATACTGCACCGCACATTTCCCAACCTGATCCTCCTTCCTACCACCAGGCCGTGTACACGTCCACGGACATTACTGATCCCACACTTGGACACTCGGAAGAGCTCTTCATGTATCCATTCGCAGAATCTGGCCTCTCGCCAGCTCCTGTTGAAGTGGGTGATGATGAGATGGTATGTACAGATGCCCAAATATTTGAGCAGCCACGTTCTCACGAACGGAACGTTGGCAACGTGTCTCAACAAGGGGTGGACGATGATGAGACACAATTGCCAGGAAGTCAGGAGGAGGATCAGGGTGCGGAAGAGGAAGACGACGTGGTGGATGGTCCAGTAGCTGACCCAACCTGGCAGGAGGATATGCAGAGCGAGGACAGCAGTGCACAGGGGGAGGGAGGCATAGTATCCCAACAGGCAGTACGAAGCAGGCAGAAGGCAGGCAACCGTTCCCGGAACAGCAACACGACTCAAGGTGCCTGTGCAAATGTTAGGTCTTCCTGAGTCTGGCAGTTTTTTAAGTTGGCTCCAGATGACTCTAAAAAGGCCATTTGCAACACCTGCCATGCCAGCATCAGCAGGGGTATGAAAACTAGCAGCCTGACCACCACCAGCATGATCAGGCACATGTCAGCCAAGCACCCGACTTTGTGGGAAGTACAACAGAGTCGAGGAGCGGTACTTGCTGATGTCACTGCTACGTCTTCACGTGTTGTGCGTGCGAGCCAATCCCCTGTCCATGCTGGCCATGAACAAGCCTCCGGCCCTGCGCCTGAAGTTGCCCACGCACAAATAACACCACCATCAAGCACGTCCTTGTCCCAGCGCAGCGTTCAATTATCCATTCAGCAAACCTTTGAACGCAGGCGCAAATATGCTGCCAACGCCCCACATGCCACAGTCCTAAATTCTCACATTTCGCGACTCATAGCGCTAAAAATGTTGCCTTTCCGGCTGGTGGAGACGGAAGCATTCCGCGACCTGATGGCGGTTGCTGTCCCACTTTACTCGGTCCCCAGCCGCCACTATTTCTCCAGATGTGCCATCCCCGCATTGCATAACCACGTGTCCCAAAGTATCACACGTGCCCTGAACGACGCTGTTTCAGCCAAAGTCCACCTAACCACAGACACATGGACAAGTGCTTGTGGGCAAGGCCGGTACATCTCCTTGACGGCACACTGGATTAATATTGTGGAGGCTGGGACACAGTCTGAGCGAGGGACGGAACACGTCCTTCCCTCACCAAGGATAGCAGGCCCTACCTCTGTCAGGGTTTCAACGACACTCTACAGCTCCGGAATATCCTGCTCCTCAGCCTCCTCCTCCTCCTCCTGCGCATCCTCATCCACTGTACCCTCCACACCAGTCCCAAACTGGAAGCACTGCAGCACTGCCTCTGCGAAGCGGCAACAGGCTGTGCTGAAGCTAGTCTGCATAGGTGACAAACCCCACAATGCAGAAGAGGTGTGGACAGGTCTGAAACAGCAGGCAGATCACTGGCTGACACCTCTGAACCTAAAGCCAGGAAAGGTCGTGCGTGACAATGGCCGGAACCTGGTGGCAGCTTTGAGACAAGGCCAGCTGACGCATGTTCCATGCGTGGCCCATGTGCTCAACCTGGTGGTTCAACGGTTTCTAAAATCATACCCAGAGCTGTCTGATCTGCTGGTAAAAGTTCGCGCCTGTCTGCGCATTTTCGCACGTCACCTGCTGCTTCAGCCGGCCTTGCCAACTTTCAGCGCCGTTTGCGTCTTCCGGCCCACAGACTGGTGTGTGATGTCCCCACGCGTTGGAATTCAACTCTGCACATGTTGGTCAGGATATGTGAGCAGAAGAGGGCAGTTGTTGACTACCTGCATCACCTAAGCAGTTGGGAAATGGTCAAATTCCACACATAACACCTCAGGAGTGGAGTGGAGATGGATGTCCGACCTATGTACCGTCCTCCAAAACTTTGAGGACTCCACCAAGATGGTGAGCGGCGATGACGCCATTATTAGCGTCACCATACTACTACTCTGCCTTCTAAAACGATCTCTGCTGAAAAACAAAGATGATGCATTGCAGGCGGAGCGCGATGACTTGGAGCAAGAAACAGTAGTGGGTGTGGGTGATAACACACAGCCCAGCCTCATGTCATCACAACATGCAGTGGAGGACTATGACGGGGAGGAGGAGGATGAAGACATGGAGCAACTCTCTGGCCAAATTGAGGATATGACATGCACACCAGTCATACCCTCGATTCAGCGTGGCTGGCCAGAGGACAGGGGAGATGAGGAGGAGGAGGAGGACAGCATGTTCAGTCATCGTGTTGGTCAGGATACTGAAGTGATGGCTGTTAAGAGTCTGGCGCACATGGCTGACTTTATGGTAAGCTGCCTGGCTCGTGACCCTCGCGTTCAGAACATCTTGGCCGACAATCAGTACTGGTTGGCAACACTGTTAGACCCACGCTACAAGGAGAACTTTATGTCTCTCATTCCTGAGGCGGAGAGGTCAGCCAAAATGCAGCAGTTCCAGAAGGCCATAGTAACGGAAGTAGGCAAAGCATTCCCCTCACAAAACGCTAGCGGCATAGGTCAGGAATCGGTGGACAACCAAGGCGTACGGCCGAGAGGGGCACAAGTCCAATCCGCCAGAGGTAGGGGAACAGTCTTTACGATGTGGGACAGTTTTCTCAGCCCCTCACGTACCACAGCCCCTGAGGTGCAGGGTAGTGCCACAAGAAATGCTAAGTTTGGCCAGATGCTGAAGGAGTACCTTGCAGATCGAACAACTGTACTGCGAGATTCCTCTGTGCCTTACAATTATTGGGTCTCCAAGCTGGACACGTGGCATGAATTGGCTCTCTATGCCTTGGAATCCTGGCCTGCCCTGCCGCTAGCGTTTTGTCAGAGCGTGTTTTCAGTGCCGCAGGTGGATTCATTACTGATAAACGCACCTGCCTGTCAACTGAAAATGCTGACAGGCTCACTCTGATCAAGATGAACAAGGGTTGGATTGGGCCAGACTTCACCACACCACCAACAAATGACAGCGGAATTTAAATTTTGTTATGGGAATTTGCCATGTACCTCCACTCACCCATGGGTACACACTTCTGGACTTTGGCTAATCGCTGGACTGCTCCTCCTTCTCCTCATGTGCCACCATGATGACCGTTACAATAGTTAGGCTGTTGTTTCAGGTATACCCCCAGTGGTACATTTTTTCGCCCATTCTTTTAGAATGGGCATTACAACGTCAGGAGACCCACTCCTTGTCAATGGGAAAAATGTTTTGAGGCCCTCATGCACGCCTCTATCCAGGGACAATGTGGAGCCTCCCAATTTTTGGCTGCCCTGCCAAAGGGCTATACTACAATACACCCACTAGAGGTTTTCAGGCCCTCATGCATGTCTGTCTGCCGCGCACCGATTACGGGGGGGGGGGGGTGCTAGCGGAGCCCAGCACTTGCCGCCCCTTCTGCCACCTGAGCCGCGGCAGTCATTGCCGGCCGCGGCCGTGAGTACCGGGGGGAAGGGGGGGTGCTATTGAACCCTGGGCAGCGCTGCCGCCCCTTCTGTGCCTCTCCCCAGGTCGCCGCTTACCTGCGGTGCGCGCGCGGGGTGAGCGGCCGGCGCCATGACAGGGGGAGGCTGTGTGCATGAGGCGCCGCCCCCTTCTGCACTGCCGCTCCCCCTGCCTGCTGCCGCCTGAATGACAGGGCTCACACTGTCCAATGGACGGTGCGGCCCTGCTCATGCATGTCTGTATGCATGGGTCATTGTTGAACCTGCCAATTTTTGGCTGCCCTGCCAAAGGGCTATACTACAATACACCCACTTCAGGTTTACAGGCCCTCCTGCACGTCTCTATCCAGGGACAATGTGGAGCCTCCCAATTTTTGGCTGCCCTGCCAAAGGGCTGTACTACAATACACCCACTTCAGGTTTACAGGCCCTCCTGCACGTCTCTATCCAGGGAGTGTGGAGCCTCCCAATATTTGGCTGCCCTGCCAAAGGGCTATACTACAATACACCCACTTCAGGTTTACAGGCCCTCCTGCACGTCTCTATCCAGGGACAATGTGGAGCCTCCCAATTTTTGGCTGCCCTGCCAGAGGGCTATACTGCAATACACCCACTTCAGGTTTACAGGCCCTCCTGCACGTCTCTATCCAGGGACAATGTGGAGCCTCCCAATTTTTGGCTGCCCTGCCAAAGGGCTATACTACAATACACCCACTAGAGGTTTTCAGGCCCTCATGCATGTCTGTATGCATGGGTCATTGTTGAACCTCCCAATTTTTGGCTGCCCTGCCAAAGGGCTATACTACAATACACCCACTTCAGGTTTACAGGCCCTCCTGCACGTCTCTATCCAGGAACAATATGGAGCCTCCCAATTTTTGGCTGCCCTGCCAAAGGGCTATACTACAATACACCCACTTCAGGTTTACAGGCCCTCATGCATGTCTGTATGCATGGGTCATTGGTGAACCTCACAATTTTGGACTGCCCTGATAAAGGAAAATACTACAATACACCCACTTCCTCAAAATGGGCACATTATGTCAAGACAGGGCTCGAGTGCCGCACAATGTTTTCACGTAAAATCTTTCATGTAATCACAAAAAGTAACATACACCAGCTTTATCTCACTATTGGGTATGTGCCCTTAAAATTTCCACCCTGAATATTCATTTTGGGGTTATTTTGGAAGGTTTTCTGGTGAATCCGTAAAATTGGCGTGAAACTCGGACAAGATTGTTCACAGCTGTGACTTTTGAGTGAGAAACTCTTCCAGGGGTCTTCCCCATGGTGTTGCCATGTCATTTGAGCACTCTTCTGAGACTTTTGTGACATTTTTAGGGTTTCTACATGCTGCCGGCGGTCATTTCATAAAAATACTTGGGTCTCCCATAGGATAACATTGGGCTCCGTGCTCGGGCCGAGTACACGAGTATCTTGGGATGCTTGGCCCGAGCTTCGAGCACCCGAGCATTTTAGTACTTGCTCATCACTAATCAATATGTTTCGATACATGCTCCCCACCCCGTTCAGGTACAATGCATCCTGTCACTAGGATAAGAAAACAAACGACCAATATGTGCCAAAAGAAAAACACCAGTGATCCACATAACCACACCATTTTTTTTTTTACACCGCCATCCTGAAACAGCCCAAAACAATCTTTCGGCACTGATGGACCAAAACCATGCGCTAAGCCACAACTAATTCCCCTGTTTAGCCCTAGAAACACTAGTGCTGACACCTGGCTCCCCTAACAACCCTATACAGTTTCTGCAACTGTCACCGCCGAGCAGAATACCTCTTCCCTGTCTGTCCCTCGGCAAAGTTTACATAGGGATCAGACTGGATGAACACATGTATACCCAGCTAACAACTAAAGGAAAACACCAAGGAGACAAATGGGGGGAGAGGTAGGCACACTTAGCTGAATGAAGAGAAAGAAAGCAAACTACACCAGAATTCCATGATTCACTGCAAAGCCAGGAAGCAATTCCAACTCCAAACACGCTATCACCAGCAATGCATCATGGGAGCCAAAGGGCATAAATAGAGACAGCTGAAAGGTCCACAGATAGGAGACCTGCTAGGGCCTAGAGACCTCGAGCTATCATCAAACAGAGAAATAGCACTTAAAGGGACAGGACAACAGTTTTCGATTTTGGCTGTTTGGCCAGACGCTGTGACCTTCTGTGAGTAGCCCCAACAGCCTCGTCCAGGGCTCCTGATGCACCCGTGACACACAGTTGGCACGCGGATAGAATATTGATGACAACACAGCTTAAGACATGTGAAATTCAAGTTCTTGCTGGACTTATCCATCTTCAGTAGTTACTAAAATCCTGCTTACCCATACACCCCTCGCCAAAAAAGTGCCCTTTGTCCTGTTACTGTATTGGCAAACCCAAAAAAATGTACGGTACAGTTTTTTTCATTTGTATTCATAATGTCTTCCGCCACAGCAGATGGGTTATTTTGCATAGCCCAGTACTTGATGAGCGATGCACACATCCAATAGTTGTAACGCATTGTGAATACTAATTGTAAGATGCAGTTAATATTAGTCCGACACGCGCACACGAGCTGCATAGTAAAATGCAACCAGTGAAGTAACTAGAATATAAATTAGACCTGACTATAATATTTTGATTCATTTTGATCTAAGCACCGAGATCTAAACTGTACTATGTTTTAAATAAATGTTTGATTTTAGGAAAATTGTATTGCAATTCTTTTTATTTGTAGTCATTTATTACCAATTGCCACCTTGGAGGAGCAGCCTGTAAGACCACCAAGTGTTCACTAGAGCCCAAGATGGGGAGGATAAGCTTTGCAGGTAGGTAGCCATCGGGTGCAGACTCAGGGGCTCTTGAAACAGAGACAGCTGACTTCAGGGGTCGGCTCTTATGGACAGAGTCTCTGAGTCTTTACGGCCAATGCTAGCAGTTGGCAAAGCTCAGCAGTTATCGGCAGGTGCAGGTAGGTGCATGCTGGTATAGTGGCACAGCAGATGTAGACAGGTGGAAGCCGGAATGGTGAAACAGCAGATGTAGACAAGTGAAAGCTGGAATGGTGAAACAGCAGATGTAGACAGGTGGAAGCCGGAATGGTGAAACAGCAGATGTAGACAGGTGGAAGCTGGAATGGTGGCACAGCAGATGTAGACAGGTGGAAGCCGGAATGGTGAAACAGCAGATGTAGACAGGTGGAAGCTGGAATAGTGAAACAGCAGATGTAGACAGGTGGAAGCCGGAATGGTGAAACAGCAGATGTAGACAGGTGCAAGCTGGAATGATGGCACAGCAGATGTAGACAGGTGGAAGCCGGAATGGTGAAACAGCAGATGTAGACAGGTGGAAGCTGGAATGGTGGCACAGCAGATGTAGACAGGTGGAAGCCGGAATGGTGAAACAGCAGATGTAGACAGGTACAAGCTGGAATGGTGGCACAGCAGATGTAGACAGGTGCAAGCTGGAATGGTGGCACAGCAGATGTAGACAGGTGGAAGCTATGTGGGAATGTAGGACACAAGCAGGAATGTAGACAGGTGCAAGCTGGAATGGTGGACACAGCAATGTAGACAGGTGAAGCTGGAATGGTGGAAACAGCAGATGTAGACAGGTGGCAAGCTGGAATGGTGGCACAGCAGATGTAGACAGGTGGAAGCCATGGAATAGGTGTGGGCACAGCAGATGTAGACAGGTGAAGCCGGAATGGTGAAACAGCAGATGTAGACAGGTACAAGCTGGAATGGTGGCACAGCAGATGTAGACAGTGCAAGCTGGAATGGTGGCACAGCAGATGTAGACAGGTACAAGCTGGAATGGTGGCACAGCAGATGCAGACAGCTGCAAGCTGGAATGGTGGCACAGCAGATGTAGACAGGTGCAAGCTGGAATGGTGGCACAGCAGATGTAGACAGGTGCAAGCTGGAATGGTGGCACAGCAGATGTAGACAGGTGAAAGCTGGAATGGTGCACAGCAGATGTATACAGGTGAAAGCTGGAATGGTGGCACAGCAGATGTAAACAGGTGCAAAGCTGGACTGGTTGAAACAGCAGATGTAGACAGGTGCAAGCTGGAATGGTGGTTCAGCAGATGTAGACAGATGAAAGATGGAATGGGTGAAACAGCAGATGTAGACAGGTGCAAGCTGGAATGGTGGTTCAGCAATGTAGACAGATGAAAGATGTGAATTGTGGCACAGCAGATGTAGACAGTGAAGGTGAATGGTGGCACAGCAGATGTAGACAGGTGCAAGCCGGAATGGTGGCACAGCACATGTAGACAGGAGCAACTGGAATGATGGGACCAGCAGATGAGACAGATGAAAGATGAATGGTGGGCACAGCAGATGTAGACAGGTGCAAGCTGGAATGGTGGCACAGCACATGATAGACAGGTGGAGGCTGGAAATGAATGAAACAGCAGATGTAGACAGGTGCAAGCTGGAATGATGGCACAGCAGATGTAACAGGTGCAAGCTGGAATGAGGCACAGCAGATGTAGACAGGTGCAAGCTGGAATGGTGGCACAGCAGATGTAGACAGGTGCAAGCTGGAATGGTGGCAACAGCAGATGTAGACAGGTGAAAGCTGGAATGGTGCACAGCAGATGTAGACAGGTGAAAGCTGGAATGGTGGCACAGCAATGTAAACAGGTGCAAGCTGGAATGGTGAAACAGCAGATGTAGACAGGTGCAAGCTGAATGGTGGCACAGCAGATGTAGACAGAGCAAGCTGGAATGGTGAAACAGCAGATGTAGACAGGTGCAAGCTGGAATGGTGAAACAGCAGATGTAGACAGGCAAGCTGGAATGGTGGTTCAGCACATGTAGACAGATGAAAGATGGAATGGTGGCACAGCAGATGTAGACAGGTGCAGGCTTGTATAGGTGGCACAGCAGATGTAGACAAATGCAAGCTGGAATGGTGGCACAGCAGATGAGAACAGGTGCAACGCTGGAATTGGTGAAACAGCAGATGTAGACAGGTTCAAGCTGGAATGGTGGCTCAGCAGATGTAGACAGGTGTAAGCTGGAATGGTGGCACAGCAGATGTAGACAGGTGCAGGCTGGTATAGTGGCACAGCAGATGTAGACAAATGCAAGCTGGAATGGTGGCACAGCAGATGCAGACAGGTGCAAGCTGGAATGGTGGCACAGCAGATGTAGACAGGTGCAAGCTGGAATGGTGATACAGCAGATGTAGACAGGTGCAAGCTGGAATGGTGGCCAGCAGATGTAGACAGGTGTAAGCTGGAATGGTGGCACAGCAGATGTAGACAGGTGCAGGCTGGTATAGTGGCACAGCAGATGTAGACAAATGCAAGCTGGAATGGTGGCACACAGCAAGATTGCAGACAGGTGCACAAGCTGGAATGGTGGCACAGCAGATGTAGACAGGTGCAAGCTGGAATGGTGGCTCAGCAGATGTAGACAGGTGCAAGCTGGAATGGTGAAACAGCAGATGTAGACAGGTGTAAGCTGGAATGGTGGCACAGCAGATGTAGACAGGTGCAAGCGCTGGTATAGTGGCAACAGCAGATGTAGACAAATGCAAGCTGGTAATGGTGGCACAGCAGATGCAGACAGGTGCACAGCTGGAATAGTGGCACAGAGATGTAGACAGGTCAAGCTGGAATGATGAACACAGATGTAGACAGGTGCATAGCTGGAATGGTGCACAGCAGATGTAACAGTGCAAGCTGGGAATGGTGAAACAGCAGATGTAGACAGGTGCAAGCGAATGGTGAAACAGCAGATATAGACAGATGCAAGCTGGAATGGTGAAACAGCAGATGTAGACAGGTGCAGGGTGGCACTAGGTTGAGACACAGGTTAGAGGACACAAGTTTGCGTATACATGCAGAGGAATACAGGCACAGGTATGTAGAATACAGGACATTACCTGATGACTAGCAATGTGTCTCTAGGGGATAGACAGTATTGCTCAGACACCTCCCAATGGGGGAAGGTGCCTTAAATATACTGTGTTTCTCAGCCTACGGCTGACAAGCACTTCCAGGTTTGGCGCATACTGGCCCATTAAGAATAGCGAGAGGGCGGCATGCACGGCCTAATTGCACTCCCAGGAAACCTGAGGAGTGTACGCAGGCCCTGGGAGAAGTAAGTAACTGATGGGAACTGAGAAGACACTGCAGACCTGCCAGTGGGGTGAGTATGACTCAAATGTTGATCTCCCTGCTGTGGAGATGCCGGCGCCACAGCAACAGGCGCTACAGGCTGGTCTTTTCTGTAGTAACATATGGATGCAAACATGGACGATAAAGGAACAAGACAGACAAAGAATCAATGCCTTCCAAATGTGGAGCTGGAGAGGGATATTAACACCCTGGATGGCAAGAAGAACAAACACATAAAGCCATACATGTCACTGGAAGGAAGGATCACCAAGCTATAACCTGTCTACACAGCATAGGAAAAGAGCAATCACTGGAGAATAACATCATGGTAGGAACAATAGAAGGAACAAGGCAAAGAGGAAGACCAACAACCCAATGGCTTGATACTATCAAGACAATGGTGGAGAAGACCCTGGTGGACCAATCTAGGCTTGGAGAAGACCTTGGTGGACCTATCTAGGCTTGGAGAAGACCCTGGTGGACCTATCTAGGCTTGGAGAAGACCTTGGTGGACCTATGTAGGCTTGGAGAAGACCCTGGTGGATCTATCTAGGCCTGGAGAAAACCCTGGTGGATCTATCTAGGCCTGGAGAAAACCCTGGTGGATCTATCTAGGTTGCACAAGATCAATCTTCCTACATCAAGTCACCATGGCTCGAGATTGATCTAAAACACGTTAAGTAGTAATAATATCTGTTTTATTTTAGCTTTATTTTTTGTATTTCCAACAATATTTACACTGATTGCAAACTGTTATATATATTACTGACTCTTATTACCCCCCACTCAACCAAGACCCCTCCACATAAACCTCCATCTTCATCCAACATCATTTTCCTTGAAAATTCATAGGACATCCATTTCTTAATTACCGTACCTGATGGTGTTCTAGAGATAGGGATTTAATCATTCGTTTTTTGTTCCTTTTATTTCCATTACTTTGGGTATCATCCCCCAAATGAGCAATTCTAGTTGTCCTGGAATATTAACATTGAGTTTTTTCCTAAGTTTCAATACTCCTTTCGCCTGTCACATTTTTCTTGTAGAGAAGGTGGGTCATACTTAGGACAATTATCATTTTCCCAAGGCAGCTGAGTAATATACACTATTACCCTATGGACCAAATTAATTTGAATAATACGATGGCAATGGTTTATTGTTTGACAATATTTGCATAAGTCTTTTCCCATTGAGTGTTGGTAATTGTTCCCAGGTCTCCGGACCACTTAGCACGGCTTCTGGAAGTCAGTGTTTTTCCTATTTTGACCCAACAGATCATTATATATTATTGCTCTCCTTTTTCCCATTTTTTCATGCCCCTATTCTTCCACAGTTTTAATTATTCCCCCAGAGGGAATGATCCAGAATCTCTTCCTATCACTTAGTTTTCCACTCTTTAACTGATGATATTGAAGGTATAGTTTTCATTTACGTTGCGTTGCTTCTTTAAATAGTCCAAACTCTTAATTTTACCACTGAAGCTCTGCTACACAGCTGGGCTCTGCTACATACCAAAGGTGAGTCTTCTGATCTATTCAACTCTGCCATATTGCTGGGCTCTACTACATAACAACAGTGAGACTCAAAACCAACTCAACGCTGCTTGATCAATTTCCTCTGGTACATCACCATATTGAGTCAACCGCCCTTCTCAACTTAGCTCTGCTACATCACCACAGTGAGTCTGCTAACCTACTATTTGACTATATCACTGAGATCTACTTCATTGCCCAACTCTATTGACATTGAGTCACTTGACACACCCAGCACTGCTGTAAAAGCCCAGTTTATCTTTGTTGATGTTCTCTCCATTGAACCCTCTGGTTGTAACAACTAGTCTGGATATCTCAGGAATCTAATGGCGTGGGGGCATAGACACGACTGAGATAAGGTATAAAGGTAAGAGTCTGTGTTCACACACGTGGCAAAGGTACGAACATGAGAGTTCAGCAAACAAAGCAGAGTTCAATCATGCAAATAATAGTTCATTCGGTGATGCTAAATGGAATAGTCGCTTAGGAACAGTTCAATTCAATTTAATCAACCTTGACGTACAGCTGTTGTATAACATAACTCATTTTATCTATTTTATTGACTTTGATGTACTTGGATCACTCAAGATGCAGCGACAACATCGGAAGTTAATAGGAGAATAGCTATGGGCAAATCACCAAGAAGTCATTGGACAAGGTCTTCAAATCAAGGAATATTTTACAGGTGACAAAGACATGGATCGTACACATAGTAGACCAGGGGTCTCAAACTCCAGGTCTCGAGGGCCGCACACAGGCCAGGTTTTCAGGATTTCCTTAGAATTTGACAGTTGGTCATTTGAATACAAACTGTGATATTTCAGTTTGTATTCAAATGACCAACTGTCAAATTCTACAGAAATCCTGAAAACCTGGCCTGTGTGCTTCCCTCGAGACCTGGAGTTTGAGACCCCCTGTAGTAGACTGTGTAATGTTCATAGAATGAGCATCTTGGAGTAGGTCCACAGGGCCATGGCACCAATCGCCACCTTGGAAGAGCAACCCATATGACCACCGAGTGTTCACTAGACCCCAAGATGGGGTAGGATAAGCTTTGCAGGTAGGTAGCCATCAGGTGTAGCCTCAAGGGCTCTTGAAACAGCGACAGTCGATTTCAGGGGTCATCTCTTATGGACCGAGTCTCTGAGTCTTTGCGGCCAATGCAAGCAGTTGGCAAAGCTCAGTAGTTATCGGCAGGTGCAGGGAGGTGCGGGCTGGTATAGCGGCACAGCAGATGTAGACCGGCTATTGAATAGGATACCATGACCAAGGCATCACCGAAACACATGGGTTTTTAGGGGAGGGTCTTATGTTTTGTTTTTTGTAACGTTTTTTGAATGAATAGATTACATTATTTAATACATCTGGGATTCTTTCTTCTATGCTCAATGCATATGTTTGTCCTATGGATAAAGCGTTGCTTGGCCTGGATCGGGTCCTTCGTGAATGCTGGAGCTTCTATGTGGATATCTAAGTGGCTGAGTGGAATAATTTTCCTTTCCCCAATGTATCAGATGTAACCTTAAAAAAAAATGCAAGGGTTCACAAGGTATGTATCATTTTTCAATGCACTGTAACCAGGGGTGGACCTTGAACCCAGGGGGCCCCGGTGCTGCCATGGAATGGCTGTCGGAGAGGAGCGGGGTGGGGGGGTGGGGCGCTGGGGCAGCCGTCGGTGAGGGGGGGGGTGCTGGCGGCCGTTCGTTTATTTGTGGAGCGGCTCTCCTACTTGCTGAGCCACACTGTGTGCATTCCTGGGAGCCGGAGCACAGAGGAGAGGAGGGGCGGGATCAGGCATGGGAAGCAGGAAGCTTCCTGCTTCCCTTGCATGACCCTCCTCTCCTCTGACATTGGATTACGGGGGTCGGGGCCCTGGTGCAGCTGAACCAGCTGCACCACGGTAGGTGCGCCCCTGACTGTAACAACCGGTCAGGTATGAACTCTTCATGTCAATGAGAGATGGCAGATTAGGAACATAAGGATAGATCGAACACCTCAACTAGTCATGGTATCAAATGTTGTTGATGCTGTAATACAAGAATAGACAAAAGTCGATGATTTAAGAAGCCATTTAATGCGGGATCTGGTGTGTAACCCAGTATTATATCAACTGGAGGCAAAACAGCGCTAGCTAAATATCATGTTGAGAGGCAATAACAGTTCAAAGTCAATTAATATATAAAGATAATTGCAGAAATGTCAAGGACACACTTGGGGATCTTGGAAACAATACTAACTACTATTGTTCTAGCTGTCAAGGCGCATATTGCCATGCCTAACAGCATGTAATGCTTTTATCAATATCGGTGCTTGGGGACTGTCCATAAAAATATTGACAGCTCTTGCCGCCGACAATCTTCTATATTACCCAATCTCTGTATGAGAAAACCTAGCAAAAAATGATATTGCTAATGATTTGTCATTTAAGAATCCTGACTCAATGCCAAAGAGCTCAGAAGAGCTGGTCCGAGATTCATACTGTATATCCATTTTTGATAAAAATGTAATTCTGTGGATAAACAAGTGCAGTAGTGTCTTACCCAAATATAAAAAGGTTTAAGGGGTCAGAGCTGGTCCCTACCCTTGTAAGGTTGTGTGACACACAGCCAAGTATTATGAGCCTCTACAGCTGCCAGACGATCAACGAGCCATATGTCTGAAGATAGCATGCAGGAACTACGGTAGTAGAATAGTGTGGATAAATCTGCGCTGCTGTTGAAGAGAACTCCAATCCATACAATGTTAAATGACAGGGTGGTTTATTACTACACGTTTCGAAGTAAGACCCTTCTCCTTTCTCGATGAAGAAGTTGGGTTTCCCTTTGAAATGCATAGTAATGAACAACCCTGATATTTAATATTCTATGGATTGGAGTTTTTTTGTACAGCAGCGCAGATTTAGTTATGCTTTTCTACCAGTTCCTGCTTGCTATTTTTGACAATATTTGGAGCCATTCTAATAGTATAAAATGTTGTGAAAAAAGAATAAAGGAGGTTGAATTACTATTTCTATTTGCAAATTGTCACTTCAGTGAGGAAGTGAACGAACTCTAGCGCCACCTTTAGGTAGCAATCCTCAAACTCATAGTCGACTCTTTAACAAGCCTTTTAATATGACCAAGGATTTGTGCCAGATCAGAACCCCAAACTACTTGTAAACTATACACTAAAGAGCATCAATGTCAGTCTTCTGCTTCTAAAGCTGGCAACTGGCAGGATACTTTTGTGCACTGTTTAGAAAGGGTGGAAGGAAAGAGCTACTCTCCTGGACCTCGTCACTGCCTCTCATACAGCCATGTCAGATCCCATACTTTGCCCTGATGAGGGGCAAGTGCCCCAAAATATAACTTCGGCAGATTAAGGCTCTGGTATGGCACAAATCCTAAATCAAATTGAAAGAGTCAACTTTTAGGATTGCTACTTCCAAAGGTGGCAATTGAGTTTGTCTACTTCCTCCCTGAAGTGACAATTTGTGTCTTAGAAAAGGCACAGTCTCCTTTCACTTGGTGTTAATGCTCTGTGGTGGCCATTGTTGCTGTGATGCTTTGCCTAGGACCCTGGGGCTTTACTTTGCAGAATGGTTGCTGTTGGGCATTTAGTTGTCTGCTCCAGCCAATGTGGTATTTGCAAATACTTATTGGAGCTGAAAATTCACAAGGGTAAAAGAAAGTTTAATTTTACTGAATATGCTGCCTCACTTTAGACATTTATTGATTTTTGGCGATGGCAGGAAAAGGTCATCGAGATGAGCACCCCTATATTGTTGGGGGTTTCTGGTCAAAAGAGGGGGTATTCTAGTCTAAAATGATAAGTCTGCAGTCACTCTATATGACTGCAGACTTGTAATTGAATTGAATTGAGAATGCCAAATGTCTAGTCTGATTTTGTCAGGGAGTATGCATATGGTCACGGTCATTGTTAAAAAAATTCAGACAACCATTTCTCAATTACTATGTATTCTCCATAGAATGTAAGTCTGCAAAGACAGGGTCCTCTCCCCTCTATCCCAGTCTGTCATTGTTAATTTGTTTACTGTAAACTATATCTATAATTTTGTATGTAACCCCCTCTCATGTACAGCACCATGGAATTAATGGTGCTATATAAATAATAATAATAATGTAAAATTAAAAACAAACTGTACTCACCTCTGGTGCCAGCGCTGTTTCAGTTCGGTCAGCGCCCTATCTCCTGGGCTTTGGGGGACATTGAATGTCATGTGAGCCTGCAGCCAATCAGCTCCCGATAATGGTCCGCTGTTGTGAATTCATTGGAGCGCCCTCCGGTGGTTGTTGCTGATGATGCAGCTGACTGTGTGGGCTTCACAGGTGATGGTGATTGGCAATCTGGTTCTTGGAGCATATAATGGTTTGAAGTGGATCAATCCTTGCCAGTTGTCTTTGGTTCCTGGAAGAGTTCACATCTCTCTGGTTTCTTCTGCTCTGTGAAATTCTTTGCAAGCTAAGTGGATGTTTTTTTTTTATATTTTGTGGCACACTTTTGTGTGCTTAAGGTTCTGCCTATGTTTTGTCTTATTCAGAGCTGTGGGTTTGCAATTTCGTCTGTATATTTGTTTATCTGCTCTCAGATAGGAAGTTTTCTTCCTAGGAATTTTACCATTCACTATTATCTGTTATTTCCAGTTCTGCTGGCATTTGATTTATAGAAGTCTGCAGATATAGAGGGCACCGAGTCTTAGTGACTCAGGGAAATTTTTGTAATATCTGCTGTTGGTGGTTTTTTGATAGTGTTTTATACAGACCGCAATAGTATTCTATCCTGTCTTTCCTATATAGATAGTTTGGCCTCTTTTGCTAAACCTTTTACTCTGCCTGTGTTTGTTTTTCTTTCTCTGTTTTCCTAGTTAATATCAGTGGGGGGCTTGCTATTCTTTTGGGGTTCTACTCTGAGGCAATATAGCTTTTCCTACATCCATCTTTAGCAGCAGTTAGTTCTGCGGCTGTGCAGAGGTGTCTAGGTCAGGTTAGTTACATCCCACGGCTACTTCTAGTTGTGGTGTGTAGTCAGGGATTGCGGTCAGTACAGTTACCAACGACTTCTATGGAATCTGAATGTTACTCCTGAGTCATCGGTTCATAACAGTCCGCATCACTCTCCCTTCCTGACCTCCAGAAGAACTGAGAACTGCTGTTGATCTCTGATCTTTCTCCAGATGCAATTTAGTCATTCTGTAAATGCTACTGACTCAGATTGACAACGGCACTTAACAGGTTAACAGGCTGTTAGAGGTGGGTGAGGGCCCAATAAGTCATCCATCCAGTGCCAGCAAAGATGCAGGCTGAGTTTTTGTGCCTGCAACAAAGACAGAGAGGCAACATATTATCATATGTTGGAAAAGGATTAACTATTCTGATTCTTCAAGGCAGTATGAGTCTAAATCTTTAGTCATCAATCTCTTAGATAACTGTATGATTGTTGTACTTGCATGCGATGTATCCTCAGATAGTTCCAACTCGGCCACACTGACTTGTAATAAGAATCCAGGAGAAACAGAGATCATTTTCTCTGAAATCTTGCATTTAAGCACAATGCAGCAGGTGGAAAGAGTGATCCAAACAGAGCAGTACAACATATGCATCCAAAAAATGGCTACAGCAAACTGATAATGGGAAAGAAGGGAGAAGCTAAGGTTAACACCATCAACTACAGGAGAGAAGAAGGGACAAACTTCTGGAGACAGGGCTTCTGCCTAGCAACAGCAGAATGCAATGCATAACATAGAGAATACAAAACAAGTTGTTCCCATTCATGCAACACAACATTAACAAACTGACAATTGGATGTGTTACCATGCTCTCAGTCAATAGGGTGTCTCCCCTCTAGGGACACACCTTATTAAAATTAGGACTGGAAACACCGAGATGTCAGTGTATTCAGACATTTTCAGGTAAAATATCTCCAAGAAAAGAAGCCTTTGGATTGGTATATCATTGATAATGCAAGAACTTCTGAAAACTGACATATCAGGAGAGGATACACGTTCTTTGTAGAGTTATTGCATTCCGTGTGGGTTTGCTTCATTTCCATTTATATCTAATTATTGAGTTTTGCATAGTCAATTTCCAGTTATTTTGGTTCGTAATTGATTAATTGATTTTGTGCTCATGTTTGATACCAGTGTTCATTCATCTTGACGTTCAACGCAGCATAAGTGTAATTGACAAAGAATTTCTTAAAGGGTTTACCACTTGTAGGTGACCAGGACCAGGTTAAACATTGCTCTGTTCTTACTGATGAATGTGTAACACTAAGCTGTTCTATTGATTTATTTCCCATCATTTCTATAAGCGTTTTCTCCTCCTTTGTATCCACCTGTTATGGGAATCCTTCTCTAGAACATCTTTACCTTGTGATCCCTATTTAATTACTTTTCTCTTTCACGACGGCCCGGATTCTCCTCTCTGCATCATTGCCTCATTGCTATTCTGACTTCTCTAGGTTGATCTTCTATCTTTATCTACTGCATTTCAGCTTTCAATTTATTTTTGAGAGCTGTAACTTCCATTTTTATGTAAGGTATCCATTTTTAAAATATATTAGGCTGCTTTCACATCAGCGTTTCTCGGCATTCACGGTAGATCCAGCAAAACTGCTGCCTAACGGATCCCTTGCGGTAAGACTGCATTCGGCCTAATTCATTCCCTATGGGACTTGCGCGCATGTGCGGCACTTGCAGTTTTGCTGTGATCTGCCAAGCACTTGCAGTAAGTCAAAAAAACACTGCTAGTAGGTTCTCTTTTCTATTGCCACAAGTGCCGGATTGGCCAGATCACGGCAAAACTGCAAGTGCCACACATGTCTACAAGTCCCATAGGGAATGAATTAGGTCGAACATAGTCTTACCGCAAGTGAGTCGTTAGGCGGAAAAACTGCCATGAATGCTAAGAAACACTGATGTGAAAGTAGCCTTTGGACCCTTTCACATCAGCGTTTTTCGCTGCATGCGGCAGATCCGGAAGGCTTACCGCATCTGCCGCCTAACGGCCGACTTGCGGTACACCTGCGCCAAGCCCCCATTCATTCTCTATGGGGTTTGCAGCAGATGTGGCAAATGCGGTTTTGCCGCTATCCAGCACTTGCGGCACTTGAGGAAGCTAACCGCGTTTTTTTTACCAGGACGCTACTGCTGAATTTGCTGGATCGCGGCAAAACCGCAACTGCTGCACCTGCCGCAAACCCTATAGAGAATGAATGGGGGCTTGCCGCAGGTGACCGTTAAGTGGCAGATGCGCTAAATCTGCCAGATCTGCCGCATGTAACGAAAAACGCTGATGTGAAAGGGGCCTAACTGTGTAAAATCTATCCTTTTTCAGATATTTGTAGATGTGAAAGAGAATTCGCTAACAGGTTGACCACCCACAGTACCAGAAAAACCTACAATAGATGTAGACTTTAAAAATAATGAGCCCAAATTTACCAGGCAGCAGAGGATAGCGCTAGAATTGGTTTTGAAACCAATCATTTAGTATGAGTAGGGTCTCATGTGATCTTTTCTGTTTGTGTATACGGAAATAGAGATGAGTGGATCAATCTGTGGAAAATCTAATTCAAGTTGGATTTTCTGAAATTTGCAGTTTCATGTGAATTTAAATACTTTGAGATTTGATTCTCGATTTGCAAAACAAAGCTTGCCTGTCACCATCTCCCAAACTGCTGAAGCATCTGAGAGTGAGCTAAAGACTTTTTGCATTGCCACGTAGACCAACACGTAATGCCCAACAACTATCACATCTAGCGGATTAATGTAACATTACAGATCAGCGGTTCTCAGTGGAGCACAGTCTGTATTGAGGGTTATTTTGTATCTCCAGAGTCACCAGGAAGATCTCTCTCTCCTGTAGAGTATACGCTCTAATGATCAGTGAGATAATCTCTCTCTCTCCTGTAGAGTATAAGCTCTTATGATCAGTGAGGTCCTCTCTCTCCTGTAGAGTGTAAACTCTTAGGGTACCGTCACACTAGGTGACATCGCCGGCGATTTCGGCGGCGATGCAGGGGCGTGGCCTATCGCCGCCGACATCGCAGGTGCGTCGCCTAGAGTGACGCGGCGATAATGAGGCGAAATATCACCTCAGAATGATCACCAGGTTTCACAGCAGTGTTGTGAAACCTGGCGATCTGAACAGGGCGATCAGGCATGATTGCCCTGTGTAACGCGTCGACCCGCAATATTTAACATTGCAGGTTACCAGTCGCTGGGTTCCTGGGCAACCCAGCGAGCGGTTGCCGACGCTACTTGCCGGCGAGTACGCTGGGGAGTTGACACGTGTGACATCTCACCGGCAATGTCGGCGGGGATGCGCGCACCCGTGATTCCCCGCCGACATCGGCGGCGAGGTGGCACCGTGTAACGGGCCCCTTAGGGTCAGCGAGGTCCTCTCTCCCTCTTTCTCTCTCTCCTGTACAGTGTAAGCTCTTGAGGTCAGCGAAGCCCACTCTTTCTCCGTCTCTCTCCTGTACAGTGTAAGTTCTTATGATCAGTGAGGTCCTCTCTCTCTCCTGTAGAGTGTAAGCTCTTATGATCAGTGAGGTCCTCTCTCTCCTGCACAGTGTAAGTTCTTATGATCAGTGAGGTCCTCTCTCTCTCCTGTAGAGTGTAAGCTCTTATGATTAGTGAGGTCCTCTCTCTCCTGTAGAGTGTAAATGTGGCACCCTACTGGTCAGATGTGTGTGTGCTGTTCAGCTGTAGTCGTTTACTACTAGCTTCAGCCTAGTGGAAAGCACCACACCCTACTGATACCTTCAGCTTTCTGCTGGAAGCTGCCAGAAATAGCTTTTGGTTTCCCTGACTAGTGTCCTGTCTTGTATTGATGTTTTTCCTGTTCCACCTTGTCCTGTTTTGGATGCTTCCTCTGCTTCACAATTTTGTACCTTGCTGCCATCTCGTTTTTGACTTGGCTCCCTGACTACCCTAATAGATCCTGAGAAGTCCTATTCCTTACATCCCAGTTTTGACCCTATTTGGCAACTTTCCTTTCTCTGGACTTCAGCCCTTTCATAGGCAGCAATCTCCTGGACCTCGTTGTAAATCTAGATCTTTGTACAGGGGTTAAACGGTGTCATGGTTTCTAGTGGCTGTGCCTAAAGGAGCAGTTTTAGTCTTTCCAAGATACCCCTTTTGTTCAGAACTTGATGTTGCTGAAAGAGTTCATTCTGTCATTGTAAGACCATGAGCTGTGTGTATGTTGTTGCGGTTTCTCCTGGAGCTTTCCTGGAGATTGCCCTCTTGGAAGGTAGTTGCTCTGCTTATCCTGGTCCCTCGGTGGTGCTGA
The DNA here is from genome assembly GCA_033576535.1 of Allobates femoralis. Lineage (NCBI taxonomy): Eukaryota > Metazoa > Chordata > Amphibia > Anura > Aromobatidae > Allobates > Allobates femoralis. The sequence goes on from JARQOC010000004.1 coordinate 596,278,072, forward strand.
GGGGGAGTTTGTCTAAGGCTGGTCATTAGCAGGCAAGGGTTGAAGACCAGACATCCTCACCTTTAGAGGTACGTCTGGGAGCAGGGTCGGCTATGGACCCCCAGTCTAAGGGTCAGACTAGGTCCCTTGATCGCAATTTGCCCATCACTGCAATTCTGCTATCATACCCCTTTGTCGGTTATAGCCACCCCTGACAGTACCAGGGGATAGATGTGCCATAGTGAAATAAAAATGAGGCCTCTCAACCTGCTGATAGTCATACTTATGGACCCAGATCAACAAGCAGTTGTGCTTGGAACTGGGGCAGGAGATGTCCCATATAGAACTACATACTTCCTAAGTCGGATAAGGAAAATTTCCTATTCCATACTTACAAGAGTCCTCCTGGTCAGTCCTCCAACCTCTCAGCAAAAACGTTGGTGCTTATTAAAACCTAAGCCTGTCCGTGGGTACTTGTGGCCTACCGTTGTGTTTTGGTGCAGTTCCTATGCAGTTCTGCAGGCTTAGTGTAGCTGTGCCTAAATTTAAAGTAATGAGGTATGAATATTATTTTGCCCTTTGAGTATTATGGAAACCAAACTGAAGCAACAGGTACAGTAAGGCTACCTTCACACCACGGCAAGATACGATCCGGGGCTGTCAGGGATGAACCTGACAGCCCCGGACCGGATCAGCACACAGAACTGGAGGGCTAATATGCCCTCCGGTCCGGTGTGCAGAAAGACGCAGCTGCCGCTGCTGATTCAGGACCGCAGCTTGCGGGAAGCTAGCCGCGGTCCTGAAATGACAGCGGCGTGCAGCCGCAGGTGTCCGATTCCCGAATCCTCCTGGACCGGGGCAATCCGGCCCCGTAAGCTCCCATGTTCGGGAGCGCCGGATTGCCCCGGATCCGGGAGAATCCAGGAGGATCCGATTTGGGGAGATTTTTCTCCCCAGACACAAAAATCCAGCATGCTCTGATTTTGTGTCCGGGAGAAAAATCTGATTCCTCCCAGATTCTCCCGAACATCTAAAAACTGGATGCCAAAAAACATTCATCCAGCGTATTCCGGCCCCATAGGGTTACTATGGGGCCGGAATCAGATCCGGGGGTGTCCGGTTCACACCGGACAACCACAGATCAAAAAAAATGTGGTGTGAAGGCACCCTTAATGGTAAAATCAAATACAAACCATGTTCATGTCCATATTTTTCCCTGAAAAACAGAATTCAATTAAAAAAGAATGTAACTTAAAATTAGAATTAGTCAATAACTGAATTAAGACTGTGAGGTCTCCTACGACTGTTTCCTACCCATTTCAAGCTTTTAAATGCAAGCACAGCCTTAGGATTGTAAGAGTGACCTCAACATATATGGCTATAGGGAAAGGCAGTGGCGTACCTACCGCGGTCGCAGCGGTTGCGGTTGAGAGGCCTGTGCCTCCAGCCGCCCGCCGCGACCGCGGGTGTCCAAGCCGAGGAGGGAGGATGGGGAGGAAGTGAAGCGGCACTTCCTGTAGCTGTGCCCGCCCCTCCTCTCCTCCTGCTGTCGGCGGCTCTGCAAGCAAGAACAGTAAGTGCGGCGACCCCGCTCCGCAACTGTGCTGTCAGGCTGAAAATTCCTATCAAGATTCAACATAACATGGCTGCTTAATTTCCTTCTTTGGCTTTTATATACACTTTACTAGTCTTTTCTAATTGGTTTGTGTTAACCATGTGATTTGATGGCTGCCTGACTATTTTGGTAAGTTTGCCTGCCTGCAACCACTGGCTAATTCAATGTTCTGAAATGTGTAAAATGGTGCTGTCATTTAAGGTGATTCACACAACTTAAAGGGAACCTGTCATGTACTTTTTTGTTATTATATAACCATCCCAATGTTATTTAGATCATGAACTGTGCATTAGTAACCTGTCTTTTTTTTTTCTAATCAATGTATTTATCCCGAAAAAGATCATTAGATATTTAAATGTTTTCATTATCTAGCTGTGCAAACAAGCAGACAGTCATCTGGGTGGTTAGCAGACATGTCAATCAACTGTAGACATGCCAAAATTAATCTAATGCTTTAGGACCTGTGGTGATGTCACGACCGTGAGATTATAATGGATGGAGTCTACATTGTCCTTCACACAAGGCCAGCCCATTACAGTTATTATTATTATTATTATTATTATTATTTATAGCGCACCATTGATACCATGGTGCTGTACATGAGTAAGGATTACATACAAACAAGTTAAAAATACAACGAACAAACTAACAATGAAAGACCGATACAGAGGGGAGAGAGAGGACCCTGCCCTTGTGGGCTCACATTCTACAGGGCAATGGAGAGGGAAACAGTAGGTTGGGTCTGCTCTGGTGGTGGTGGAGCGCCAGGTCCAGTGGTGGTGGAGTGCCGGGTCCAGTGGTGGTGGAGCGCCGGGTCCAGTGGTGGAGGAGTGTCGGGTCCAGTGGTGGTGGAGTGCCAGGTCCAGTGGTGGTGGAGCCCCAGGTCCAGTGGTGGTGAGGTGGCACTGTGGTCATTGCAGGCTGTAGGCTGTTCTGAAGAGATGGGTTTTCAGGTTCCGATTGAAGGTTCTGAGTGTAGGGGACAGTCGGACGTTTTGGGGTGCAGAATTCCAGAAGATGGGGGATGTTCGGGCAAAGTCTTGCAGGTGGTTAGATGAGGAACGTACAAGTGTGGAGGAATGAAGGAGGTCTTGGAAGGAACAAAGATAATGAGTTGGATGATATCGGGTGATTAGTTCAGAGATATAAGGGGGGACAGATTGTGAACAGCCTTGTAAGTCAATGTTTGTACTTTGAATTGGATACGGTGGGGAATTGGGAGACAGTGGAGGGATTTGCAGAGGGGAAAAGTGGAGGAGCAGTGAGGAGAGAGGTGGATTAGTCGGGCAGCAGAGTTAAGGACAGATTGGAGAGGTGCAGGGAGGCCACAGACAATTAGGTTGCAGTAGTCAAGATGGGAAATGATGAGGGCATGCACTAGTAGTTTAGTAGATTGAGGGTTGAGGAAGGGACGGATTCCAATTATATTGTATACTAACAACAGAACAGAAGGCATTTAAGCAATGCAGGCATTGATCACAATGATACATGTGGATCTGACTCATTACTCGTGGACCTGCGGAAATGGTAAGTCCACCCCCCAGCTGTCATCTCCCTCCCCACACTTAAAGCCATGTGGCCTATGCCTGTTGTAACTTTGTGCAATAAAGCTCTGGTCACCTTGTCACATTACCTAGAGTGCTGCCGTGACCTCTTCTATTGGCTTACAGTTACATGGTCGTGACATTACACAGGTCCACCTAGAGAGCATAAGATGAATTCATGTTTGCAGTTGAGTTACTTGTCTGCTAACCGCCCAGATGACTGTCTGACTGTTTGGGCAGGCAGCTAATGAAAACATCTAAGTATCTAAAATATATTTTGGGGATAAATACAATGATTAAAAAAAACTGGCTACTAATGCACAGTACATGATTAGTGATGGGCGAATCCTAAATTACTCGGAATCGCTTGACTCTAGCGAGTCCGAGCCCAGGACTCGCTACTCGTTGCGAGTCTAGCGAGTCCAATGTTAATGAATGGGGAAGCGAGTAATAGCGAGTAGTGTGAGATTTACAAATCGCAGATGTGTCTCGGAAGCTTCAGCCTGAAGCAATCCTAGTTTTGTCATTTATTTGCATTGCTCGTTTACTTTGTAAGTAATCGCTGACTCGCACAGATAAGAGTCCTGTCTCCTCTGTGCTGGCTGCCAGCTCCAGGGTCCTAGAGCCTGCCTGCTGCCTGATGTAGTAGTGCTGAGATTGTTCTCAGTCTGCTCATTCCCTGTGTACAGACATGAATGTCTGTGCACAGAGATGATGTAGCAGAGCTGAGATTGTTCTCAGTCTGCTCATTCCCTGTGCATAGAGATCTATATCTATACACAGGGGATGTAGCAGAGAGGACATCGCGTTTTGGACTGCGTCGGACGGAAGAGGATTTTTTTAATTAAAGATGGAGTCCCTAATGGCTTTTTTTTTTATTTCTAATAAAAATTTTTCTTTGTGTTGTGTTTTTTTTAAAACAATTTAATAGAAATTCATGGCGGTCATGTCTAATATTGGCGTGACCACCATAAATTTCGGGCTTAGGGCCAGCTGATAATACAAAGCTGGCCCTAACCCCTTCATTACCCAGCGTGCCACCGCTACCAGGGCCGCTGGAAGAGCGGGGTTCAGCGTCAGAGGATGGCGCTTCAATGAACGCGCCATCTTCTGGGGCGGCTGCGGGCTGCAATTTGCAGCGGGGGGTGCCCAGAAAGCTTGGGCATCCCTGCGCTGCGGATTCCAGCCCCAGCTGCTTAGCTGTACCTGGCTAGACATAGAAATTGTGCGGAGCCCCACGCATTTTTTTTAAATTATTTCATGAAATTCTGAGATTCTGACTCTGAGACTCTGACTCTGAAATTCATTAAATAATTTTAAAAAAATGCGTGGGGCTCCGCGCAATTTCTATGTTTAGCCAGGTACAGCTAAGCAGCTGAGGGCTGGAATCCGCAGCGCAGGGATGCCCAAGCTTTCTGGGCACCCCCCGCTGCAAATTGCAGCCCGCAGCCGCCCCAGAAGATGGCGCGTTCATTGAAGCGCCATCCTCTGGCGCTGAACCCCGCTCTTCCAGCGGCCCTGGTGGCGGTAGCACGCTGGGTAATAAAGGGGTTAATACCAGCTTTGTTATACAAGCTGGTATTAAGCCCGAGATTCTTAATGTCAGGCCACGTTTGACCCAGCCACTAAGAATCTCCAATAAAGGGTTAAAAAAACACAGAGAAAATCTTTTATTTGAAATAAAAAAAAAAGCCATTAGGGACTCCATCTTTAATTAAAAAAATCCTCTTCCGTCCGACGTAGTCCAAAACGCGATGTCCTCTCTGCTACATGCACAGGGAATGAGCAGACTGAGAACAATCTCAGCACTGCTACATCATGTCTGTGAGCAGGCAGGTTCTAGGACCCTGGAGCTGCACAGAGAAGACAGCTGGACTCGGCTCGCAAAGAAACAGCAGTTACTTTGCGAGTCTCCCTGCTATCACTGGCACAGTAGCCAGTGATGACTCGCACGAGTCCAATGCAAACAATGGCAATCCTAGTTTTGTCAGTGTTTCTGACAAAACTAGGATTGATATTGATTTGCATTGGACTCGTGCGAGTCATCACTGGGAAACTCGCCGAGTACCGAGTCCTGCGAGTCCCTTACTACTCGCCGAGTAACGAGTCCTAGCGAGTAGATTCGCCCATCCCTATACATGATCAAACTTACATTGGGGGAGGTTAAAAACACAAATCAGTACATGACAGATTCCCTTTAAACTACAAATTGTTCAACAACTTACTAAGAATTCACTTTGCATCCAATCAATTTCTTCATTTTTAAATAAGAGCCTTAATTCCACCTCCTTATGAATTTGAATCATAGTTTAAGGCAAAAAACATTGGAGCAATGAGTATCCTCCTTATCACATAAATACAGTATTAGGGGGCAATCAACGGAACATAATGAAAAATGTTATCTTTAATTTCGCAACGTTCCAAAGAACGTTGCATAGTGTTGATTTTGGCTATTGAGTGTTTATGCTTTACATATTATAAATGCATAAGCGATAAAATTAAAGGCCTTTAGAACAAGGCACTGACTTACTACAGCTGAATGCAGCCAGTAATAACTGTGTTTAATTAAAAAACGTAATCCACCGAACTGCTGCGCCAAAAGGCATGGAAGCTTAGAAGGAATAAATCTTCTGTGAAATTCCATTTGGACCACAAGAATGGCTTTCTCCAAGATGTTTTATGACCAAATAGGCATCTTGGCATCGAAAAAATGCAGAACAGCTGCAACATAGATAAAGCCGGAGGTTGAGGAAGACGACAGCCACAAAAAACCTTCCAAAGATGAGGTTTGATGAGTTTTCCATATTCGATATTCAACATTTAGTTTCCCCTTAGCTACAGTAACCTAAAGATGTCCTTAAAGTTTACATTGCATTTGTTTATGTCCTTGACATCACGATGGTCTCTCTTACCTGCGAGACTTGTGACTGGTTTGGGACCTCTGTCTCATGTCTGTATAAGGACTTCATATTAAACCAGCTCATTTCTTTTGGCAGTTCAGGAGTTAATGTAAGTTTCTGTTGCTATCGAGCCTCAGGGCATAGGGTACTCAGGAATCAGGCGGCAGAGGGTTAACTTTGTGACGGGGAATGGCGGCCGCGCCTGATCCTGGGGGACTGTTCTTTGAAAGGGGATATTATTTACAAGGATTATGTACAAGTTGTCGTGACGCCACCTGCAGTACCTGGTGATGTTCACCAGCGCTGCCATAATCCTCCGTAGGTTGGTGGTATTGCGGCTGTATGGGTATAGTCCTCCGCAGGCAGGACTGGGACTTGCGGGGCAGCGATTCTGTGAAAGAAATGAGTTTGTGGAAAAAAGATGCAGCAGAATCAAAAGTCACTTCACCGGGTACTTTACTGGAACTTTGCAATCATTACAGTTCACAGTGCAGTATGATGTTATCAGACAAGTGGTTACGGGTGGCTGCAAGCGGATCTTTTTGGTTAGGTAGACGGAACCTCCAATGCATGCCTTTCTTATTCCTCTTGTTCCCTCGCCTCCCAGTGGTGGTGTGAAGTCTGACTTCATGGAGATTAAGTCTGGCCTCCTGCTGTCTCTCTTTTCCTCCCTTGCTCCCAACGGGTGAACCTTCTGCTGATCACTACAATTGGTCGTTGCGGTGTCTGATTCCCCTCTAATGGGTGCTTTAGGAGTCAGGGCCGTATCTGGATATACCCCCGTTCTACGGATTTTCTGTAGTCCTTAAAGGTTACCACAGGTGCGGGCTCCGGTGCCCGGTTCCTTCCTTGAGCGAACTCCCGCCCGAGCTTCTTGCTCCCTTCTCTCCTGTCTGGGATCTGTACTTCTCTTTCCTGGGTCCCTCAGCCGAGTTGACCGTCCTTCGTGCCTCAGGCTCCCTGCTTGAACTCTTCTAACTCTCCAACCCTGGAGGCGCCGAACTACGGTTAAAGACAAACAGACCTCCTTCCTCCCCCTGGGGGTGACTATATAACCTCCTGGGTTCCCTCCCATCGTTTGCCTAGTGTGGAGTGAAGGTTGAGGTTCCTCCTACCATCCATAAATCCACTTGCAGTGGGGATGACTACACCTCTTTTACGGGTGTAGTACCCCTTTTGTGGCACCTACATAGTGGGTCGCCACATTGCTAGCAAGATAGATAGTTCTTGTCTAGGTGTGGCCACTATGTGTTTACTCCTATCCTCTTTTATATGGACACATGGCTACAGCATCCTTTGCTGGTGATTGAACCCATTCCTGATCAAGCTTTCTGAGGATAAAATAAAAGAGTTTGTCGAGTAGCACTATGACGTGATCCACTAGTCACACGTTTATGCAAATGTACATAGAATGTAGAGAGAACCAGGAAACATGTATAAATGACCGGGATCAAGGAAATGAGTATGTACACCATTGAAAGTGGTGTACGGCTGTACAGGTGGAGGTGGAGGTTTGTCAAGTGACCACGTCCCTCGTCTTTAAATAGCCTCCTTTTTCTCCACCTGAGTTCCTCCTTGCCTTTGACCACGTGAGCTGAAGACGTCCCTGCACTCGCTGAAGCTTCTTTGTGCTTGTCCATTGAAAGTTGCTTTGTATCCCTGTCCGTGAGGGGAGGTGAGAGGGAGTAGCACAGGAATGGTTTAGGAGCTGAGGGCATGGGTGTTGGGTACCACTGGGTATAGAGGTAGGCTGGGACCCCAGTCCCGGGCCAGATTAGGTACCCAAAATTGTGAGACAAAATGCACATAGGGTCTTATCTCTAGGCAGAGTGGGGCAATCGCCCAATGAAATTTGCTCACCTGGTCCGGTTGTGTGAACCCACAACAAGTATTAGCGCTCGTACAGCTGCCGCTGTATCCACACCTCCACGTGTAATGTGGCAAACAACTGGAAACAAAACGAAGTGCTGGTGATCCGCATTGCTGGATGGAAAAACCAGGACCCAAGAAGTCTAATGCAATGGTGTAACTTTATTCCGACGCGTTTTGGAGCAGCATCTGCTCCTTCCTCGGGGATAATCCCTGAGGAAGGAGCAGAGGTTTCTCCGAAATGCGTTGGAATAAAGTTACACCATTGCACCAGACTTCTTGGGTCCTTGTTTTTCTTTCCAGCAGTGCGGGTGACCGGCACTTTGTCCTGTGTCCAGATTAGGTACCCCGCTTTCCTTGGCCATTAGTATCATCCTGCTTCCTTTCCTTTCCTGCACTACGTGTGTGACAGATGTACTGTTTATGGCATGGAGACTTTTGGACAACCATTTTCAATTAGAGATGAGCGGATGAAGCAAAATTCAAATTCACCTGTTCACACAGATTTTTCCAGGAAATTCAATTCTTAGCAAAGTTTTATTCTTCAAACTTAGTTTCTTTAAGGCCTGTGAGGTAGCGACGTTGGTTTGGCGCAACAGAAGGCAGGGACCCAGGCACAGTTCAAACGGCACACTGTTTATTGATACAGTTCCTCTTATGTACAAACCTCCGGGTTCCGGGACGCAGTCGGTTATACTTCATACAACCAGCATATTGGCACATGAACCCTTATCACAGGGGTCTCTCTGGTCCAGGTCTCACCAAGATTAAGCCCTCCGGGCTAGGCTGTGTTGTATCAGCACACAACCTCTGCACTCTCCTGACCTGGCCGCTCACTAGCCTCATCTGTCTTCCCTCAGACCAAAGCTCCACTCAGAGAACCACACCCTGTGTTTCTGCCTAGCTTTTAACCCCGTGCCTACCTCCGGGGAATCCTCTATGAACCCGGAGTGGAGTGCTTCTTATAAGTGGAGGAAGCACAACCTGGGAGACACATACCGGCCGTCACAGATCATGCCGGTCACTGTCTCACAGGCCTCATACACAAGACAGTATGTTGTATCAGTGTTTATTTGTCAAAATCAGCAGTAGAACGTACAGAGAAAAACTATATTTGAAATATTGACCCCTGTTCTGTGATTTGGAGACACTCTTGGGTTTGGCACACAAAGCAGTGAGGCATAAAATATGTGTGAATGAGGTCTTATTTTGCACAGTCCAGACCAAAGTGAATAAAAACATAACATGCAATAAACAAAAAGAATATTAATACACACTTCACCTATCTAGCTGATTTGTCTGCTCTATACCTGCTGTCTAGTCCTCCACTATCCTGCTTACAACTGGAAGCCCTGGCTTAGAGTGAACACCGGGTCACTATTTTGCTGGATTCATGCTGATTTCATTGCAAAAAAATCAATTTTCTCCAGAAAGCTGATTTTTTTTAAAAAAATCATTCAGTTCCACATCCAATTAATTTGCCCAACTCTATTTTCATGGCCACTTTACACGTCCCGATATCGGCGTCCAACTCCCATAAAAAGTCACGTGGTTCGTGCGTTGGCCCCGATATCGATCGTGCATTGTATGGTGTAAATGTGCAATGCGACGCAAGAACGATGCCAAAACGATATCGGGGATCAAATGAGCGTGCTCTCCAACGGCCCGATATTGGATGGACGATGTGGCCGGATCATGCTGTGTGAAAGCCCAACAACGATTTGGAGTACAACGTCCCCTATTCTCTCACATGTTAAATGGTCGGTCCTGGGTCGCCCGTACAAGGGGGCATAGACATCGCAGTTGCGTTTCCTGCCGATATCGCGCTGTGTAACATCTCCTATGCGATCTTGGAATTCTGCCCAGAAAAAGCGCGCTCCCGCGTCGTTGTATACAGTATCGGACCGATGTTGGGACGTGTAAAGTGGCCATCAATCCCTGAAAATCATTGTCAATCCAGGTAACCTACACTTCGATTCTTATCCCAAAGAGGTTTGATGCAGGGAATAAAGTCTGTATTGAGAGAGATAACAATCATATCGATGTGACCCTGGTGCAAGAGACACCATTACAATCTGGTGACCGGGTGCTGGTACAGGCCAAGCAGCCCAAGAGCAAGTTGGACTATTGGTGAGTGGTAATCCTCCACTGAGTGATAAAATTAATTCATAATTCATCTGGTGTATGAAGTTCAGCTTGAAGGACAGGACGAAGCCCCATGTGAGTCTGAAAGAGAAGAACTAAGAATTGAATGTCTGAAAGAAAATGTAAAATGCTGTGTCTGGAGGGGCTGGTGAGGATGAAAAGGATGGGTCTCAAGATAGCGCTCCTGTCTCCACCTGAAATGGAAAATAAGCCTGAAGCAGAGCTGCACATCAAGCACACAATGTCTTGTCAAGTCATCTCAAGAAGATGTTGAATGAACTATGCATGTTAATGCTGGTGTACCCCCTATAAAGTATTCCCAGGATGACTTTATCCGGCAGCACAGTACAGAATGCGCAAGAGTTTGCTGGAGTTCTGTCCGAATTGGGCGCACCTCCAAAGACCAACAAGTTACAGACTGACTTTTCTCGCCCGAGGACTGGCGATTTTAAAAAGAGAAGAAATATTAGGGAGTGGGAACAGCAGGAGACACTCTCAACTAGATGTAAAAGCTACTGTTGAGAAACATCATGGTCGAAAGGAATCACTCGGATCTCAATAATAACAAAGCTGTTGCCATATGGGAAGAGATTCGGAGAGATACCAGGTCAGTTAGTAATCGTAGCGTAGATACAAGCTATAAAAGCCCCGGATGTCAAAGAAGGGGAAGAGTTGCAGCCAATACTTGAAGGAAAGCAGATGGGTGAGCAGTGGATTTGGCCTTGAGAGGTCAAATCGTCCTGTAGTCGCTGTTACCGGAGAAGTGTTCTTGATTGTTCAGATCCATTCGGAAGCTTTAGTTAATCCAGAAGGAACCTGAAGACTGAATACTAAACATCGATTCCAGATGGAACCCGAAGACCAAATACTTAACCTGAAGATCAAAGACCGAATACTAAACATTAACCCCAGATTGAACCCAAAGAATGAATACCAAAGACTGAACAATCAGCATAAAAGGACGAAGTGTCGTATGATCCATGCTGCTACCAAAGGAAGACCAGGACAAGGGATAGTCTGGTTGAAGTTAACTCTTTAAACCTACGCATTTCGGAGCCCCTCCCGGCTCCTTCCTCAGGGAAATATCGCTGGTGAGTCTGCCTGTGTGACAGCTCACCAGCGATCAGCCGTCAATGTCGTCAGCTCACCAGCGATCAGCCGTCAATGTCGTCAGCGATCAGATCGCTGACGACATTGACGCGTGTGACGGCCCCATTAGCTGGCGTGAGTTCTTATAAAGTCTGGGTGAACTGCTCAGTGTCCATTGTCTTTTGTGAGACCGCTGTCCAGTGTCTTTTGTAAGACCAGTGTCCAGTGTGTTTTCTGAGACTGGTGTCCAGTGCCTTTTGTGAGACTGGTGTCCAATGTCTTTTGTGAGACCGGTGTCCAGTGTCTTTTGTAAGACCAGTGTCCAGTGTGTTTTCTGAGACTGGTGTCCAGTGCCTTTTGTGAGACTGCTGTCCAGTGTCTTTTGTGAGACCAGTGTCCAGTGTCTTTTGTGAGACCAGTGTCCATTGTCTTTTGTGAGACCGGTGTCCATTGACTTTTGTGAGACTGGTGTTCGGTGTCTTTTGTGAGACCAGTGTGGCGCCCCGCAATGAGTGCGTCACAGGAGGGTATTGCAGCCATAAATGCAGCAGCAATATTCTCTGACCCAGCAGTCATCTGGTTAACTTAGAGATCCAAACCCTGCATGCAACACTAGTAGAGAGGACCAACCAGGGTCCTGGTGGGAGTGCAAGGGTAGAGTGTAGAAGAAGTCAGAAAGACACAGACTAGAACTTGGAGAAGAAGTAACGTAGGAGCGGGGCTCTGCACCGCTGTGCAGCTCCCGGGCCGTCACCAGTCGGGTGTTAGCACCTGAGGCCTAAACAACCGGGATCGGACATTACCAAACACGGGTTCCAAATTACAGCCGGTTCACTGGTACCGAAGCTGGCAGCAGTTCACCTCTGCTACGCGAACCAGAAGCGTGGAGGAGCAGCTTCACAGGAGCACCCCACCACCCGCCAAATTCCAGTCGTCTAACCAACGGTGTACCCACCGAGGGATCCAAGGCTCCCCAAAACATCCATCACGTATACTTTGGATAGGGATTGAAGCAGCCTCCCCGTACCCGTTCTGGTATTCCTGGGCGACAAAGGCAAACACTTAGCTAGAATGGAGGAACACCGCGGATCTCTGAGGGACACCTATCACTGCTGAGTCCACCCGGTCCACTACCCGTTAACTGTATGCCATGTACTGCTTGCTGGTTACAGTAAAGACCCGTTACAGAGAGTTACAGTGTCCTTGCTTCCTTATGAACTGCCTGTCCGCATTTCAAGGTAGCCGCAGCTGCCGCACAACATCTTAAGCAGCTCCAGCCTCCGGGGATCACCGCTCAGCCTGTGGGGAGCGTTCCATCTTGCTGCTATCCATCCCCCGGAGGTCTCGCAGCGTCGGTAAGACTTACCGAACTACTCATAGGTGGCGTCACAAATAAATTAACCCCTTAATCTGTTCCCGCAAGACGTCTTCAACTTTTGATCTGCACTCAACTGGGCCCCACTACCGGCAGGCGCGGCCCACCCGTGACAAGGAGGAAGGAGCTACAGCCTGTCTAAACCGGAGTCCCCGGCCACGGTGAGTCACCAGTGTCCGGTGCCTTTTGTGAGACCGGTGTCCATTGTCTTTTGTGAGTCCGGTGTCCATTGTCTTTTGTGAGACCAGTGTCCAGTGTCTTTTGTGAGTCCGGTGTCCGGTGTCTTTTGTGAGACCGGTGTCCGGTGTCTTTTGTGAGACCGGTGTTCATTGTCTTTTGTGAGTTCGGTGTCCATTAAAACAATGAAAAGAATTTGTATTTTCTGGACACATAGGACGGTCATCACACATGAGGAAAAAAGTGCAGCATGCTGTGAGTGACAACGCATTCAAGTCTACGGTTGTGTGGAAATCATAAGACTGCAGTCGGGTTACCTTTCCATGGATTCACACATTGAAGAAGATGGAGAATGTTTTTTCTCTTCTGGTGGTGTGCTACGATTTTCTCATGCAAGAGAATTGGATCACAATAAGCTGAAAATCAGATCAAAGTTTGATCAGCGTGTCATTAATATTATATATACGACTCTCTCACATGGCCCTGACCTTACCCAGTGACTATGGAGATGAAAAACCGTTCCCCCGTACAAACTGTGCTCAACCCGGTACCGCTGATCTGTGATGGCGCAGGTGCTGACCACCAACCACCGTGCAATGTATGATAATCCGCCAGATCATTGGACATTATGAGGAGGCGGGCGGCATGGCATAATGACGATAGCCCGCTCTCTGATGTTTTAGCAGTGTGGGAAATGGTGTCGGGCAAGGATTATTTGAAATTCTGACTCAAATATCAAAATATTCGAATTCATGTGAAACCACGAATTTCAGGAAATTCAACTCAAACTCAAACTTCCGACGACTCCCTACTTTTGAGCCACACAGACTCATATTCCCAACAATAGGTACATAATGCCTAGTCTGATGTATACAGAAAGGCACAGTTTCAATTAAGGTTCTCTCAATGGAGGTCTTCTTATAAAGAGAATACATATTACACAGGTGAAATAAGAGAACACAACTATTACAGATATAGATTTTCAGCCTAATTCGCTCAAAGGTATTGAATGTAAAGACTCATAATGAGAGAGGAGAATGAATAAGGATATTTTTGGTACTCGTTACATAAGGTGACTAATTGCAGAATTCTCCTTGAGATCCAGCATAGAATACAAAAAATCAATTAGTTATTTTTGTCGTGTTATTGACTGTAATGCACATAATGTATTGTTGGCTGGCTGAGCTAACAGTAGCATACGTATTAACTGAAGATTTTCTTTAGTGCTTTTTTGTATCGTAGGTCAATGTTAGACGCAGCATCCAAAAAGCATAAAAAATTGCAATTCTTCCCAATGACTGTGGTATTGCAGCTCTGCTTTATCTACTGGAACTGCTGAGACTACCATTATTACACACTATCCACCTTCAAACATTTCTCCTATCTCTCGACTAGTATTTTGAGGTTGCCTATCTTATAGTCTAGTCTTCTCCATTGATGACTAATTTCTACTAGTGATAAGCAAATCTGCTAAACTTTTGTCGAGCCCCAGGCCCTGGGGTACTCGGGTATCAGGCTCGGTGGGTGTTTTCACAGGGATGTCACGGGTGGCAGCGCCTGAGCCCGTGGCCTGGGTGACACTTCAATAAGGGGTGTATGTACAGGGATTAGAGTTTGTCATGTGACGCCACCTGTAGTACCTGGTGATGGGTCACCAGTAGGGATGATCGAGTACCGTAGTATCCGGAATTGCTATACCCGCAACGAGTAGGTCCCGGTCCTCGGTACTCGTTGCGAGTATAGCAATTCTGAGTACTACTGCAAAAATCCTGTAAAAGAGAAGAAAAGTGATTACAAAATAAAAAAAATCAGATACTCACCTTAACCGACGGCTGCACCGGGACCGGCCGATGGACATCTATGCATGGAAAAGGACCTTTCACTCTCCCAGCCAATCAGATGCCGCCACGTCACAATCACGCGATCGCTAGCGGCCACCTGATTAGCCAGATGGCAAAGTCCTCAGTGTACCTGAGATAACCTTGCCATCTGGCCAATCAGGTGGCCGCTAGCCATCACGTGATTGTGACGTGGCGGCATCGGATTGGCCAGATCTCTCCCAGCCATCTGATTGGCTGGGAGAGTGAAATGTCCTTTTCCATGCATAGAAGTCCATCGGCCGGTCCCGGTGCAGCCGTCAGTTAAGGTGAGTATCCGATTTTTTATTTTGTAACCACTTTTCTTCTCTTATACGGGACTTTTTGCAGTGTATCTATTGATACACTGCAAAAGTACTTGGTACTTGCTACTCCCGAGTAATCCTAATTTACTCGGCGAGTAGCGAGTACCCGAATACCGCTACTATTCGCCGAGTAGCCGAATAGTAGCGAGTAGACTCGCTCATCCCTAGTCACCAGCGCTGCCACAGTCCTCCGGAGGTCTATGGTAATGCGGAAGAGATGGCAAAGCTCCCTACAGGTGGAGGTCCTCCGGGGCAGCGTTGCTGTAAGCAAAGAGGTTGATGAAGATAGCCACACAAAGGCAAAGTCACTTTCTCCCGGGTACTTTACTGTAAACGTTCAGCAGCAAAATACTGAGTTCACAGTTCAGCAAGATGGTATTCAAACAGGTAGCTCTACGGGTGGCTGCAAGTGGATGCCAAGGTGGTATGGTGGAACCAATGGTAAACCTTAGTTGACGAACCTGTGTCCTTTCTTCCCCGCCTAGTCTATACCCAATGGCTCCTTCTAGGTAGTATTGGGGCTCCCCTCCCTCGTGATGAAGAAGCAGGCAGACTGTTCCATCTGGCAGGGTGCCACAGCCGGTGAACCGACCGCAGCAGCCGGTTGACTACTTTCAGAGATGGACTTAGGCCATTTCCTCGGGTCCGGCGTTCCCGTGGTGGAATGGGGAATTCCCTGGAGTATGGTCGCTCCACGCTGGGAATCCCCCTTTCTCTCTAGGGCCCAGACTCCACACATCAGGCACCCTCTCTCAGGATCCCCTCAGGATCCTCTCTCTTCTTCCCTCCGGATAAGTGTAGAGCCGTCTGGGTAAACCTTCCGCCTCACTCCACACTCCTTCTCCAACTGTCCTGACTCTCAGATGCCCATTATCTCACTACTCTGTCTCTTTGTTCCCCTAGGGGTGAATATATCTCCCTCCTGGGTAACCTCACACCTCTATGCTAATGTGGGAGTGCAGGAATGGGTCCCACCCACCAACGTAGGATCCACTTGCAGCTGGGGAAAATGACACCTCTTTTATGGGTGCCATATACCCCACTGTGATGCCTGACCATGTGGGGCGCCACACTTTGTATACAGCAGTTTGCTCCAATCTGGCCAGCGCATCGAATTTAAAGAGGTTGTCCAATACTAGGACAACCCCTTCTGAAACATAGTTTAGCGAGACGTCAGAGAGCACAGACTTATAGCCAAGCAATATTGGGGTACCCGAACCCCTCTCATGTGAGCTGCCTGGTATAGACTAACCCGAAATCACAGTAAGGGGTTCTGAGGACTTTCACCTTTTAGGCAGATGGAATGCCCTTGCCTGCAAAGCGAACTTAGCCCACCTGTGTACCAGGAGGAGTATGAGCCTGGAAAAGGGGTCTCCCACACAGAGGATGGGCACATAGGAGCACCTACCAACCATGACAGATAGAGGGACTACTGGAGAATGCAACTCTAGTAGGACAGAGGAAGCAACTCTATTGCATCAGTTTGGACACCAGGATGGGCTCTGTTCTTGCTGTCATCACATCTCACCTATGCTCATTGCCTAAATCCATTGCTATATTCCTGTATGTAAGCTATTCCTATATATATATATATATATATATATATATATATATATATATATATAAACTTCCTTCCAGAAAACGAAAACCGGGCACTATCCGTGGATAAGGCTGTTACTAATAAACTTTGTTTGACCGAAGGCAACAGTATTAAAGTGAGTGAGAGGAAAGGATTCACACATGACGCGCCCTTCGGCTCACCCAGGGCTGTGGAGTACTCGGCTCTCGGGACTCTCTCTGTCAGTCTTGGAAGTCACGGGCGGCCATCCCAAGGCTGTGGCCCTGGGGGTCAACCAAAAATGAAATGGGAATATTTACAGGGGACTATTTACAAGGTTGTCTTGTCGTGACGCCACCTGCTGAGTCTGGTGATGTTCACCAGCGCCGCTCCAGTCTTCCGGTGGTCAATGGTATGGCGGCTCAGATGGAATCGTCCCCGCAGCCAGGACGGGACCACCGGGGCAGGAATGCTGTAATAAAACAGTTTACGTTTGAAAGGATGCAGCAGAGTCAAAGCTTCACTTCACTGGGTATTCTGGCTTGAGATGGAACCCTTCTGGTGTTCCTTTCTTGTTCCTTCTTCCTTGTTCCCAGTGTGAAGCCTGATCTCCTGTAGATGATCTGACCTCCTGTTACTTCTATTTTCTTTGCCTCCCTTGTACCCGTTGGGTCAACCTTCTGTCTGGACTGCTGCTCCTTGCTAGTCCTAGCTTCCCTCTTGTGGGATCTGTGGGAGTCAGGGCTGTATTTATAATATCCCTGTTGCACGGATTTTCTATGAGTCTTAAAAAACTCACAGGTGCAGGCTCCGGTACCCGATTTCCTTCCTTTCGGGGCAAACTCTACTGTTACTCAATTCCCCTTACTAGAGTGAACTCTACTTCTGAGTTGTTCCTCTCTTTCTTTCTCTTTTCTTTGGAATCTGTTCCTCTTGGACCTCTCAGCCGAGATGATCCTTTCTGCCCTCAGGCTGACTGCCTGGTCTTCCTCCACTCTACCTCCCCCGACTCCTTCTCTCTCCTCCGACTCCTTCTCTCTGACTCACTAGTTCCCCCTAGAGGCCACTATCTGTATCCTCCTAGGGTTCCCTCCCATCTACTGTCCTAGTGTGTGGGTGTCTGCTCTAGGGCTCCATCTTGTGACCATTGTCCCAATTGCGGTGGAGTACTACACCGCTTTTCTGGGTGCAGTACCCCTTCAGTGGCACCTACGTAGTGGGGCGACACACACACACAGAAGAAGTCTCTTTACCTTTTACTGATGTTAATCAGATAAATTATCCAGGGCACTGATGGGTGACCGGGCTGCACAGTGGGATCCCACAGCAAGTGGGTATAATGCCTCCTTACTTTGTTAATTTTTGCTGATGCATCCTGACTTGCCTCCACTCTCTTCCTTTATCTGTATCTCCTCCTCCTGTGCAGTCTCCAGGACAACCTTCTCTGGGCACGGCAGTGGCCTGCAGTTCCTGGCTCCCTCTCTTTGACTCTCTCAGGAGACCGGGTAGCTGAAGCTTCCTCGGTGCCAAGGGGTTTTCTGTAGGCCTGTAGTTCTCCCACCGGTGCAGATCCCCAATATCCGGTTTCTCTGGAACAAACTCCCAACTGAGCTACCTGTTCCTTGCTTCTGTTCCTTTTCTAAGCTCCCTGCCTTCAGTCCCGCTTAGGCTGGTGGGACGCTGTAAGGCTACTCTGGGTCACTGGCTCAGGCCTGTACGCAGCACCGAACACCAGGACTTCCCTGCAGCTCTTCTAGCGTCTGCACACACTCTGACTAGCTCCTCCCCAGCAGCAGTATATATAGGGGATCTTTCAAAAGGGCAGCAAGTCGTGCTCCCCCTAGTGTGGCGGGGTGGAAGGTGTTGTTCGTAGTAAGTACCTGCTGTGGAAACCCAACTGTGCATTAGAGAGATCTGTGGTTACCTGCGTGGGCAGGGCGCCAGATATACAGTATATTGTACCATCTGTGGCTGTGTAACTTCTGGCTGTGTTTAAGGAAAGAATAACCATTTTGACGTAATTGTAAGTGCCCTATGCTGCACCTAACTGTACAGGAATGCCTTCCACGCATTGCACACTGTGTATATTAAAAATCTAAACATAGTAGTGCATGTGTCTATGGTGCACACTGCACATAGTTGTGTGCGTCAAGACATAGCCGAACAAGACCGCATCACATATATTTGCTCACATTTTTGAGCATTACATCATAGCGGTGCAGGAACCATTGACCACTGTGCATTATTACATTGGCAGTGTGCATTTTCTACACAAAGCCAGATATAATTGTAAGCTCTCTGTGCTGCAACTTAGACTGCAGGAAAAGCATGGTAAATTGTCCCAAACAGGGACCAAGTCCTCTACCTCTCTCCCTTCCCTCCTTCCTCCCCCCCCCCCCACCCTCCTCTTCCCACCACCCTCCCCTCTCCCTGTCCCGAGCGCCCAATGCATATACATGGGGCATAATGCATAAAGAGAAACTGCTCTCACCGGTTCTTCTGTGCTCACTTTTATCTATGGGTTGCTGGATTACATGGGTGCGGGGAGGGGGTTTGCAAGAGCTGGACTACGGCTTGCCGTTTCGTACAGGTTGTGTTTCCTTGGGCCCTTGGTTGATTAAAGACCCGTGGAAGTACAACCTGTATGAAACGGCAAGCCGTAGTCCAGCTCTTGCAAACCCCCTCCCCGCACCCATGTAATCCAGCAACCCATAGATAAAAGTGAGCACAGAAGAGCCGGTGAGTGCAGTTTCTCTTTCTTTATTTATTATGGACTTTTGCTGTTAAAACGCACCTCGGTGTAACCGGCTGCCTCTGGGAGGTAATTTATTGTGCGGCCGTGACGGGACCGCTGCTTAGACGGCTTATCTCTTTAGTATACATGGGGTACGCAACAAGTACCTACATTATTATTGCATGAATCACTCTGTCCCAAACAGATTGTACGATCCCTTTTGTGTCTAATCTATATAATTGCGGGTTTGGCTCCTCCCTGATGTCCGCCTATGTCACTTCCGCCTCTGCCCCATACACCCTAATGGGTGTAACAATATGGATCCTAATGCCGCCCACCACCACCACTGCACACCACAAACACTCCCCCCACCGCCCCAGCAGTCCACCCCCAGTCTCGGCCCTCCCCCCGCCCCCGCTCGGTCTCCGTCCTCCCCGCTTGCCTCAGATTCACCTGTGTGCACCTTTGTGACTGCAGGACCTGTAGTGATGTCAGAGTCATGATCACATGACTCTGATATCACTACAGGTCTGTGACCGCCCCACACTGCACCAGACCAGCGCCACATAGAAGTAAAGGGGAGAATGAGACAGCCACAGCAAAGACAGTGAGACAGCCACAGCAAGGAGAGCGAGACAACCACAGCAAGGAGAGCGAGACAGCCACAGCAAGGAGAGCAAGACAGCCACAGCAAAGAGCGAGACAGCTACAGCAAGGAGAGCGAGACAGCCACAGCAAGGAGAGCGAGACAGCCACAGCAAGGAGAGCGAGACAGCCACAGCAAGGAGAGCAAGACAGCCACAGCAAGGAGAGCGAGACAATCACAGCATAGAGCGCGAGACAGCCACAGCATAGAGCGAGACAGCCACAGCAAAGAGCGAGACAGCCACAGCAAAGAGAGACAGCCACAGCAAAGAGAGCGAGACAGCCACAGCAAAGAGAGCGAGACAGCCACAGCAAAGAGAGTGAGACAGCCACAGCAAGAGCACGAGACAGCCACAGCAAAGAGAGCAAGACAGCCACAGCAGGGAGAGCAAGACAGCCACAGCAAGGAGAGCAAGACAGTCACAGAGGGGAGAGAGACAGTCACTGAGGGGAGAAACAGCTGACAGGGAAGAGAGTGTACACACACCACCCTCATATCTAGTTTTTCCATATTAAGCAGTCTGATATCTGTTGCATTCTTATCTATAGCAGTGTGTGTTTTTACACACAGCCAGACATAATTGTAAGCTCCCTGTGCTGGCCCTTAGACTGCAGGCAGAGCACTTTCGCTCATTTTTGCTCCTTGTACAATGTGAATACTTGAATCATATGCTTTTAATGCACACTATGCAGAATAATGGGCAATACCTTGATGCATCATATATTCTTTAGTTGCTTTGCACCATTTATATTGCACTTTTACTAAACAGGCTGCGTGATCTCCCATTTTGGGCTCTTTGTTTTGTATAATGTTGAGCGCGATTCAGTATATATTGATTTACTGTGGTGCGCCACCCCACACTGCTAGGATGCCGATACACACTATTAACACATTGCCTCCACCTGAGTTCCTAGCCTCAACTATCACTCCCACACCATATATAATACACAGCTGCAGCAGCTGGTCACTCTACATTATCCCCTGAGGAAGCGGCGATACGCGTGGAGTCCTCCCACACACCCCCTCGCCTTTTACATCAGCGGCTTACGCTGATGTGCGGCAGATCGGGCTGGTGGCGCTGCATCTGTCGGATCTGCTGCCTAATGGCCGACTTGCGGCCCGGATCCGGCAAGCCCCATGCATTGTCTATGGAGCTTGCGTTCCGGTGCGGCAGATCCGGCAGGACCGCACTTGCCGCACCGGACCGCAAGCTCCTTAGACAATGCATGGGGCTTGCCAGATCCGGGCCACCAGCCGGATCTGCCGCACATCAGCGTAAACTGCTGATGTGAAAGGGCCCTTAGCCCTTAAAATAACCAACTATGTACGGTATGTACTGCTCATCTTTTTGTGATGGTGACCTGCCATTGACCACACTGCTCCGTGTTTCCTTTTATTAATGGGGTGTTTTTTAAATATTTTTTTCTTTAAATTTTGTGTGCCAATTTTGTTCAATAAAGTTTATATATTTTTACTTTGGTACTTGTTTAGTTATTACTAGTTGTTTTCTGGTTAGTCAATTATAGGTTAATTAAAAGTGTCCGGAGACTCAAGACGTTTGGTGCTTCCAGCACAGCGCTGAACTGTCTGGTGGAAGTAGAAAGGAATGAGTTACTGGTAATTTTGGAATAATTAATGAACACAGGAGCTAGCAGTCAATTTAGGTCTTTGCTCTAAAGGACACATTCAGTATCATCAGACCTGTTAATTGGCCTTTTAAACAAACTCCTCATTTAGTAAAAGCTGTAAATGTCTTGCCCTTTTCTCTTATCTTCGGTCTCGCTGAGACATAGTGGTGGCGGGCGTGCACTCACCGGAATTCATAAGTGAATCTTCTAGATCATTATTAATATTATCCAGGGCACATTGCTTATCTTTTTTTTGTATTAAGATATGGATATGAAAAAAAAATCAGATTTTACACAGAATCTTTTACATCAATAGATTTTATCTGATGAAGGCTTGTTATTCACCCTTTGATGTCTCATGGAATACGGCAGCACAGATTTTAACCCTTCATCCTCCCTACTTTAATTTTCTGAGATAATGAACTTTGGGTTTTCTTTGGCTGTAAGCCATAATCATCAACATTAACAGAAATTAACACATGAAATAGATCCCTCTGTGTGTAATGACTCTATATAATATATGTGTTTCACTTTTTAAATTGAATTACTAAAATTAGTTAACTTTTTGATGATATTTTAATTCATTGAGATGCAACTGTACATAGTCTAGAAGAAAATGATTGGGCCTGTTGAAACCCAACAGTCCGGTCTTTCTTATCCCCAACGTCTCAAATTTGATTGACATTAAAAGGGTCTCAGGTTGCATTTTCAGGAGTGCATCACACCACATGACCTCATATTCCAGAAGGGCAATGTGCTCCTGAAGTTTGACAGGTCATGCCGGCAGCATGGTTGACCCGCTAGTCCAATCTGTGCTCTCTCTGATGCCGCAAGCAGTGGCAGCTCTACCTCTGCACAATACCAATAAGCCAGCTGCCAGTTTCACAAGCTGTAGACAGCTTGCAAGTGTATGCTTCTTGACCAAGGAGACCGGTAACCTTTATGTTGGTTGGTAACCGAGTCTGTGAGCAGTGACAAGTGCTACATTTAAAAGGAACCTGTCAGCTCGTCCTACCCTCCCAACCTATCACTACCTGTCCCTACACTTTGTGAGCTGATCCCTAATCATCCCTCTCTGAGCTAAACGTGCCCTATAAATGATTTATAACTTACAAGCAGTCTCCATCCTGAGACTGGACAGGCGGGCTTCTGGGCTCCATTCTCCCCTCCTCTCTGGTTCCTAGCACGTCCCGCTGGGCGTCCTCATTCCTTGTGCTGTGCCACCTCTTTTTGAAATTCCCACCTCCTCTGCTACCAGGGGCAGACTGGCCCAGGTGGCAGAGGGGCAAATGCCCCCTGGGCTGGTGGTATATGCCACATCTAGGGCCGCCCCGCCTACAAAGACGGGCGGCGCGGCGATACCGCAGCATATGGCGATGGAGCTGGTAAGAGAGCTGCGGTAGCAAGCCCCCCCCACCCCTCAAGAATCTCTGATAGCACCGATCCCCCTTCGCCCCAGTCGACACAAAAATTTCTGATAGCATCCCCCCAGCCCTCAAAAATCTCTGAAAGCACCGTCATCCCCCCCCCCCCAGCCCTCAAAGATTTCTGATAGAACCCCCCCCCCCGCTTCTCAACTCAGGACTGGCAGTCTGAAACTGCCTCCCGGGTCCAGAGAGCCCAGCCAGCCCCTGTCTGCTACTATGATGCGCTGGGCCAGAACACCATATCCGGCCCAGTATATTGTGGGGGCTGATCACGTGTTTGGCCCAGCTCCGATGCATGTGCAGTGCGCTTATTGAAGCTGAGCAGTACACGTCATATCAGGCCGGGTGCATTGTGGGGGCTTATGATGTGTACGGCTCAGCTTCAATATGCACACTGAGCATGCACCGGAACCAGGCCAAATACCTGATCAGCCCCCACAATGCAACAAGGCCGTATATGACGTGTATGGCTCGGCTTTAATATGCACACTGCGCATGCACCGGAGCCGGGCCGAACACGTGATCAGCCAGATATGACGTTCTAGCCCTGCGCATCATAGTTACAAAGGAGGCGGGAATTTCAAAAAGAGGTGGCACAGCACAAGGAATGAGGATGCCCAGTAGGGCGTGCTAGGAACCAGAGAGGAGAGGAGAATGGAGCCCCGGAGCCCGCCTATCCAGTCTCCGGATGGAGACTGCTTATAAGTTGTAAAGCATTTTTCTTAAACTTTATAGGGCACGTTTAGGTCAGACACTGATGGCTAGGGATCAGCTACCAAGGTGCTGAGACAGGTAGTGATAGGTTTGGGGGGTAGCACGAGCTGACAGGTTCCCCTTAATCTATTGCGCCAGAAACTCAAATTGCTAATACCTCCACAATGGAGAGACAAAAAAGTGTATTCTGCTCTGCAGTTCTTATTATATCGTGTGACCAGTTCAACATTAAAAATTTGGTGAAAAGTCCTCTTTAACCCCTTTAGCCTGTTGTAATCCTAATGACCTGGCCATTTTTGCAATTCTGACCAGTGTCACTTTATGAGGTATTTTTCCCATTTGACAAAACCATTATTTTTAGGGACCACATCACATTTGAAGTTGTTTTTAGAGGCCTATATGACAAAAAATAGCCAATTGTGACACCATTTCAAAAACTGCACCCCTCAGACTGCTCAAAACCACATTTAAGTAGTTTATCAACCATTCAGGTGGTTCACAGTAACTAAAGCAATGTAGAAGGAAAGTATGAAAATTTTACTTTTTTCCTCAAAACAATTATTTTAACCCCAAAGTTTACATTTTACAAGAGGAACATGGTAAAATGGACCCCCAAAATATGTAGTGCAATTTCTCTTGAGTACACCGATACCCCCTATGTGGTGGAAAACTACGATAATATTTGGGCACATGGCAGGGCTCGGAAGGGAAGAAATGCCATTTGACTTTCAAGTTAGCTGGAATGCCCCTGATGTGCCTAAACATTGGAAACCTTCCACAATTGACCCCATTTTGGAAGAGGTGTTGTGAGCACCTTGAATCCCCCAGACATGTCACAGAATTTTGGAAAGTTGAGCTGTGAAAATGAAAAAAAATTACATTTTCTCCACAAAAATGTTTTAGCCCCAAAGTTTGTATTTTCACAAAGGTAACCGGAGAAAATGCACCATACAATTTGTTGGTCAGTTTCTCTTGAGTACACCGGTACCTCATATGTGATTGGAAACAATCTTAAGGTACAGTGCTAAGCTCAGAAAGGAAGGGGCCAGGTCACACTGGCAGAGCCCCCGGGGTGCCAGAATGGCAGAAGTCCCCCACAAGACAAATTACCCCATTTTAAAAAATGCACCTCCCAATGAATCTATTTAAATGTGTTATTGCTTGGGGTTCTTTAGCTGCTACTCCAATCAATTCCAAAAATGGGAGCCCTAAATTCCTCTTTTTGAATGTATATTTTTCAACATTTCTGTTGAACAAATACAGATGTTAAGTTCTGACCGCCAACTCTGCACGGGAGCAACCTCAACCCTTCAGCCAACGCCTGGTACTCGTTTAGGGCAGAGTTTATAAAACCTACTGTTTTCGCAAGGGTACTTTTGGATTCTCCACTTTTAATTATTATTATTATTTTTATTATTATTGATTATTATTATTATAGCGCCATTTATTCCATGATGCTTTGCATGTGAAAAGGTGCATACATAGACAAGTAAAATAATCATGAACAATATAATGCACATACAGGTACAGGAAAGGGGACCTTGCCCGCGAGGTCTCACAGTCTATAAGGGATGGGTGAGGACACAATAGAAGAGGGTAGGACTGGTTGTGCGGGGTTTTGGTGGACTGAGGATCACCGCAGGTTGTAGGTTTGTCGTAAAAGGTTCATTTTGAAGGTTTCCACAGTAGGCGAGAATCTGATGTGTTGGGACAAAGAATTCCAGAGTATGAGGATGCATGAGACAATTCTTGTATGCAGTTGTGGGAAGAGGAGATAAGAGGAGAATAGAGGAGATCTTGTGAGGATCGGAGGTTGCATGTAGGTAAATAGTGGGAGGCCATGTCACATATGTATGGAGGAGACAGGTTGTGGATGGTTTTGTATGTCATAGTTAGGGTTTTGAACTGGAGTCTCTGGGCAATGGGAAGCCAGTGAAGGGCTTGGCAGAGAGGAGAGAAAGGGAAATAATGGGGATACAGGTGGATTAGTCAGGCAGCAGAGATAAGGGTAAATAAGAGTGGTGCAAGAGTGCCAAAGGGGAGGACAGAGAGTAGGAGGTTGCAGTAATTGAGGTGGGAGATGATGAGGGCCTGCACTAGGGTTTTTGCAGTTTCTTGGTTAAGAAATGTACAGATCTGGAAAATATTTATTCCTGTGATCAACGAATATCTCAGTGGTCAAATATGGGAAAACTGTAAAGAGGTAAGTGTGTAAAAATATGTTTAACATAAAAACTTAACTTGATCAATAGATAGTTTTCAGATGACACATTTCCTACACATACTGATGTGAAATGCTTATTTTTCCTTCTAGTTTTCCTTTATGAGAAAATGTTATGGACTATTACATTTTCTGCTTTATTTGCAGAGTATGGCAAAGGATTGTGACCTTTCTAAGGAACGTATTACACTGCCGGGGTGAACCATCCATACCAAAGCGTCATGTGAAATGGAAGAGATCAGTGTGGTAACCCATGGACTGTTAAACTCCAACTGTCTGCACAGCGTGAAGACTGGAGCTCCGAGTGCCTCATTTACTAATTTAGGGTCTCTCTACATCACGCAATGATAAGCTAAATTTAGTAGACAACAGTTCTGTCTTTTCTAGGAATGTGAAATAGAATATTCTTCCAACCCAGACTTACAAAGGAGAAGTGTTATTATCATTCCCAGGAAGACTGGAAGCGACGCTCCGTTGTCAACCTTAAGTGAAAAAGCCTGAGAATTTCTAGATTCAAAGTTACTTACGGGATGAAAGAATTTTACACCTTGACCCAGAGACAGAGAAAAAAAAGATACTACACTACCACAATTGTGCAGCTCTTTCTCTTGCTGGTCTCCTAACATCAGGTGTGTGAGGCATCACTTGAAAGCTGTGAGTAATCAGTGGAAGCTTCACATTCCTTCCTAGTGTAGAAGCAAGAAGTCCCGTACGGGATGTTGATGTCAGAAGACCAGTGCAGAGTATTGGTACCAGTGTTTTAGGTAGCTAAGAGATAGTGAATTTGTAGCTCCAATGTTCCTGTCCCACACATGCGTCGGTGCCACGGTGTACCCTAGTTCCAATGTCCCTGCACTTTCCTCCATTCTACCCAGCTGGGATATCGATGCCGTTACCTTTTTGGCTGCTTGCTTGGGCCCTTGCTTTGCAGCACCTGAAGCCCTGCTTATCACCTGAAGCCCGGTGTACCTGCTGTGATTATACCAGTCTGCTACGGTCTGTACATGTGGGTCCACTCCTTGGATGCTCACTCCCCTGGCGTAGCTTTAACTGATTCTAATCAAATTGTATTTGCTACTGGTAGGCACTTAATCAAAAACTGAGATTCTAAGTTTGAATTTGTAACCAATTTCGATTTGGCCAAAACCTACAAATTTTTTGTTACAAATCCAGCTGCCAAATTGTCATTGGGGGTGTGCTGGGTTGTTAGTATTGTTGATTGATGTCCCAGATGTCTAATTTGGGGTGTACAGACTATGCTCATGGTATTTTGGATTGCCCAGGAGCCAATTAGGCTGGGTCTGTGGGACTTCCTCCACTTGTCCTCCTTTCGAGTGATTGGGTGACTATTTAACGGTCTGGCTGTGATTAAAGTATTGCCAGTCATAGCTTTGCTCGGTGGTGTGCATGACCTGTGCTTTCTGTTCGGTTGTTATAATTTGTTGCTGCCTTACCTTTGACCTTAGCTTTTACTATTTGATTGCCTAGCCCCTTTTGTTACTATTTTTTATTTCTGACCTTGGATAATGACCTGTTCACTCTTTTTACCCTGTGTCTTTGGCATGCATTCCTGATACTTTAGCCCAGACTCGTTGACTTCCTTGCCTCATGGCTTGTCCATGAGAAGTGATGAAAGCCACTATCACACTTTTACTGTATTCTGAAAACTGGAAAGAAGATAAAAAACTCCTAGATCCACCTTTTTTTTTTTTGGTAAATCAAATTTTTATTTTCAAGAATATAAAGACATACACGTGTCATAACATGTGGTTTACAACCATGAATAATAAACAAAGAGTTATTTGACAAGTAAAGCAGCGTGGAATCAGGCAAATGATTATATAGTACCACATACCTCGCTTAAGAAGTAGAAAATAGATATATAGTAAACTGAAGAAAAAGACTTCTGTGTGTATTGATTTCTATAGACTGGCTTGGGTATATTTCTGGGTATAGACACTCCTGTGAATAGCAAACCAAGCCTACCATAGTGTCCATTTATCTTCTGAATAATTACAGTAAAAAGAAGCATAACAACAATCCCAAACCATAATAACTGGTATAAAAAGTGTAAACTAGTTAAAGAGGGGTGGAAAGAGGGGATAGAAAAGGTGACAATTAGGGTGGGTAGGGAAGGGGTACGGTCTTGAGTTGTATTTTAATTAAAAATATATAGTTTAGGTCTAGGGCTACATGTTGTAACTGGATCTACCGCCTAGGAATTTGGAGATTTGGGTCTATTCAGATAACCAGGAGCGCATGTCTGCAGATTCCCTAAACATTATCCAAGAGGCCCATGTATTGCAGTGTCTTTCCATAGAGCCCACATCTAGGACTGAGAAGGTCATTAATTCTTCTAACCTGCAAATCCGGTTTATCTCTGCGATCAATTCCTGGCGCGTCGGAGTTATCGGACTTTTCCAATGTCTCGCGATCAAATGTCTTGCCGCCGTAAGACAATGCCTCAATATGCTTCTTTTGAATCTAGGCAATGGCATATGCGAGCAGTTTAATAGGGCTACTTCCGGGGAAAGCAATTCTCCCTCCGGCTCGACCCTGCGATATAAGCCTTCTACCCCCTTCCAAAAGGTCGCTATAAGTGGACAGCCCCACCAAACATGCATATAGGTTCCTTCCCCTCCGCATTCCCTCCAGCATAGAGGCGAAGCTGATGGGTATATTCTATTTAGGTCCACCGGGCACCTGTACCATCTCGCCACCACCCTGTAATTGCGGTCCTGAGCTTCCGCTGAGTGAGATGCCTTGCTAGAGTATACATATATGGTCTCCAACTCTTCAGGGCTGAAGGTCCTATCCAAGTCTTGTTCCCATCTGCGGACGAAAGAGGGGGTCCCCTGTATATCTCTTGGGGGGTTAGAGAACCATTTATATAGGACAGAAATTGCATGCTCTAGGGGTTCCCCTTTCTTGCATCTTTGCTCGAAAACAGTTAGGGGTCTAAATATCTGAGCATGGGGAAGGGATCTGATGTAACTCGACATCCTGGCGAATAATAGCCAAGAGTCTGGTGGAGGAACGCAATCCTGAAACATCTCCGCGAGGTTTTTTATACCTGTTGAGTGCGTGTAGTTAGATATTGTAGGGTGGGATTCTCTTGAGGTACCCAGGTACGACTCCCTGCTTAACTCCACTGGAAATCTGGAGTTTCCGTATATAGGAGTCAAAGGGCCTGGAACGGACGTGAACCCTAAGTGGGGATTACGATATCTCAAGAAGGATTGTAATTGTGAAGATATAAACGGTATGTCTCGGTTACTACTCGTAGTACCTCCCCATATAATGGACAAGGGAGGGACATCCGAGCACCCGGACTCAGCTTCCACCCACCGCTTCCTACGTCTTGAGCTAAATAAGGATAGTATGCAGCTCCCCAGGCTAGCTGAATGATACGTTCTAAAGTCTGGCATGCCCAGACCTCCCTTAACAATAGGTTTGCATAAAGTGCTATACGAGATTCTGGGACGGTTGTGGGACCATATAAATTTGATTATTTGAGATTTAAGACGGGAGAAGAAAGAGGCCGGTAGCATAACTGGAATTGTTTGGAAGTAATATAGTATTCTTGGCAGGAGGTCCATACCCACTACATGTATTCTACCTAACCATGATATTTTGAGTTTCGTCCATTTGGTGAGGTCTCCTTCTACGCGCTGTAGCAAAGGGAGATAATTGAGTTTATAGAGGTCCGATACCCTACTGGTCAATTGTATTCCCAAATAGGGTATGGAGTCTTCAGACCACTTAAAAGAAAAATCCTCACGGAGTAATCGGGAGATCACCCGGGGGAGGGAAACGTTCAGCAACACTGACTTGGACAAGTTGATCTTCAAATTACTTAGGGTTCCATATTTCCTGAGTTCAGATAGTATATTTGGGATAGTAATCAATGGGTTGGTGACATAAAGGAGGAGATCATCAGCAAAAAGAGCTAATTTATGCTCCTTCGCTCCCCCTCCCCCCAGTCCCTGGATAGAGGAATTGCGCCGGAGCGAGGAGGCCAAAGGTTCCATACAGAGGATGTATAGAAAGGGGGATAACGGGCAGCCCTGACGTGTGCCATTGCCAATGGCAAAGGGCTCCGACAGGGAGCCGTTGATTCGGAGTCTGGCAGTTGGACCTGAATACAGAGCTAAGATACTGTGTATCATGGAGGCCGGAAGTCCCAGATATCTCAGGGTCTCCTGCATGAACACCCAGTGCACCCTGTCAAAAGCCTTCTCGGCGTCAAGGGACAGGATGCACATGGGTATCCCGCGCCTTCTTGCCCCGTCCACTAGGGCTATCGTTCTGATAGTATTGTCCTTAGCCTCTCGCCCTGGGACAAACCCAACCTGGTCAGGGTGTATCAAATCAGGGAGATGCATTTTCAATCTATTAGCTATTAGTTTGGAGTATATTTTAATATCTACATTTATGAGAGAGATGGGACGGTAGCTCCCGTACTGCATTGCGTCCTTCCCTGGCTTGGGCAAATCTACAATATGGGCAATTAGTGCCTGAGGAGGAAAAGATCCCCCCCCCGCCACCTCATTACACATTCCCAATAAGTTGGGGCATAAGGCTTTCTGGAAGAGCTTGTAAAAGCTAACCGAGAAGCCATCTGGACCAGGGCATTTCCCCGAGGGCAGAGATGATATGCAATTTTCTAGCTCTATGGTGGAGAAGTCTCCGGCCAGAGAGTCTATGACTGAGGGTGACAGGGTGGGGGTCCCACTCCCCTCGAGGTAGGATCTAATTTTGGAGTTCAGAAGAGGTGTGGGCAAATCATGGAAGTGACCTTTCAAATTATACAAGTCAGTGTAAAACTGTCGGAATCCTGACAAAATGTCTTTAGTCTTATGGAGTACTTTCCCGTTGGGATCCCTCATCTGCATTATATTGGGTCTGGTCTCCCTACGATGTAAGGTTCTGGCCAATATTCTCCCCTTTTTGTTCCCCAGATAGAAAAATTTTGAGTTCATTTTGCTCATGAAGGTTCTGTCCCTATCATCCAGTATGGAGAGAAGTTTATGTCTGGCTGTGGTAAGGGCGGAGAAGGTTTCAGGAGCTGCGCTCCTTTTGTGCCTAGACTCGAGAGTCGATATTTGCTGGAGAAGGGAGATTACCTCCAGAGCTCTAGCTTTCTTGAGGCGAGTGCCATGAGATATGAACACTCCCCTTAGAACACATTTTAGAGCCTCCCATTTAATGGGGGCAGGGGTAGGGTCAGCTTCATGATTTAGAGCAAAATCGGATATAGTTCTTTCCACTTCTGATTTACAGATGGGGTCTCTAAGTAAATTTTCGTTCAAGCGCCAGGAATATTCCTTGGGGCCGCCAGGACCTAGGCCCAGAGATAGATAAATGGGGGCGTGATCAGATATCAGGATGTTTCCTATCTCCGTCCGCAGATGGGAGTCCAACAGAGAATGAGACACATAAAATCTATCTATCCTGGAATAGCTAGAGTGGACCGAAGAGAAATAAGTATAGTCTCTCCCGTCCGGGTTGAGTATACGCCAGGCATCCACTAGGGACAATCTCTCCCACTGTCTGTTTAGGTAGCGCAAGGATGGCACAGGTCGGCTGGACTTACCCAATGAGACATCTATCGCAGAATCGGCCGGGTAATTGAGATCCCCTCCAAGGATGATTGGTGTTGTTCCTGCGAAGTCTTGCAGGAGTGATCTAAATTTCGCCCCGAACTGTCGCAGTGCCCTGTTAGGAAAATAGACGTTAGCAATTACATACTGACGTGTGGAAAGGGAAATCTCTAGAAGCAAAAAT
Source organism: Allobates femoralis (assembly GCA_033576535.1). NCBI lineage: Eukaryota > Metazoa > Chordata > Amphibia > Anura > Aromobatidae > Allobates > Allobates femoralis. Next base: position 596,309,662 of record JARQOC010000004.1, read on the forward strand.
CTGCCGTCAGGGTCTATATGTTGTCTCAAGATCACAGGATTAAATGACTTGTGAAACCCAATTGAGACTCCCTTGGATTTTGAGTCAGGGTTAGGGCAGTGATACCACTGAGGATATAGGGGGGATTCGCATCTTGGGATTGAATCATGTCTGAAGTGGGTTTCCTGAAGCATTAGGATCTGAGCTCGTCTTTTATGTGCTGCATATAATACCTGACGTCTCTTAGCGGGGACATTCAAACCACGGACATTGAAAGAGCAGAATGTTAAATCAACCATTTGCATTTAGAATCGGTACATTGCTGTGTAGACCAGACCAGAGTAGACCGGGGGATGGGAGGACCAGATTTGGGAAGAGAAAGGAATAGAAGAATAGAAGAGGAAGAGTAGAGAAGAAGAAGATGCCTTAAAATACATTCTTATAAACATTTCGGTTTATGTGCAACCTAGGACAGTAAATATACCGCCCAGCACTCTAAGAGGGTTTTGGAAGCCGAGGAGGAGTCCACTCCGACTCCCAAAAGGCCTCCCAATAAATTTGGAAGTTTGAACATTGACCCGCACCGCCGGTCATGTAGACTTTTAGGGAAGGAACATCCGCTCTTCCCCTAACAAGAGATGCAGGGTTCCAAGCATGAGGAGAGTACTAGAAACCTGTTTTCAGCAACATATCTGAGCAAATAGAGTCCTTCAGATTCCTCCGTGCTGATGGACACTAGAGATTATTACAGCATATATTTAGGTATTAGAGTTCGGCAAGCTCCTGTTGCGGCGTCTCTCCTGCCATCTTATCTGAGGAGGTGGAAGAGGGCGTAGTGCTGGCCACTCCGGTAGGTCCACGTGTGGCAAATCAAAAGCTTTCAGCAGAGCGTCCAAGTCACCGATCCTGCGAAAAATTGCTGATCTGCCATCTTTATAAGCCACCAACTGGAATGGAAAGCCCCATCTATAGTTAATGTCGTTCGATTTGAGGAGAGTTAAAAGGGGTCTCAACCCTCGACGCTGCTGCAGGGTGCGTCTGGCCAAGTCAGAGAACAAGGTAATCTCTGCCTCCATGAATTGAATAGGGCCCCGCTGTCTTGCCCCCTGCATGATAGCCTCCTTAATCGTGAAGTAGTGCACACGGCATATTACGTCCCTGGGTCTGAGGTCTCCTGATGGTTTCGGGGCCAGTGCTCTATGTACCCTGTCCATAATTATTTCGGTGCCCAGAGGTTCACCTAGCACCGTATTAAACAAGTCCTGCACCACTTTTCTCAAGTCAATTGGGGATACTGACTCCGGGAGGCCCCTTATGCGGACATTGTTTCTCCTATTGCGGTTCTCAATATCCTCTTGTCCATACATGAAATCCTCCATCATCTCTGAGTGCATCTGCAGCATCTCCCTATGAGCTTGCAACTCATTCAATATGGATTCTTGCACATTCTCCACATCCTCCACTCTTGTGGTGAATTCTGCTTTTAGGGACTGCAGTTCCCGCCTATAGGTGCCCTCCATCCTGCTGGCCAGTCTATCTAGGTCTTGTTTTGTGGGGATAAGTTTAAGCAGTTTACTTATCTCAGAGGTCGGCAGGTTGGCGATGTCCTCCATGTGTGCGGTCTCCTCCTCAGAGTCCTGTTGTAAGGGAGCGTAACGGCTGCCCTGTTCTCTCCTTTCCCGCGCTCCCTGGCCTCTGGGTTGGGAGGACGCCGCCATCTTGGGTCTGGTTTGCTCCCTGCTGGGAGTTTGGGAAGACCGTAGATATCGGTCTATAGTGCTGCTGGAGCCCTGAGCGGGAGTTCCGGAGCTTCCCTGCAGTCTCCCCTGCTTGCCCATGTGCAGAGAACCGGCGGTGAAGGGCTGAAAATCGCTATACTGGGAGCTTCAGGAGCGGAGCGGTGTACAGCAGCTTCCTACTCCGGCATCAGCAAGCCACGCCCCTGGAGATCCACCTTTTTTATCCTCCCTTTACCATTCTCGATGCTGAACGTTCCCGCAGAATTGTATAATTGACACAGCTTTGATATTCTCCCCTGGGCATTTCTGTTGTCACCACTGCTGACTAGACCCTGGGTGATCATATGGCTCATAAACTTGATCTTTTGCCAATCTATATGCTCAACGCTAGTCATTATTTTCAAGCTGACTCTGGCCCAAACACAGCTGCTAATCTTCGGAGCACTGAAGAGGTAAGTTTACTCCTTCAATGGTATTTTTATGTAGATTGTTTAGTAAGGCATCTATTCAGAATTTTGGCTGTCACTAATGAGGGCACTGTGAATGAGCAAAATGATGTGTCTATGATTGGGAGCACCTAAAACCTTAGCGTTTGAGTTCTCTCCAGACCTCATACGCTTCTAGACCATTCATGACTTTACCTTCTTGCTGCTGCCTCTTTTATTGGTACCTAGAAAAGTACAGAGGATAAATCCCCATAGATTTCAGATTTAAATGGAACAAACCCCACTATGTCAGCGGGATCAGCTGCATATCTAATGTTTATGTGTGTGTCTATTATTTTAGGGGCACTTTAAATTGAATCTGTCAGCAGGCTTTTGTTATATAAACTGAGGACCGCATGCTGCAGGGGTTAAAAACAAAGATCAACCGTGCCTCTCTTATCAGACTGTGTGCTATTGTTTACAAAAACTAAAGGTTTTATCACCTAGTGATTACCATTACTGGTCTACATTGTCAGGCATGGCAGTCTGACAACCCCCCCCCCCACCCGGCTATGATTAACACTTCACTGTCAATGTACAATCTCTATAGAGAGCCTGGTGTGGGCAGGGTTAGCTGTATAGCTAAGGGTGGGTTCACACTTGCGGACCCCTCCACAGCATTCTATGGAGGGGATCCGCAAGCTGAGCGCAGGCACCGCAAGTCCCTATGTTTAACATGGGGACGCAGGTGCCTGTGCTCTGATGCAGATTGGCGTGCGCACCTTGTGCGCACCCATTCACTACGGTGTATGATTTGTACGCAGGCGGATGCATGCGCACAAATCACACACTCTCGTCCGCACCCTGAACACGACACGTCGCGTTCCTGGTGCGGACAAGACTGTGTGATTTGTGTGCAGGCATCCGCGTGCACATAAATCACATATTGCAGTGAATGGGTGTGCACGGCCATCTGCACCTGAGTGCAGTCACCTGCGTCCCCATGTTAAACATAGGAACTTGCGGCGCCTGCGCTCAGCTTGCGGATCCCCTCCACAGAATGCTGCGGAGGGGTCCGCAAGTTTGAACCCACCCTTAATCTTTTTTTTATCAGAACAGAACAGCTGCACCCAGCAATCTAAGGGCCCCTTTACACACGGCTACATTTCTAGGGTGGCTACAGGTAACTTACTGGCTGCAGTGAAATCATGGAGAGATGATTCCATTTGTACACAGCAACAAGATAGAACCTTATCTCCATGATTTCACTGCAACCAGTAAGTTACCTGTAGCCACCCTAGAAATGTAGCCGTGTGTAAGGGGCCCTAAGTGATACATCATTGGATTCAGAGTGTCATTGTCATCAACATTGTAATGCAAACATAAAAATGGATATTTTGGATCCATACATTAAGTAAACCTATAACAAACCAGTATTGTTGATCATATTGATACTGAAAGACAATGTGCTCATTGTGACAAAACCTTGTGATTTATTTAACCCAAATATCTGCCGTTGACTTATGTGATTCTTGAGAGTTTTTGAATAGCGTGCACAACATTGTCTGATGTCTGTTTAAAAATCTGACTCATCTAACCCTAAAAACTGGTCAAAGGTGAACAAGATTTATAACACATTTAATTGACTTGTTCAATATTCAATATATTAGTCACTATAAAAGCGCAGAGAAACAGATGAGGGAGAAAGAACTGATGTCAGATCTCTTTAAAGTATCTGTCTTTTTCCTGGTCACCAATGCAAGGTGATCCTATCTAAGTGGATATTTAATTGTTTCCATATTTAACCTAGTCTAAATCTTATATGAATAAATTGTATCTTAATATATACATTTATTCTCAACGGACTTCATTTTCCTTAATGGAGAAACCCAAATATTTCCATTTAGATGAAGACTTTATTAGAGCGTCAGGATACATAAGCGGAGAGAGGCGATTGCTACATTTATTTAATTCTCTCAGTTGATTTGCTTTATTATTGTCATTAGAGAATATTTCACTTCCATTTTACCAAAATGAAATGCATGAAGGGATCATTATTTTTTTTAATTTTTTGGGTAAAAGTTAAGGTTTTCGTTTATTCTGCATCGAGATGAATATTGTTTTTGGAGTTCATTGAAGTGCTACCTTTGATGCCTCATTTATCCTCCTAGTACAAGTTCTTTCCTTGTTCTTTCCCACTCATGTTAATGGCTTTATTAAAAAAGGGAAATAGAGATAAGAAAACATGAAGTGCAGATGTAGAAAATAGAGATATCTTTTTTCAATCTTGTGGATTCATGTATTACGGTTCACTATGTAAATGTGTTTTCTTTGAAGGGTTTAACTCTATTTCATAACTTAATATTTTATTATTTTGGACTATTTTTGATGTGAAAATACCAAAAAATGCTTTATCAAAGAATTATTTAGATTCTTTTATGTAACAAATTTTTGGGATTTTCTTTACTTTTTCTTTTAACTCCGGTATAGGCGACTGTTAGGTCCCCTGGCATCGCTCCCTCGCTCACCTTACCTGACGCTGCGCTCTCCCTTGCTCCGCCGGGCGGGCATCCAATGCTAAGGAGTGTGGTGTCTCGGAGCCATCGCCGGGTCTCCATCCTGTCTGCCGGTCACCAAGGTTTGCACACCAGCACACTACAATAGATGGTGTAATGAGCGGTGCACTGGGTGCGGCTGCGCTCTGCCCCTGTGAATCTAGGGGCCGACACGGCTCAGCCTGACACTCCCCTTTGCTAATACCTGTCCGTCCTCTGGTGTATCGGGCCGCCTCCACTGCTGGGAGGTGCCTGATTATTGTGTTAGTTGCCTTGTGCTTATCTGGCTGTTAGTCAGGCACTCCTTGTGTTCTCTCACTCGAGGGTATTCTCCCAGCCCTCCGTCCTGTCCGTATCTCGAGCTCTGGTACTTCCAGCACTTCTCTGCCATACCCCCATTAGGTTAACCCTACGAGCCGCCCCTCTGGTACCAGCCACTGTGGTATTTAGACCCCCTAGGCTTGCCCCTGACAATCCCTGTATAGGGGTTGGATCAACTAGGACCAGCTCACCCAGGGGAGTTCGATACCACAGCCCAGTGGTTCCACTCTAGGGCGCCTTTCTCCGGAAGTGTGAGAGCGACATAAACATTTCAATATTTGATCGCTGGTACAGTACATGTCAATACTTGTTGACTGAAGTCTATAGTTCAATCAGTACTGAGAATGCAGGAATAGAGGCCTTCATGTTGCGAGGGGACAAGTACTTATGGTTTCTGCTAAACCTCTTAGATGCCACAGTAAATATTGGCTAATGTATCTAAGGGCTTAAACTGCCAGGATTTGAGTTGTCCTTATTCCCAGAAGTTGTAAGCCTGGAAGCACACGGCCTGCAATTAGTTCTATAAAACTCCTTCCAAGTTTCCACTTTAATTGTTCATTGAAGGTTCAGAAGGACTTGAAACCTGGCGAGAGACTTTTCTATGACATATATGAAGGGATGGAGGAGTTAAGTGGCGTAGCAACTGTTTGTGGTGCCCGGGGCGGTCGAAAAATTTGCCGCGGCTGCCGCCCCTAGGTATTGGGCCACATGGCCACTCACCTATTGGGGTTGTCACTGGGCACCGCCACCTCTGCACAACCCCAGTGTATGGCAACAAGCAGGACTCAAGGACCTCTTTCCCCCACCACCCAACACTCTCCATCCCCCTGCACACAGCATCCTCCTACACTCTCCATTCTCCCTGCATCCTCTATCACCCCCCTGCACCCTTCATCCACCGGCTCTCCATACCCCTGCAGTCTCAATCCTCCTGTAGTCTCTATCCTCCATCCTCCTGCACTTTCCATCCCCATGCAGTCTCCATCCTCCATCCCCCTGCAGTTTCCATCTTCCCTACATCCTCCATCCTCTTCCACTCTCCTTCCTCCATCCTCCTGCATTTTCTAATTTCCTGCACTCTCCATCCTCTGACACTCTCCATCCTCCATCCTCCTGAACTCCCCATCCTCCTGCACTCCACATCCTTCTGCACTCCACATGCTCCTGAACTCTCCTTCCTCTATCCCCTGCAGTTTCTATCCTCCACCCCCCCTTGCATCCTTCATCCCCGTGTCCAGCCAGCCACCTTCTGCACCCCTCTCTCACACACCTCTTGTTACCCTTGTTTATTTGGTCCCATCTTCTCTCCAGCTTCTTGCATGACATGTTGCTCCTTCTCACTGGGTATACTCCATGGCTCCGCCCACCCGGGTCACATGCCTGTGACATCATCGCAGGTCCTGATCTGCTGCTCCCTGGTATAGTTTCTTCTGCTGGGCCCTGAGTGACACTGCCAGCAATCAGAGGCTGCGCCCATCACCCCAGGGCCCCGGGATGCAGGGTCCATAATGCAGCCGCCATCCACCGCGACTGAGGTGAATAACCTGCAGGCTGCTGCCGCCCCCACACATGTGCCTCCTGGGGCGGACCGCCCCCTCCGCCCCCCCCACATTACGCCACTGGGACTCACATAATAGTTCTTAAACCGAGTGTCTGCCTATAAAAAGTGCCATCTGCTGAGTTAAGATGTTAAGAATGGAGAATGTGGAGAGAATGACAATAGCAGGAAGTTTGTTTCTGCGATGGGACACACATTTAGTAGGGGCAAAATGGGTGTAGAAGTTGAGAATTGTTAAAGGATCAAGGCTCACGGATGCCAATTTCAAAAGGTTGTCAAGTATGACTATCACAGAGATGAGAATTTTACAGAATAAGAGAATTTTGGTGGACACAAACAACGTTGTAATAGATAGCGGTCTGAAAATAAGGGTCAGTATTACAGAAGCAAGAATTACTTGAAGCAAGGGTCACCAAGCTACAACTTGCCTACTTTGGACACATGAAGAGACCAATCAATTTAGAAGGACATCATGGTCAGAAGAATAGAAGGAACAAGGCAAAGAGAAAGACGAGTAACCCAATGGCTTGATAGTATCAAAATAATGTGCATAGAAGACCCTGGTGGACCTATCTAGGTTTGGAGAAGACCCTGATGGACCTATCTAGGTTTGGAGAAGAGCCTGATGAACCTATCTAAGCTTGTAGAAGACACTGATGGACCTATCTAGGCTTGGAGAAGACCCTGGTGGATCTAGCTAGGCTTGGAGAAGACCCCGGTGTACCTATCCAGGCATGAAGAAGACCTTGGTGGACCTATCTAGGCTTGGAGAAGACCCTGGTGGACCTATCTAGGCTGCACAGGATAGCTCTTTCTACAGAACGTTCATCCATCAAGTCACCATGGCTCAGGATCGAGTTGAAGACTGATAAATCAATAATAGTATTACAGTATAATATGTGTTTCAGTGGCTGTTTATTGCCTACTTTGGACACATGAAGAGACGAATGAATTTAGAAGGACATCATGGTCAGAAGAATAGAAAGAACAAGGCAAAGAGGAAGACAAGCAACCCAATGGCTTGATAGTATCAAAGTAATGTGCGTAGAAGACCCTGGTGGACCTATCTGGGCTTGGAAAAGACCCTGGTGGACCTATCTAGGTTTGGAGAAGAGCCTGATGAACCTATCTAAACTTGTAGAAGACCCTGATGGACCTATCAAGGCTTGGAGAAGACCCTGGTGGATCTAGCTAGGCTTGGAGCAGACCCTGGTGGACCTATCCAGGCATGAAGAAGACCTTGGTGGACCTATCTAGGCTTGGAGAAGACCCTGGTGGACCTATCTAGACTGCACAAGATAAATCTTCCTACAGAATGTTCATCCATCAAGTCACCATGGCTCAGGATCGAGTTGAAGACTGATAAATAAATCAATAATAATATTACAGTATAATATGTGTTTCACTAACATTAAATCTGTTTTAGTTTTTTCTCCATTTTTTTCCATTAACAGGGGATGCCGGGAAGTGAGAAGAACGCCGGATCCATTGTAGAATAATATCAATCAGCTGTCTGAGAAGAAAAACTAGGGGACAATAGAAAATAATGTATGGATATTTGTTAGAGATGATGCTCACACCTGTATAGACGGGGAATTATTTGCCTTTCATGTTTAGTTCTTTCTTCTGGGACTAACATCAAAGATTCACTTACTATAAATCTAGTGTGATGAGGATGAAGTCAAATAAAATGACTCAATTACAGGATCTAGATTGAGGTCCAGATGGAAAAAAAACAACAAAGATGTGAAAAAAGTGGAGATACTACAAAATCAGTATTCCACACATTTATGTGCATTTTTCCATTTTTTGGTGCACAGTATACAGTTGTGGCCAAAAGTATTGACACCCCTTCAATTCTGTCAGATAATACTCAGTTTCTTCCTGAAAATGATTGCAATCACAAATTCTTTGGTATTATTATCTTCATTTAATTTGTCTTCAATGAAAAAAACACAAAAGAGAATGAAGCAAAAAGCAAAACATTGATCATTTCACACAAAACTCCAATAATGGGGCCGACAAAAGTATTGGCACCCTCAGCCTAATACTTGGTTGCACAACCTTTAGCCAAAATAACTGCGATCAACCGCTTCCGGTAACCATCAATGAGTTTCTTACAATGCTCTGCTGGAATTTTAGACCATTCTTCTTTGGCAAACTGCTCCAGGTCCCTGATATTTGAAGGGTGCCTTCTCCAAACTGCCATTTTTAGATCTCTCCACAGGTGTTCTATGGGATTCAGTCTGGACTCATTGCTGCCACCTTAGAAGTCTCCAGTGCTTTCTCTCAAACCATTTTCTAGTGCTTTTTGAAGTGTGTTTTGGGTCATTGTCCTGCTGGAAGACCCATGACCTCTGAGGGAGACCCAGCTTTCTCACACTGGGCCCTACATTATGCTGCAAAATATGTTGGTAGTCTTCAGACTTCATAATGCCATGCACACGGTCAAGCAGTCCAGTGCCAGAGGCAGCAAAGCAATCCCAAAACATCAGGGAGCCTCCGCCATGTTTGACTGTAGGGACCGTGTTCTTTTCTTTGAATGCCTCTTTTTTTCTCCTGTAAACTCTATGTTGATGCCTTTGCCCATAAAGCTCTACTTTTGTCTCATCTGACCGGAGAACATTCTTCCAATACGTTTTAGGCTTTCTCAGGTAAGTTTTGGCAAACTCCAGCCTGGCTTTTTTATGTCTCGGGGTAAGAAGTGGGGTCTTCCTGAGTCTTCTACCATACAGTCCCTTTTCATTCAGACGCCGACGGATAGTACGGGCTGACACTGTTGTACCCTCGGACTGCAGGGCAGCTTGAACTTGTTTGGATGTTAGTCGAGGTTCTTTATCCACCATCTGCACAATCTTGAGTTGAAATCTCTTGTCAATTTTTCTTTTCCGTCCACATCTAGGGAGGTTAGCCACAGTGCCATGGCCTTTAAACTTCTTGATGACACTGCGCACGTAGACACAGGAACATTCAGGTCTTTGGAGATGGACTTGTAGCCTTGAGATTGCTCATGCTTCCTCACAATTTGGTTTCTCAAGTCCTCAGACAGTTCTTTGGTCTTCTTTCTTTTCTCCATGCTCAATGTGGTACACACAAGGACACAGGACAGAGGTTGAGTCAACTTTAATCCATGTCAACTGGCTGCAAGTGTGATTTAGTTATTGCCAACACCTGTTAGGTGCCACAGGTAAGTTACAGGTGCTGTTAATTACACAAATTAGAGAAGCATCACATGATTTTTCTAACAGTGCCAATACTTTTATCCACCCCCTTTTTTATGTTTGGTGTGGAATTATATCCAATTTGGCTTTAGGACAATTCTTTTTGTGTTTTCTCATTGAAGACAAATTAAATGAAGATAATAATACCAAAGAATTTGTGATTGCAATCATTTTCAGGAAGAAACTGAGTATTATCTGACAGAATTGCAGGGGTGTCAATACGTTTGGCCACAACTGTATAAGGTAAAGTCGCTCACAGACTTACTTTTGGAACTCTCAAACAGGACTGTTACTTTAAAAAAAAAAAAATTATAATTCTAGACAATCACAAACTATTGTATTTAGTACTACATGTCATTCTAAAAGAAGTTTAACACTATTAATCTGATCCCCTCACTTTTGTCCCAACGCTTCTTAACCACCACTTTCCCAATATATATCTGCTACCTATCCCGTTCCTGTAAGCTGCTCTCTAAGAGGCTCATAAATACCTTTATTGTTGTTGTAGCTTTAATCTTACAGGCTGCAGACTGGAATCGGACCAGCTGAGCAGAGCATGTCACTGGTGAGGGCTGAGAGGAGAGTGAAGGGGGATGTGGCTATGTGTGCCCAGACTGCTGTCACTCACAGAGAGGCGGCCCTGCCCCCACCAGTGACATAGCCTACTCAGTTTGTCCGATTCTGGTCTGCAGCCTGTAAGATTAAAGCTACAACAACAATAAAGTTATTTATGAGCCTCTTAGAGATCAGCTTACAGGAGCAGAATAGGTAGCAGAAGTATATTGGGAAAGTCTTAGTAAGGAATAGCTAGGACAAAATAAATGGGGGTCAAATTAGTAATGGAAAATCTCTGTAAGTCCCACAACCATATATTCCAAGGGCAGCCAGCAATGCATCCTATCTAGAGCACATTTAGGCAGTTTAAGGCCAGGTTCAGATGGCTGGGAATGGCAGTCACATGACTGTAAGCATGTGATATGCATATTCCTCTCAGCCAGAATTTGCCTAGATGGATGCAGTCTCCTAGATGGACTCTGTCCGGAAGTTTACATATTGCATACTTGCTTTCATGTGACCGCAATTCTGGCTCTGATGCCAGGTATGACGCCGAACGCGTCATTTCCAGTACTCCGCAGCCAGACTTCAGGCTGCGCAATACGCATTCTCTATAGAGCACATTACGTCAGCTCATCTGTGATCTGTCATCTGTGATGAGCTGACATAATGTGCTCCACAGAGCATGCGCAAGTACCGGAAATGATGCGTTCGGCGTCGTACCTCGCATTCTGCAGAGCGGAGTGTGCCAGGCTGGGGGGCGCGCATTTGGATGTCAATATCATGCCCATCTTGGCATGGTAAATGATACAGGAAGAGGCCACGGGACACAGAGAGGATGCCCAGGGGGGCTAGCAACGGTAGCCCCCCGGATCATTAACATAGTAATGAGTAAGTGATAAAAAATCTTTTATTACACAGTCACAGGGCACATTTAGCACAGAAAAGGATAGTTAGATTAGTAATAGGAAGGTGCAGGGACAGGTAGTGATAGCCTGGGGGGCTTTATGGAGGTGACTGGTTCCCTTTAAGTCTGATGGCCAATCAGATGCCCGGTAGTGACCAGGTGGTTTTATTTTTAACATCTTTTATTAACTTTTATTTCACTCTCACAGTGTATATAGATACACTGTGAAAGTGAATGTACTACTTGCTACTCCTAACAAGTAATAACAAGGAAACTCGCACAGTAGCGAGTAGCCCATGTACTGTACTATTTGGCGAGTACCGAATTGTTACAAGTATACTCACTCATCCCTAATGTACAGTTTAAAAGACGTACATATATTATATACACTGTGTTCCAAATTATTATGCAAATGTTATTTTTCTCTGAATTTTACTAAATGCTCAGTGCAAATGACGTCAGTGTAATAAAAGTCATCACCCGTTAGAGTATACATCAAATTTTATTGAAGAAACCTCCCTATGATAACAGTATAATCTTCACAATTTAAAAAAACTCTAACTGCACTGTTCCAAATTATACGCACAGTAGACTTCTAAACATTTGATATGTTTGAAAGAACTGAAAATGCTCATTTGTTGAATTTGCAGCATTAACAGGTCACATTCACTGAAATAAAAAGCTATTTAACTCCAAAACATCCTAACAGGCCAAGTTACATGGTAACATAGGAACCCTATTTGATATCACCTTCACAATTCTAACATCCATTGAACTTGTGCGTTTCTGGAGAGTTTCTGCTTGTATTTCTTTGCATGATGTCAGAATAGCCTCCCAGAGCTGCTGTTTTGATGTGAACTGCCTCCCACCCTCATAGATCTTTTGCTTGATTATACTCCTAAGGTTCTCTATTGGGTTGAGGTCAGGGGAAGATGGTGGTCACACCATGAGTTTATCTCTTTTTATGCCCATAGCAGCCAATGACACAGAGGTATTCTTTGTAGCATGAGATGGTGCATTGACATGCATGAGGATGATTTTGCTCTTAAAGGCACGATTTTGCTTTCTGTACTATGGAAGAAAGTTCTCAGTTGGAAACTCTATATACGTTGCAGAGGTCATTTTCACACCTTCAGGAACCATAAAGGGGCCTACCAGCTGTTTCCCAATGATTCTGGCCCAAAACATGACTCCTCCACCTCCTTGCTAACGTCGCATCCTTGTTGGGACATGGTGGCCATCCACCAACCATCCACTACTCCCTCCCTCTGGACCATCCAGGGTTGCTCGGCACTCATCAGTAAACAAGACTGGTTGAAAATTAGTCTTCATGTATATCTGGACCCACTGCAACCGTTTCTGCTTGTGAGCACTGTTTAGGGGTTGCCGAATAGTAGGTTTATGCACCACAGCAAGCCTTTGAAGGATCCTACACCTTGAGGTTTGAGGGACTCCAGAGGCACCAGCAGCTTCATATATCTGTTTGTGGTTTGTAAGGCCTTTTTAGCAGCTGCTCTCTTAATCTGATGAACTTTCCTGGCAGAAACCTTCCTCATTCTGCCTTTATCTGCACGAACACGTCTGTGCTCAGAATCAGCCACAAATCTCTTCACAATACGATGATCACGCTTACGTTTTCATGCAATATTAAATGTTTTCATCCCTTGTTTAAGGCATTGCACTATTTGTTACTTTTCGGCAGCAGAGAGATCCTTTTTCTTTCCCATGTTACTTGAAAACTGTGGCCTGCGTAATATTGTGGACACCCAGTTTTCCTTTTATTGGGCTCACCTGCCAAACTAATTATCACAGATATCTGAGATTGATTTCAATGATCCAAAGACTCCTGAGACACAATACCATCAATGGGTTTCATTAAAAAAATAAAAAAAAACCTATGACACTTAAAACCAATTTGCATAATAATTTGTAACACAGTGTACACACGAGCACTGATCACTGCTCCATAGAACAACAGTAGCACCTATCACAGATTAATAGAGCAACAGGAGCACTAATCACAGCTCCATCGAATAACAGGAGCACTAATCACAGCTCCATAGAAAATCTAGGAGCACTAATCACAGCTCCATAGAATAACAGGAGCACTAATCACAGCTCCATAGAATAACAGGAGCACTAATCACAGCTCCATAGAATAACAGGAGACTAATCACAGCTCCATAGAATAACAGGAGCACTAATCACAGCTCCATAGAAAACCAGGAGCACTAATCACAGCTCCATAGATTAACAGGAGCACTAATCACAGCTCCATAGAAAACCAGGAGCACTAATCACAGCTCCATAGAATAACAGGAGCACTAATCACAGCTCCATAGAATAACAGGAGCACTAATCACAGCTCCATAGAATAACAAGAGCATGAATCACAGCTCCATACAATAACAAGAGCATGAATCACAGCTCCATAGAATAACAGGAGCACTAATCACAGCTCCATAGAATAATAGGAGCACTAATCACAGCTCCATACAATAACAATAGCACTAATCACAGCTCCATAGAATAACAGGAGCACTAATCACAGCTCCATAGAATAACAAGAGCATGAATCACAGCTCCATACAATAACAAGAGCATGAATCACAGCTCCATAGAATAACAGGAGCACTAATCACAGCTCCATAGAATAATAGGAGCACTAATCACAGCTCCATACAATAACAATAGCACTAATCACAGCTCCATAGAATAACAGGAACATAATCACAGCTCCATAGAATAATAGGAGCACTAATCACAGCTCCATAGAAAACAGGAGCACTAATCACAGCTCCATAGAATAACAGGAGCACTAATCACAGCTCCATAGAATAACAGGAGCACTAATCACAGCTCCATAGAATAACAGGAGCACTAATCACAGCTCCATAGAATAACAGGAGCACTAATCACAGCTCCATAGAATAACAGGAGCACTAATCACAGCTCCATAGAATAACAGGAGCACTAATCACAGCTCCATAGAATAACAGGAGCATAATCACAGCTCCATAGAATAACAGGAGCACTAATCACAGCTCCATAGAATAACAAGAGCATGAATCACAGCTCCATAGAATAACAAGAGCATGAATCACAGCTCCATAGAATAACAGGAGCACTAATCACAGCTCCATAGAATAATAGGAGCACTAATCACGGCTCCATAGAATAACAGGAGCACTAATCACAGCTCCATAGAACCACAGGAGCACTAATCAAAGCTCCTATGGCGGTTATGGCCGCCTAGCCTTATCTACACTTTACACATTATACATAGCAGTATTTACATACACTATTATACATTCATCTATTGTACCGTATATACTCGTGTATAAGCTGAATTTTTCAGCACAAAAAATGTGCTGAAAAGTTCCCCCCTCGGCTTATACACGAGTCATACGTGTATACAGTAGCCCCAGCGGTATACAACCCCCCCAGTGGTATACAGGCGCCCTTGCTGCCGCACACCTGTAAAGTAAGACATCATTATACTTATCCCTGTCGCTGTCGCTGCTCGGTCACCGCGCTCCTCCGGGTCTTCATGCTTCCCCTCTGGCACACAGGAAATGACGTCATTGTCTGTGCGCCGGAGGAGGAAGCATGAAGACCCAGAGGAGCGCGGTGACCAAGCAGCGACAGCGACAGGGATAAGTAAATGATGTCTTACTTTACAGGTGTGCGGCAGCAAGGGGGGGCCCTGTATACCGCTGGGGCTACTGTATAAACTGCTGGGGCCTGTATATACCATGGGGGGGGGGCTGTATACCGCTGGGGCTACTGTATAAACTGCTGGGGCCTGTATATACCACAGGGTGTGGTGGCTGTATACCGCTGGAGCAACTGTATAAACTGCTGGGGCCTGTATATACCATGGGGGGGCTGTACACCGCTGGGGCTGCTGTATATACTGCTGGGGCCTGTATATACCACTGGGGAGGCTGCTGTATACTTCCACTGGGGAGGCCTGTATACCACTGGGGGGGCCTATATACCACACTGCTGGGGGCTGTATACCTGTGCTGGGGTCCACCCTCGGCTTATACATGAGTCAATAGGTTTTCCCAGGTTTTGGGGCAAAAGTAGGGGGGTCGGCTTATACACGGGTCGGCTTATACACAGTATATACGGTACATATCTACATAATATACAAGACCTATACAGATCTGCAGGGTTCCGGTACGCAGCCGGTACACCCCTGTTCACACAGGCCAAACAGTCTCATACAGGCTGCTACACTGCACGCAGCTTCTGCACATCTCATACATTGGTCAATGGGACCCTTACGACTTTACAGTCGGTCCCAATGTTGGATACGGCCGTCTGGCCTTTGAGACATCTCCAGTCTCTCCCATACTACACAGCATGCAGTCCATTGTAAGGCTACATGGACTCTAACCCATTACAGGGTCCATATACCTACACATACCCAGTCCATCATAATACATCCGTGGACTACAGGCTATCGCATACGCACAGTCCATCATAATATATCCATGGACTACAGCCTGTTGCAAGGCACTTACACGCATACAGTCCATCATGGACTACAGCCCATTACAGGCCCAG
This sequence comes from Allobates femoralis, assembly GCA_033576535.1. Taxonomy (NCBI): domain Eukaryota; kingdom Metazoa; phylum Chordata; class Amphibia; order Anura; family Aromobatidae; genus Allobates; species Allobates femoralis. Next base: position 596,325,497 of record JARQOC010000004.1, read on the forward strand.
ACTAGGTTTAAGCTACCCAGCTACAGGGCAATCAAGGCGTCCCCAAGGTCTCCTCACATACTATTCAGGTTACCAGCCACTTCCAAGTCTACATACCAGGCGGACCTACATCACAGCAGCTGCACCAACATGTCCAGAGCAAGCACCGTCCAGGTTCAGTCCTTGTCCCACACAAACAGGAGCTTCATAAACCACAGCGGCTGGCCACAGGCTCACACTCAGGTCAGAGGGACTGGTGTCCCCCACATGGAGAGGGCAGGCTTCCCTCCACGTCCCAAAGGGACTGGACTCCTCTGACTTCCACCCTCACATCTTGAGGATCTATTCTGCCATGAATCACAGCACTAAGCAGCTAATATCCTGCCTGCCACACCCACACCTGGGACGCTGTGAGCAATCAGCACACACTCAGACCTAGGTGCAGTTAACCCTGTGTGCACCATTCAGGTCTAGTATAGCACTCATCCATTCACACACACAGGTCAAAATGCCATTAACCCTGTGTGCACGGCTCAAGGCCCATGTGATGTATACCGGCATGGTCATACCTCACAAGTGAGTAAAAGATCATTCCAGGAGGAGAAAGAAGCATATTTCTCTGATATAATGAATTACATAGTTTGATATTTTCACATGTACTATTGATTTCTGAAATAAAAATTAAAACGATGGTTACACTTTAATTTTGATTTGAAAAATCAATTTTTGAAAAGAAAAATGAATTTAATAGGCGATGAGTTGCAGAATCCTATTTTTATAATGGGTGTTGAGGAATGTTTGTGAAGGCGCAGAGTGGGTTGGTGGTGAGTTGAATGGATGTGCTGCTTTGTGTGTACGGGAAGTATTTACCGGTGCTGAATGATAAGGATACGTGCGGAATCTATTGTGTAGTTGCTAGGCAACAATTCACTATGTTCCTATAACAAGTGATTAATGAAGGTGAGAACTTATGGGTCCACGGTGGGATGATGCAGGTCTAGATATGGTGGGTGGTGGTTGTTTACAAAAATAAAATATCAATTCACTTTGCTGTTCTTACATAATTCATCCAGATTTACTAAAATTATTTTGAGGCATATTCCAATCACTTTGAACACAGATATGTGTTAGGAGATCCCAGTCCACAGAAGTTAAATTGCAATCAATAACTGTCCAGAACAATCAAATATGTTTTGTTATTTTGTTGTTTATCTAGAATCTTTTTATTTAGAATCTTTATAGATTTGCGAGAAAAATTGATAATATGAGCACAATGCACATACTGAAATAGCACAGAAGTGTTAAAGGAATCTGGCACCAGTTTTTTTAGTATCTCAACAAATGCTACATGTGGCAGAGCAAAGGACAACAATGCGCATGCACCCAGTAGGGTGGAGCTAAGTGCACCTGCGCGATCTACCAAGTTAATGTGCACGCGCGGGACTTTGTTCAGTTATGATGCTGACTCAAAGTCAGAGGACGGCTTATATGTGTAGAGAGAAGCAACAGACGCCATGAGGTGTGAAACAAGCTCCATTAAAAATAGTGCGGGACCAAATCAAATGGTATTCTGAGCCGTACAGGGGAGTCAGGGGACAATGTAATCATTTGTGAAATGCCTAAACAAAGCAGAAAAAGGCTGTGAGTCAGTGTCATCACCCAACGACACAGCTTAAGTACCTTGTGTCAGGTATGTATAGCACAGAGGTCTGCTGCGATCTAAATCCAGAATGTATGCTGGGACTTGTAATTCAGCAAGATTAAGTAATACATTATGCTGGGACTTGAGGTTCCACAGGTTGAGGTAATGTATTACAAGTGCTGGACTGCAGGAGAGCTAAAAGACAGGGAAGTGTCTGGCTAAAGATGATTCCTCACACCCCTGGATGTCTGAGGGAATATAATGTCTGTGTTAATGGGATTAGTGTTCTGTGATGTAAGCAAGGTCCTTCACCCTTCCTGTTTGTGAACCACATGGCTGACAAGCAGTCTAAGAGTGGAGCTGGCCAGGTCTTCTAGAAGTCCAAGAGGTAACCAAGGCCCGGTGGATCTGGACTCACAACAGGTACCGACACGGAGTAAGTCCAAGGACCTGGTGGGTGATCTGTGTGCCACCTCCTGGATGGCAAGACGGAACGAATACTAAATTCGACCTGGATTTGAAATTGGACAATATGTTTGAGCAATGTCCATTCATCACTATTCACTTTTCCATCTGGCCTAGACCGCAATGACAAATTCTTGCAACTACAACTTGTCTGTAGAGTTTGCACCACTCACTTCCAAAGATGAAGACGAAAAATATTGGCTGCAAAATAGAGATGAGCGGATCTGGCAAAATCTGAATTTGCCTGTTCATGTAGATTTTATTGGGACATTTGATTTGCAGATGTGGCGCCCCGCAACGAGTGCGTCACAAGAGGGTATTGCAGCCATAAAAGCAGCCGCAATATTCTCTGACCCGGCAGTGATCTGGTTAACTTAGAAATCCAACCCTGCATGCATCACCTAGAACAGAGGGCCAATCCTAGGTCCTGGTGGGCGGAGTGCTAGGGTAGTGTGTAGGAGAACAGACCCTTAGTCTAGTCAGTAAGAGAAGGGATCTAGAACTTGACCTGAGCAGTCTAGAACTTGGAGAGGAGCGGGGGCTCCGCACCCCGTGCAGCCCCCGGGCCGTCACCGGTCGGGTGTCAGCACCCGAGGCCTTACCAACCGGGATTGGGCATTATTCACACGGGTTCCCAAAAGACTCCCGTGCCCACAACTCACAGCCGGTTCACTGGTACCGAAGCTGGCAGCAGTTCACCTCTGCTACGCGAACCAGAAGCGTGGAGGAGCAGCTTCACAGGAGCACCCCACCACCAGCCAACTTCCAGTCGTCTAACCAGCGGTGTACCCACTGAGGGATCCAAGGCTCCCCAAAACATCCAGGACGTATATCATGGATAGGGCATTGAAGCAGCCTCCCCGTACCCGACCTGGTATTCCTGGGCGACACTGGCAACCAATTAGTTAGAATGGAGGAACACTGCGGATTTCTAAGGGACACTATCACTGCTGAGTCCACCCTGTCCACTACCCGTAAACTGTATACCATGTACTGCCTGCTGGTTACAGTAAAGACCCGTTGCAGAGACTTTCTGTGTCCGTGCTTCCTTATGAACTGTCCGTCCGCACTACAAGGTAACCGCAGCTGCCGCACAACATCTTAAGCAGCTCCAGCCTCCGGGGATCACCGCTCAGCCTGTGGGGAGCGTTCCATCTTGCTGCTGTCCATCCCCCGGAGGTTCCGCAGCGTCGGTAGTCCTTACCGAAACTACTCATAGGTGGCGTCACGAATAAATTAAAACCCCTTTAATCTGTTCCCGCAAGACGTCTTCAACTCTTTTGATCTGCACTACACCGGGCCCCGCTACCGGCAGGCGCGGTCCACCCGTGACAAGGAGGAAGGAAGCATCGCCTGTCTAAATCGGAGTCCCGGCCGCGGTTAGTCACAGAGAAGTAATTCTCTGTCATTTTAATGTCCCTTATTTTGCTCTGGGGTCTCTCCAGACACCTGAGCATAATAATGGCAAAAATAAAAAGAATACTTATGCTCACCTCTCCTCTTCATCAGCTCTCACTGATCCCTGCCCGCTGTCCAGTTTTGTGTGCTACCATTGTGTGACATATCTAGCTCAATCCTCACTGTAACTGAGGGATTCTGACTGTAAGTAGGCCCTGAAGGTCACCGTTAGGGATGAGCGAGTATACTCGCTGCTATTCGGTATTCACCGAATAGTAGCGGTATTCGGGCTACTCGCTACTCTCTGAGTATCTTATGTGTACTCGGGAGTAGCGAGTAGTCCTAATACTTTCGCAGTGTATCTATAGATACACTGCGAAAGTAGCCTACAAGTGAGTAAAAGTTGTTAAAAAATAATAAACTTACATACTCACCTTCCGATGCCTGCACCGGGAGCGGCAGAGAAGCCATCCGATTGCTGGAAAAGGACCTGTCACTACCAGCCAATCAGATGGCCGGTAGTGATCTGGCCAATCACCACCACGTGATCGCTAGCGGCCACCTGATTGGCCAATTTGCAAAGTCCTAGATGTACTATCAGGACCTTGCAAACTGGTCAATCAGGTGGCTCCTAGCGATGACGTAGTTGTGACGTGGCGCCATCTGATTGGCCAGATCGCTATCGGCCATCTGATTGGCTGGTAGTGAAAGGTCCTTTTCCAGCAATCGGATGGCTTATCTGGTGGTCCCGGTGCAGGCGTCGGAAGGTGAGTATGTAAGTTTATTATTTTTTAACAACTTTTACTCGCTTTCAGGCTACTTTCGCAGTGTATCTATAGATACAACTGTGAAAGTATTAGTACTCGCAACGAGTAGCGAGTACCGCTACCTACTCGTTGCGAGTATAGCGAGCACGAATAATAAGGTACTCGCTCATCCCTAGTCACCGTGCATAATCCGAAGCCTACTTGCGGTTGTTGAAAGCCTGGATAAGGGTTGAAATGTCCAGACAGACCGGAATAAACCTTAAAAAATTGCAAAAGAAACCCGAGTGCCAGGAGTTTTTCTATTGATTGTCTACATTTCCATTGGCACCACAGACTAATAAGGAGAGAGTGCTGATCACCTTCCTGAATTCCTGCCTAGATTGATCACCAGGCCAGAGATGTGATGAAGAATCAGACAGCAGACAGGGATTAGAGAGGATAGGTTTGTGGCCATCAAACTTTAATAAGAAAAATAAAGCATACTCACTTCATTGCTCACTCACTGTCATTACTGCGCCGTGCCCTCTGCTCAGTCATCCATGTCACCGCTGTGTTGCATCTCTTGCCTAGATTTCATTGTAGAGACTACGTTTCTGGCCATGTACAGACCCAAAGCGTGCGCATGCACAGTGATCTTCAGAGCCTGCGGGCAGAAGCTGCAGCCTGGTTTTCACTCTAGGTAATGAGTAGGCATTGAAGCATGTGACGTAATGGAGGTGTGGAGGACTGAACATTGGGCAGGGAGTTGCATGGGCCACTGAAAGATGGCGGTCACATTTTTGCTAAATTCACAAGGAGCGAAGTACAAAAAAATTGCAATCAGATTAGACTCAGCCCCACTTTCTCATAAGAATGTGAATCTTTTCTCTTCTCCATTCCTTCCACCCAGCATAGACAATGACGCACTTATCACTCAGTCTGCACACGTGTCCCTTCCATTCCATCTCATCACTGTGACTACCCTGCTTCTTCAGATCCACTACCTTCTCTGTGTGCCAGGGCTGCACTTGTCACGCATATCTCCTGGTATGGTCATTAGAGCATGCACGTGCACCCTGTTATTAAAGGGGCAGTGTGTTTACTTTGTCGGGCCCCAAAAGGGTCTGGGTACTCGGATCTTGGGCGTTTGGGTACGGAAGATTTCACGGGTGGTCGGTGCCCAAGTCCGTGCACTTGGGGTGACAATAAAAAAGGGGTATTTACAGGGATTAAAGTTTATGGATGAATGTCGTGACACACCTGTAGGTCCGGTGATGGCACCGGCGATGCTGTGACCTCTGGGGTGATGGGCAGCAGCAAGGTGTTGTGGCTCTCTACAGGAAGAGCTGGGTCCCTGGGGCTGTATGGGTATACTGGTGAAATAGGGTAGCATAGTAGGAATGGGGCAGGGCAGTCTCTGCATCTTTGCAGCAAAGAATTACCACCGTTAATCACGAAGAAGCACAGACACTGGCTCACTCTGCATGGGTACTTTACTCCGGTAATCTGCAGCTTACAGGGTATGCAGTTGTTACAGCTGGGGTAGCGGACCGGGTGTCCTGGCAGTAGGCAGTGTCCCTCTGAAGCTCCAGTGGATGTTCCTTCTCTATCTGTTTCTCTGTCCTTCTCTGTGCACTCCTTCTTCCTCACGCTACCCTGCACGAATCCCGCTTGTTTAACCAGGCCTGTTGGGTGAGATGAGACACCTTTCTCTCTCTAAAGGGCCCCAACCCGGTTTGGTACTTCTGGTGGGGACCGTGCGTGTCGACGGATTGTGCTCCTATGAAGCTTGCGACCACCCGGTACTTTGCTGCTCAGGGATTGTCCTCTGTACCACTTCGGAGCCGGTTCCCCGTTTTGGACTGGGCCAGGGTATTCAGTTACCCTCTATCGCCCTCTCTGTCTGGGTCACCAGGTTGAGGTGCCCTCCCATTACTACTTCCTTCTTCTCCTCTCTCACTTTACTCTGCTTTGCTCTTGCCCTTGTCTCTTGTCTCTTATCTACCTTCCCGCTCTTTCCCACTCACTATTTAACCTATCTCTCCTCCCACCGGGATCGGTTACCCTAGTAACAGGTTGCCTGATTGGTCCCCTATTGCTAGGTTTGTGTGTGTGGTTGTGGAGCTTCAGGCTTCTATTACCCCCTACCAGGACAAAGCATACTGCACCTTCTGTTAGGGGTTTGGTACCCTTTTGTAGCGCGCTGACTAGCTGGGCACTACATACTCCAATAGTTTTCTCAAGCTTATTGCTGGGAGCCTCAGTGTATGTAAGGCACCTTCCCCTTCCTGTGCAATGTTAGTTGCTAATTTGTTCTTTGCTACTAGTAATATTTTCAGGTATCTGTTTCTGTGTATCAGTTCCTGTGACCCAGCCTATACCTGATGTACAGTATATCGTAGCCTGTGTTCCAGTACCAAACCAGCTTGTATTCTACCTGTCTGGTCTGTGTATCTGAACCTATCTTGTCTGTGGTGCTGCCTGTACTAGCCTTTCTGTATCTATACCTATACTTACCTGTCCTACCTGTGGCTCTGACTCCACCTTGCCTTTTGCCAGTCCAAACTCCAACCTGTGGCTCCAACTCTGTCTTGGATGTTGCAGGTTCAGGCCTCCAGCTTGTGAGTCCAACTCCATCTTTCCTGTTGCCAGTCCAGACTCCAGCCTGTGGTTTCCAAATATGTCTTGCCTGCTGCTGCTGTTCGGGTCAGTTACTGTGGACCCAGGGACTACCATGGAGTGGCACCTGGTGGCTACCTGCATCACAAATCTATACTCCCACCAGATGCTCTAGAGAGGACCAGGTAGCTGCTTAGTCACGCCCCTCCATGGTAAGCCTGGGCTTTGGGGTCTAATGGGTCCACTTTGCAGTCTTGGTCGTAATGGTCTTCACCACTCCAACCATAACAGAATATAGTTTAAAAGGGAAAAAAAATAACAAAATAGGAACAAGAGCAGTTTAAAGAATGCCTGTCTCCAATCTATAGTTAGCCTCTCTTTTTATTTGAGGAAACAATGAGCAGATTGGTGAGTTTAGTAATTAATATATATTAACAAAAATGCTGTCAATGTTCCAAATGCCCCTCAAATGATCCTACTTTCTAGTAAATGTCTAGTCTAAGCTTCCAGGTTGTGGAATTCTAATCTGAAGAATGGGACCCCACATCCCTCCATCACCCATCTCCCTGTCAATTAACCAGATCTTGCTCGTCATTCTGAGACAATGGGCTTCAAATGAAACAAGTTCTGCAACATCCATTACTGAGCGGTAATGATGTTTCTATTGGTTATAGCAGGGGTGGGGAACTCCAGACCTCGAGGGCTGCCAACAGGTCATGTTTTCAGGATTTCCTTAGTATTGCACAGGGTTTGCAATCATCACCTGTATTATAGGTGTATTATTGTATTATACTAGTGCAATACTAAGGAAATCCTGAAAACCTGCACCGCTGGCAGCCCTCGAGGCCTGGAGTTCCCCACCCCTGGGTTAAAGGATGTAGCAAAGCTGTATTTGAAAGAACAAGATGTAACGATAATGAGATCCTTGTCAACAAACCAAGATCCTACAACCCGGAAATTCAGACCCAAATTGTCCTGGAAACTTGAATCCTTTAACTGACCAATGGAGACACGACTGCATTTTGTTGCTAGATATTAATTAGTAAAATTATTAACCTGTGGCTATAAATAAAAAATATGCCACTGAATCTGGCTACAGAAGGTTTAAATGCTATTAGGCTTACTACTATAGGCGCAGGTTATTAGTGTGACAGGTTCCCTTAAATATAGGACTTCTTTTAAATAAAAAGGAGCATTATTACTGTGAGACATGTAATGACTGACAGTCTGCTCTCTGTCTCACACTGGTAACACCCGCTTTCATTCATAGTAGGCTCTGGAGGTAGATTCTCAGGGAGATCTATGTCCCACCCAGAGATCTTAACAGCTCATTTACATGTTAAGAAAAATTTAGACAAAAACTAATGAACCATGCACACAGTGAACACATCTGTAGGACAGTGTTCACACCACCAAAAGACTGAATCACAAAAAACAGTCAAACAAACGTGTAAAAATACTCTGTTGTAAAAAAAGATAGTGACTGCTCTGATACGGGTTACCTTGCAGTTGGTAGAGCAGCTAAGTATACATTTTTTGCAAAAAACGTATGAAACGTATGAAATAAATACCCTGTATTTTACTTTTTCAGCAGCACTTGCTTTTTACTGTGTTTTTTTACAAAACCCTGTTTTGCTGCTGGTCCTTTAGAGTGGCTCCCCAGCCCCCTCTCTTCTTGCCTACCTCTACCCTACTATCCTTACTCCTCCCTCCATCCAGAAACTGGGACCTGCCCATTGGGGCCTTTTCAGTTCTCAGTTTTCTCACTGAAGTCTGGAATATGTTGGATGCTCCTGACTTCCAGGAGAGGCTGCTCCAATACTCCACCGACATGGTTTTACAACCAATATTAACAACATATCCTCTGTGGCAGTGGCGCCACACATGTCTATATAGGTGGCTTAGGAGGGTTAATCCTATTCACAGATTCCCTTTAATTTGCAAACTGATCCTGTATGAATGAGTATGGTTAACGTCTGTAAATAATTAATTATGACAGGTATTGCTTTAGTTCTGCACACCTGTCACCCTCCCGATATCTGTGTGATGAGCCGGACAGACCCCCGCATGGATTATTACAGCTTTCAACAGTAGTGAAAAGCTGAGGATTTTGCTACCGCGTCTTCACTAATTTAACCAGTGTGAAAGAGATCACATATTTTCTATCCGGATGCAGATTTGAAAGAACCAGAACATAGATGATCAATATCAATGCGTAACATGGAGAAGTGATGAAAAAAATAAATTGGATTGTTTGCAAAGAACCTGACAGCTCACTAGAGGGAAAACTGGTGGAATGATTAGACAAAACTTCAAAAGAAGACCTTTTGTGTTCCATCTCCGTCACCTCACATACAACATGAAGCTTTTATTTGCATGCTTCTCATCGATGTATTTGTTATACGATCTTTATGGGTAGTTGGTTATTTTTACATTGAGTTGTCTATGCACTGATGATCTAAAATTATCCAGCAACTGTGGAGTTAAGGCTGCTCCATGAGACATTCAGTGACCCAGGGCATGCTGAGAAGGAGTGTGTTTTTGCCTCTCTGCAAAAGAAGAAGCAGTGCTTGAAAAGACTAGTGTATGTATACTGAACAGGGTCAAACTGCAGAGGCTGGCCAGTCCAGGAAAGAGACTGTCAGGAGTGCAGAATAGCCAGGAGAGTTGAGGAGCAAATTCTGATCTGCAGCAGAAGGACAGTGGGGAGAACTGATCGATTACAGGATTCACCCCCTCCCTCTCATCTCGCTGCATGAAAAAGGTACAGTTTTCTTCTCTGTGTACATACACTGTGTGAGGAGAAAGACTCTGTAAGGCTGGGTTCACATTTGCGTTCGTGTCTGCATGCGAAGGGCATGCAGACGCAAATGCAGGGCAAACGCTGCCACACTGATTTGAACGCAGTTGAGAATCTACGCATGCGTTCACTTTGGTATAGTGCGCGGCCAGCCAGGGGCGTATCTAGGGGGGTGCAGCCGGATCCTTTGCCCCGGGCGCAACTCATAGGGGGGCGCCGGCGGCACCCCCCCCCCTGCTCCTCAAACAAGGCTGCAGGGGTGGCGGGGCTGAAAGCTGACAGCACCCCCCCCTGCACCGCACCTAAGGCTGCAGGGGCGGCGGGGCTGTAATCTGACATCAGACACCTCTACCCCTCTACCCCCCTGCTCTGCACCTAAGGCTGCAGGGGCGACGGGGCTGAAAGCTGACAGCCATCCCCCCCCGCTCCTCACCTATTCTGGGGGGGGGGCAAAATAGATCTTTGCCCCGGGCGCCATGAAACCTAGTTACACCGCTGCGGCCAGCCAATCAGCTGTCTCTGCGGCAGTCGGGAGGTGGAGATCAGCGGCAGAGATCTCCTCCTCCCGGCCGCCACTGATCTCCCGACTGTGTCGGCGCGGGAGATTTGAAGAAACAGCTAATCTGACAGCTGTTTAAATCTCCCATGCCGACATCACCTCTCGGTGTCGGTGTGGGAGATTTAAACTGCTGTCAGATTAGCTGTTTCTTCAAATCTCCCGCACCGACACCGCCGGGAGATTAGCGGCGGCCATGCCCGGGAGATCAGTGGCTGCTCCAGCTGATCTCCCGGGAGAACAGCGGCGGCCACTGGGAAAGATTTCAATGTGATCCGCAGTGTTCTCCTATGCTGTCATGCGGAGGACACTGTAGATCCATCGAGATCCATGTATTGTTTGTGTGTGGGCGCTTGTTGATAAAACAAGCGCCCGTGAATGCACAAAAAATGCAACAGGCTGCATTCGGAGGGCGGAGGAGGGCACACAAATTATGCGCATCCAAACACAATCGAACGCAGGTAACATGCGTTCCCATGGTAAACAGGAACGCATGCGTTTGGCTGCGTTCGGAATGCTGCGTTCACAAACACAGATGTGAACCCGGCCTAAGAAGAGAAGATATTCTGTGTTCTGGAAGCCTTGTGTGAAAGTTATTAAAGCCTTATTATCTACCTGCCTGAAACAGTGTTATATAGCAGTGTGCGTGCTGGAAATGGTTATATCAATTAATGTATGGAAGATGCCTATTGCACCCTGACTCTTGCATTATATCCTAGGACCCCGCTCCACCTATGGGGAGCGTTACCATCCCAGCTGCCCTAATTACTGTGAATCTTTTGTGTCTTCAGTTTCACTGGACCAAAGCACTTTCCACCACTCCTTTTTCATGCCTCTGCAGCACTGGGTGATGTCAGCCACATGATCAGCTGACCTGATCATGCTGCTGACGTCGCCTTGACCCAGAAGCGCCCATGGTCAGTTCTTCAATTGCACAAGCGTCTAACAGATGCTTGTACAGTTGATCAGTGGGAGCTAGCGCACTGCACTTTCTCTGAGCTGCTGTCAGCTTGACAGGTGACTCATAGAGAGAACAACTGACTCCCACTGCAACCACAGGGATTGCGTACCGGCGATGGTACCCACTTGCCTGTTGCACACCCGCCAGCCCCCCTCCAATTACTTTGCTGGGCCTTGCCCCTTTTTTTGAGCCCAGGTAGCGGCAGATTGACAGGGGAGGGGGTAAGCCCAGTCATGCCCTGATGGCGGCTCTGTATGTGTAATATGCAAAGATAATGTGTCACTACATTAAAAACATTTACGAATGATTCAGAGTCATCTTTGGCCCTATGATCTGTGTCTCAACCATAATCGCCATCTAGCCCCAGCCTAATTCCCTTCTCTGATAACCATTTGTATCCAAAAAAGGGATTCTAATGTGGTAACTCTTTAATGGGGTTGTTCAGTATTGGAAATACATAGCCACATCCTTCCAGAAAAAGTGCCACAACTGAGTTGGGTCAGGTATTGCGGCTAAGTTCCACTGAGATAAGTGGGGTTGACCTGCAACCACACACACATCTTGTTATCACATAGGCATCCCTTCATTGTTGCCCACCCTCCTCCTGGCAGAGACACTGGCATGCTCATCACCATGGCCATCCTGTAGGTCCATCACCACATGTATTTGCTCCAGTTCCCAGGGCCTGTGCACATCATGTAGGTCTCCTGGTAACCTGCTTAGCGTGCATGCGTGTGCACACCCGGATTCTTAAAGGCACCCTCCCCACTTCAGTATCATGTGTGTCTTTCACCTGCTAGTTTATTGTCAGGACCCTGTGACCTTGTATCCTGCTTGAACCCGAACATGTCCTGCCTGAACCAAAACCTATCTGTACCTTTAACCTTATCTTGTCTGTGTACCGGAACCCAAGGACCTGTCTGTCCTTAAATTCATTCCTGAACCGGCCGTGTCTGTGCCAGCTATCTTGTCCACACCTAATTAAAATTTTGAACCCACCTTGTCTGAACCAGCCATCTCATCTGAACCAATACCAGAGTATACCCTACCTGTGATCCTGATCTAGTTTTGTCTGTTATCTTGAGCCCCGTACCTGTGTCTCTGACCCCTGTGATGAGCTGACGCAGTCCGGGGACTGCCCTGGTGTGGTACCAGGTTTCACTGGCAGCCAAGTCTAAACTCACCATCAAAGGCTCTGGTGAATACCCAGTAGGCACTTAGTCACACCTGTCCAGGGTAAGTCCGGTCCATGGGGCAGTGGGTCCACACCCACATGCATTACACCACTCACACAGTTAATAGAAGAAAGCATCAAGCTTTTTAAGAAAATGTTTACTATTGTCTTCTGATATAATTCCGTTTTTTCCACTCACCTACATGTTTTGTGATTTTGCCATATTAAATAGCTTACCTTTGCACAAAAATAGGCATGAAAGGTACAACCCTAAAAGCCCTCACATTGTCGTTGTTCACATGCGTCAAGGCTGAAATTTGCAACAAAACTTCAAGTCTGCAAACTTTAAAGTGGGATCCCTCATGTATAATCCTGCCGATGCAGGCATACAGTAGGTACGGAAAATATTCAGACCCCTTTAAATGTTTCACTCTTTGTTTAATTGCATTCATTTGGTAAATTCCAAAAAGTTCTTTTTTTTCTCATTAATGTACACCCTGCACCACATCTTGACTGAAAAAAACAAAACAGGAATATAGATATTTGTGCACATTTATTAAAAAGAAAAACTGAAATACCACATGATCTTCAGTATTCAGACCCTTTGCTCAGACACTTATATTTAAGTCACATGCTGTCCATTTCCTTGTGATCCTCATTGAGATGGTTCTACTCTTTCATTGGAGTCCAGCTGTGTTTAATTAAACTGATAGGACTTGATTTGGAAAGGCACACACCTGTCTATATAAGACCTCACAGCTCACAGTGCATGGCAGACCAAATGAGAATCATGAGGTCAAAGGAACTGCCCAAGGAGCTCGAAGACAGAATTGTGGCAAGGCACAAATCTGGCCAAGGTTACAAAAGAATTTCTGCAGTGCTCAATGTTCCTAAGAGCACAGTGGCCTCCATAATCCTTAAATGGAAGAAGCTTGTGACCACCAGAAGTCTTCCTAGACCTGGCCGTCCTGCCATACTGAGCAATCATAGGAGAAGAGCCTTGGTGAGAGAGGTAAAGAAGAACCACAAGATCACTGTGGCTGAACTCCAGAGATGCAGTAGGAGATGGGAGAAAGTTCCTCAAAGTCACCTATCACTGCAGCCCTCCATCAGTTGGGTCTTTATGGCAGAGTGGTCTGACAGAAGCCTCTCCTCAGTGCAAGACATATGAAAGCCGCATAGAGATTACAAAAAACACATGAAGGACTCCCAGACTATGAGAAATAAGATTCTCTGGTCCGATGAGACAAAGATAGAACTTTTTGGTGATAATTCTAAGCGGTGGAGAAAACCAGGCCCTGCTCATCACCTGCCCAATACAATCCCAACAGTGAGACATGGTGGTGGCAGCATCATGCTATGGGGTGTTTATCAGCTGCAGGGACAGAACGACTGGTTGTAATTGAAGGAAACATGAATGCGGCCAAGTACAGAGATATCCTGGATGAAAACCTCTTCCAGAGCTCTGGACCTCAGACTTGGCTGAAGGTTCACCTTCCAACAAGACAATGACCCTAAGCCACAGCTAAAATAACAAAGGAGCGGCTTCACAACAACTCTGTGACCATTCCTGACCGGCCCAGCCAGAGCCCGGACCTAAACCCAATGGAGCATCTCTGGAGAGACCTGAAAATGGCTCCACCAACATTCACCATCCAACCTGACGGAACTGGAGAGGATCTGCAAGGAAGGATGGCCGAGGATCCCCAAATCCAGGGGGGAAACTGCATCATTCCCAAGAAGACTCATGGCTGTACTAACTAAAAAGGTGCAATACTCAATACTGAGCAAAGGGGCTGAATACTTATGACCATGTGAGATTTCAGGTTTTCTTTTTTAATTCATTTGCAAAAATTTCTATTTTTCTTTTCAGTGAAGATGGGGTGCAGAGTGTACATTAATGAGGAAAAAATGAACTTTTTTTGAATTTACCAAATGGCTGCAATGAAACAAAGAATGAAATATATATAAAGGGGTCTGAATACTTCCGTACCCACTGTAGCTCTCATTATACAAACTTTTTCTTGTGCAGCAAATTCATCTTGATTGCTCAATTTACAACAGCAACATTAAAAAATGTATAAGGTTTTATGCAGAAACAAGACAGTGAAAACATGAGGTCGGATTGAGTCATGAATATGCAATACTCCTGGGCAACATTACTAGAACGAGTGAGGCAGATAAGAGCATGCAAATAGCCCAACTAAAACCGGCTGTAAACTATGTTGTATGGAAAGTTAGCAATGATAATTGAATAAACTGTAAACTACAGTAAAGTTTATAAAAATATCAATATCATTCACACATTACTTGTATAGACACTATTTAACTTCAGCATCTCCTGCAGAACCTCATCGACATTCTCGTTTTAGTCCTTTGATCCAAAAGAACCAGAAATGACCAAACACTTAGGGTAACTGTACACGTCGCAACATTGCATGCAATTTCACTTGCAACTTACTGGTTGCAGTGAAATCATGGACACATTGTTACATTTGTACACAGCAACAAGATAGAACAATGGGTCCATGATTTCACTGCAGCCAGTAAGTTGCAAGTGAAATTGCATGCAATGTTGCGATGTGTAAAGGTACCCTTAGCTCCGGTAAGTTGTTTGCACTGCAAGATCTAATTTTGCATAGATTACATTAAAATAACTATGCTAATTGCCTCTTCAGAGAGGAAGTAGACTTGAACTCTAGCGCCACCTATTGGAAGTAGCAATCCTACAAGTCAATATTGACCCTTTAACAAGCCTTGTCATGTAAGGCTAGGGTCAAACTCAGCATGAGTTTTTTTGGTGCCTTAAAAAAAAGCATGCGTTTCTGCATGCTTTTTTCATTTCTGCATGCGTTTTTTTTAGGTGCCTTAAGCCACCCATGCATTTTTACATGCGTTTTTGCATCAGCACCCTAAAAAAGTTCATGAACTTTTTTTTGGTGCTGTTTTAAAAACGCATGCGTTTTTTTAACATGGGCCCCTATGGAAAACTCATGTGTTTTTGGATGGTACTAAATGGTACTAATGTACCATGCATTTTCGCATGCGTTTTTGATGGCAGCTACTCACATAAGTGCAAAAACTCATGCCAAAAACTATGACACTTTAGGCATGCATTTTTGCTATTGTGGCATGCGTTTCTTGCATGGGGACCTATAGGTGCGTGCGTTTTTACATGCGTTTTTAAAAACGCAGGTCTCCAAAAAAGCATGAAAAAACTGCAAGTGTGACCCTAGCCTAAGGGTAGAGTCACACCTGGCATGCTTTTTTTTGGTGCCTTAAAAATAAGCATGCGTTTCTGCATGCTTTTTTAATTTCTGCATGTTTTTTTTTACACATGCGTTTTTCCATGTGTTTTTGAATCAGCACCCAAAAAAAGTGCATGCACCATTTTTTGGTGCTGATTTAAAAAACCCATGCGTTTTTTAACATAGGCCCCTATGGAAAAAGATGTAGTTTTCTAACGGAGTGTATAGGATCTGCAGAATTTATGCTCTGTTAGAAAACATCTCCCACTGCCGGTATCTCATCTCCTCCTATCCCTCGTCCTCACCCCTAATAACTTCCATCCTAGATGCCTGTGCTTGAGCTGAGATGTAACACAATTCCTCCTGTCCCTCCTCTCATGGCCACTTTACACGTCCCGATATCAGCGTCCAACTCCGATAAAAAGTCACGTGGTTCGTGCGTTGGGCCCGATACCGTTCTTGCATGCTATGGTGTACAAGTCCAATTCGATGCCAGAACGATGCACAAATGATATCGGGGAAAAAATGAGCCTGCTCTCCAACGGCCCGATATTGGATGGACGACGTGGCCGGATCGGGCTGTGTGAAAGCCCAACCCCGACTTGGAGACCAACTTCCTCTATTCTCTCCCATGTTAAATGGTCGTTCCTGGGTCGCACATACAAGGGGGCGTTCACATCGCAGTTGTGTTGCCTGCCGATATCTCCCTGTGTGACATCTCCTATGCGATCTTGGAATTCTGCCCAAAAAATGTGCACTCCCGCACCGTTGTATCCAACATCGGAACGATGTTGGAACGTGTAAAGTGGCCATCATACCTAGTGTCTCGAGAAGGCAGGAGACCTCTCTCTATCTATCTTAGGACGGATTTAGTGTTTAGTAATGTGATGGCAGCCATTTGAAAAAAAAAAAAACGTATATTTACCAACTAGACAAGACGTGGGTCCATAAATAATGAAATGTATCTGTCATTTTATTCATTAATAATTTATTTTTTCATTAATTCATTCTATTTTCTTTCTAAAGAACCCCATTTAAGTCAACATTAGTCTTGACTTTGACGATACAATGCCTATTTATTCCATTATCGCTCCATCAGACGTACATTCAATACCTTCTTGGGTTTTCTCACACTGCTGGAGCAGTAAAACTACAAGTAATTCCTAAGAAGGTCAAAGAAAAAAAAGAAAGCGGGGGGAAGTACAGAAGAAAAAAGCATACCTAGATACCGTTTAGACCGACACAAGGCGTAATTAGTCATACAAATTGCCTTTCTTGACAAAGTCCTTCAATTTTTTTCTTACATAAATAACTCAAGACGCTGAAATTATTCCAAATCACTTGAGCCGTGTATTTGAAACTTTGCGTAAGTGTTGGACCTCTTAACAACCTCCCTGCCGATGAGACCTGCCGATATCAGAACAAAAAAATCCCGTAGTTAAAAAAAGAATGGTGAAATTCTGAGCTTTCGGACGGAGCCCAAAAGATAAGCTCCAGATTATACCTACAGCGCAGCAATAGTGGCTGTAATGAAGAGCCCTCCACCTATGATGTAATGAATTAGTGTAATTAATTTCATTATATTAATCTCAGCAGTAATCTCTAGTAGTTCGCTGGTAAAGTTTCCCACTTTTTTCCCTTTATTTTCTATTATCACTTATACGATCTATCAAGATTCATTAAGACTTAATTATAGGTTTTTATATTTCCTCTGGAACAAGTTCGTTACAATGATATAAAGAGACACTTGTAAGGAGCATTAGCAATGTCTTAATCTGTTTTAGAGTGAGAGTATTATAATTTGGATTAACTTCATATACAAAAAAAATAAATGATTTCTTAATCCCTTAAAGGGGTTTCCCACTACTAATGTGACCCTCTTTCTTTTGTCCTAACTATTCCTATCAATGAGATAAGAAAGGAACGGCACTCACCGCATTCCAGGTGCTGTGTTATTTCATATTCGAGAGTTACAAAGTCTAGGGAGGGAGGTGTGCAGGTCGGACGATGGTCAACCGTTTCACGCGATTGCGCTTCCACAGGTCCTGCGCAAGGCAATCACACGCCTTGCACAGGACCCGTGGAAGCGCAATCGAGTGAAATGGTTGACCGTCGTCCAACCCCGCACACCCTCCCTCCCTAGACTTAGGAAACTTTATTCCATATTCGAGAGTTACAAAGTTCAGGGAGGGAGGGTGTGCAGGGTCGGATGATGGTCAACCGTTTCACGCGATTGCGCTTCCACGGGTCCTGTGCAAGACAATCACACACCTTGCAACAGGACCCGTGGAAGCGCAATCGAGTGAAATGGTTGACCGTCGTCCAACCCCGCACACCCTCCCTCCCTAGACTTAGGAAACTTTATTCCATATTCGAGAGTTACAAAGTCCAGGGAGGAGGGTGTGCAGGGTCGGACGATGGTCAACCGTTTCACGCGATTGCGCTTCCACGGGTCCTGTGCAAGACAATCACACGCCTTGCAACAGGACCCGTGGAAGCGCAATCGGGTGAAATGATTGACCGTCGTCCAACCCTGCACACCCTCCCTCCTGGACTTTGTAACCCTCGAATATGGAATAAAGGTTTCCTAGCAGAGCACCTGGAATGCCTGTGAGTGCCGTTCCTTTCTTATCTCATTGAACACAACTTGTACTTTGTTCGTGCAACAACGGGCCAGCCGCTGATAGCAGCAGTGGTGGTTTTGCACGCCATATTGGACTGATTAGTGCCCAGTTTCCTCCTACATATATTATTCCTAACTAACACTTTCCCAATATACTTCTGCTACCTACTGTGCTCCTGTAAACTGATCTTGCAGAGGCTCATGAATATTTTTAGTTCTCATTCACACAGAGAGTTTGTGCTTTATTTTTGTTGATCCGTTTTTGGATCCTCTTTTTGCAAAAAAGCATCACAAATGCATCCTTTCGTTTGTGCTGCATTTTTGCTCTGTTTTCGGGGGACACAAACATACAGACAGAGACACACACACACTTTCCTACCCTCCTGGTGATTCCACGGTGAGCTCCGGTGATGTCTTCTTCCCAGGCACCAGCAGGACTTGTGAGTACAGGGTGGGCCATTTATATGGATGCACCTAAAAAAATGGAATGGTTAGTGATATAAACCTCCTGTTTGTGGCACATTAGTATATGGGAGGGAGAAAAATTTCCAGATGGGTGGTGACCATGGCGGCCATTTTGAAGTTGGCAATTTTAGATCCAACTTTATTTTTCTGAAAGGGAAGAGGGTCATGTGACACATCAAACTGGATATCTGAATCATGTAGCAATTTAAGATATCCAGTGGCATTGAGGTTTCCATTGATGAAGAATGGCCCCACTATTTTGTACCCCATATACCACACCATACCATCAAGTTTTGCATTCCAGCAGTCTTGGACAGATCTATCAACTGTGGGGTTAGTGTCAGACCAATAGCGGGAGTTTTGTTTGTTAACTTCATCATTCACAAAAAACTTTGTTCATCCCTCATCTGAAGGCAATTGTCTATGCTGTGAAGATACGAGATGTGCAGCATTTGATACTGGAAAGCCTGTGCAGCATTTCTTCTGCGGTGTTGCTATCAGTGTGTCCAAAGAGTGGGAGAAGAGGGTTGCATTGACAATCCAACACAACGGGCAGCACTTTGAACACATTTTTAAGTGGACATAAACTTGTAAATAACTCATGAAAGAATAAAGTTACGTTAACAGCAAGCACATCATTGTTTTTCTTATGAAATTCTCAATACGTTTGATGTGTCACATGACCCTTTCCCGTTTAAAAAAATAAAGTTGGATCCAAAATGGCCGCCATGGTCACCACCCATCTGGAGAAGTTTTCCCCCTCCCATATACTAATGTGCCACAAACAGGAAGTTCGTATCACCAACCATTCCCATTTTATTTAGGTGCATTAAATGCCCACCCTGTAGTACAAGTACTTACAGGACCTAGCACCATGTGACTCTCAGGCTGAGTCACATGGTGCCAGGTCCTGTTAGTAGTGTACCCAACTACCCACAGGTCCTGCAATGCTGGAAGGAAGACATCCCTGTGGCTCACTGTGGGATCGCCGGGGAGGGTAAGTAATTGGATGTTTGTGGGGCTGAAAGTGCAGTAATTGATGCTCATTATTTTCTGGATCTGCTTTCTGCACCACTAACGCAGCAGTCAAAACCTTTGCATCTGAACAGCAAATTGAAAATCCCATTCACTTTGTTGATTTTCTTGGACGAAGTGCCTCACTGTCCCGCGCTGCTGCTCCAGGACGAAGGAATTAAGACACAGGGATGTCTGGATCAACTTATGTTTTTTATTGTCCGACGCTGAGCTCCTTCCTCAGGAAACATTGGAAAAACTGCTCACAGCTCTGACGTCATCAGGGGAAAAGAGGGTCCCTGTCCCACTGCGGAATCCAAGATGGATTGAGTCCAATAGAACTGGGCTCAGTGTGCCTAAAAGCTGGAATAGAAAGACCCATCCTGGCTCCCCTTAACTCCGGGGGAGCCAGCCATCAATCCTAAGGAAGAACCTCCGCCTCAAATTATAATAGCCAATGAGGATATGGCAGGAGCGGAAGAAGACGCCCAAGGAAGGCGGGACAGGAAACTGGACGCAGAACAGTTGCTCATTACGGTACCCACGGACGGAAGAGAAGGACGCTGAGGAAAGCACTGCAGGAGGAAGACCCCAAGTGATCCCGGAGGGTCCACCAAGAGAGTGCGTTGAGGAACCCGGCCAGGGAAAGACCTTCGGTGACCCCAGCAGCATGGCGGAAGGCGGCAGAGAGCGTCCGGAGATCCGAGACACCCGGAGGGGTGTAATGCAGCTGCTACCCCTATAAATGACCCGAGGCCCAAGAGGAGCAAAGGACCCGGATTGGAATCAACGTGCAGCAAAATCTGCAGTCTTGGTCTGCGCAACCCGGCTGGGTTGGTGCCTCCAACAGTTGTCCCCGGAGCGAGGAAAAATGCAGCACCGCGACCCTGATTGATTTGTCCATTCCTGAAGTCGCACCGTGCCCTGCCCCAAGAGTGACTGACTCACTAGGAGCCCTGGAAGAGGGATGGCTACCATTGCCGGAGCCTCTGATACCTGCGCCTGTAACATCAGAGGTGAGAGGGGAGCAACTTCGATGCTGGTGGGAGAGGAATGAGGCAGCGACGATCTTATGGGTTTCTTCGGGGATCCTGGTGGCCCAGTAGGCCCTGCAGAGATGATCACCCGGGAGGAGTATCTATGACGCTGTGTTCGCAAGTGGGAAAAGGAGGAGATAGAGCGGCAAGTTCAAAAGCAAGTCATGATCGCCCGCACTAAAGAGGCAAAAGATGAAGCACGATGTGATGAAGATGTGCGCAGGTCCCCATGACACCAGGGACAAATAGTAAAAATGATTGAAGCCAGAGGATTGTCCTTTGCTCGTGAACCCGATATGCACAGAGACATTTTTATAAACAGGTGTGATGTAGAAGCGCATCTTCCTGCACAACACCCGGACAGGGAAGTGACCATCGGAGAATGGGTCTCCTACATTGTGGTACAGGGAGAAAGAGGCCCATATGGTATAAAACTGAAAAGGCTATCCCTAGGAGCACAAGAAGACAGCAAACCACCAGGATTAGAGGATCCAGTTGTTTACCCGGATCCAGATACCAACTGGATTCAACAACCCTGTAGAGACAGTTGCAGTAAAAGCCACTAAAGACGCAGCTACCCAGACGCCCAGCAGCTACTTGTTGGAACAAGCTCTACAAGAGTTGGAACTGTTGCCTAGGAGAGCTCCACAGATACCAAGGGGTAGTAGGGCCAGTTATAAGTGGGTGAGGCGTAGTCATGGTAACAAACCAGTATAAAAGGGGAAAACAGGAAGTAGTTAGCCAGTATGCGAGTGCCGAGCAGCAAAGACCAAGACAGTAGGCCGGAGTAGGCTGAGAGGAAAAGTTACCAGTAAAGACAGATTGACCAGTGACGATAGGAGTAACAGAACTGGACCCGTGCCACCGGGTACGAGGAAGACGGAAGCGCTGACAAATTACTGACAGGACAGACTCTCCTGAAGTATCTGGGAAGTTACACGGGTAGGAAAAAGCCTGGTGATCCCTTGCAAGACAGGGACACCCAAGGCTAGGCAGGGACCAGAGTGTCGGCACTGAGGGGACTGAAGTCTCATACCGGCTCCCTAGACAAACTGACGGGGAACACAGATTCCAGATCCGTGTTCCCACTACAGGGTTGGGGGCATAGCAGCAATTAGGAGGACCCGGTTTACCGCCATACACTTAGGGGGAAGCCACATTGAGGGACCGAGCTGCCGCTCCGCAATCACCCAGAGGAAGAGAGAGAGAATCACCGGTGTAGTTTTCGTGCGTTTATTTCAGATCGCACATTACTTGGTGCAGGGAGGGGGACAGTGCTGAGGGGACGACGGCACCGTTTCGCGCTACAATGCGCTTCCACGGGTGACCCGTGGAAGCGCATTGTAGCGCGAAACGGTGCCGTCGTCCCCTCAGCACTGTCCCCCTCCCTGCACCAAGTAATGTGCGATCTGAAATAAACGCACGAAAACTACACCGGTGAGTGCCGTCTTTTCTTTCAAAAGTTGGATTTACACGTTGTGCTATTGGACTGGCACCGCCGGGTATATGGACTGGTATCTCCCTTGATTGCTGCTGCTCCCGGGAGCGAGTACGCTCGGTGCCCTATTCCTGCTGCCATTGTGTAGAGAGAGAGAATCAGCCTGAAAGGACATATAGAAAGAGTGAGGGGTCTCAGAGTGACAACCTGGCTCCAGAGGGTTCAAGTGTTACCGGAGTCAATTGTGTAAAGCTGTTAAGAACTGAACTGTACAGTGCACTGTGTGACTTGGAAGAATTGGAAAGTAAACCCGGTGAATCCTGCTTCAGTGTCCGTGTCTGATTCCAGGTATACAAAACTTCTATTGCACCATTTTACCCTGTCAGGATCTGCCCCGACCTGCGGTGGGCTCATCCACCTTGCTGCAACATCCATCCATTCTCCTGACAGAAGTACACTGCAGCGGTGGTCCTCTCATTGACCACTACCCGTGGGTGGCATCACGACAAACTCCCCTGTAAATATACCCCCCATCTATTGCGGAACCCGGGACACGGTCCGGACCAAGACCGCCGTGACATCCCCAGCAGTACCCTGGTCTGGTACCGAGTACCCCGTCCCAGTGGGCTCCACACAAGCATACTCACCTCACTCCCATCTCCATGCTACTCTGGTTCTCTGTCAAGTTCCCTGACTTTTTGCACAGCACACACGCTGATGTGACGTCCTCCCGTCTGCTGTCCCACAAACTAATCGGTGGAAGATGGCGCCAGCGACACCATCCTCCGCCAATGTATTCACTGTTAACTAGAAAAGAAGGGAGATACAAGAGGCGCAGATTGTGCCCTATCAAACAGACACTATAGTTCTTATGTGGATTATAAGTGTATCCACTCACCTTTTATGGTTGTGAGACTCACAACCAGTTTAAAAGCATAAGGCAGCTGCTGCAGAACCTCCACCAATGCCACAAAACCGCGGGAAATCAGAAGATAAAACTGGAATGGTATCCACGGTCCGCTCTGCTGCTCTTTATCCAAGGAATCCACAAGAGGTTATTACCATCAAAAGTTCTTTATTTCATCACACCAACGCGTTTCGGTGCTGTCCCAGCTAGTCCTGTGTTGAGACTCCTAAATGAGGCTCCACAGACTTTATTTGCATATTCTAAATTCCCAGGGGGCAATGGACCTTCGAATTCACTGTGTTGAGCGCTTTAGCCGGCTGCCTGCAGTGTTTTCTTGAACTGGTCTCCCTGAGATCAGTGAATACTTTGTTTTGTTGGTCTACTAGGCATTGCTCCCACCTAGCCAGAATCCTACTCCACACTGATGAGGGGCAACACCCCAAAACAGCTGTCTGTGGATGGATACCTGGCCTTGGTATTCCCTTGTCATATCTTTAAGCTTGTAAAGAGCTGGATATTGACTCATAGGGCCACTTAATATGGTGGTTATCATGGCTAGGTCCTTCACTAGAGGAAGATCTGGCTAGTCCTGTGTTGAGACTCCTAAACGAGGCTCCACAGACTTTATTTGCATATTCTAAATTCTCAGGGGGCAATGGACCTAGGAATTCACTGTTTTGAGTGCTTTAGCCGGCTGCCCGCAGTGTTTTCTTGAACTGGTCTCCCTGAGATCAGTGAATACTTTGTTTTGTTGGTCTACTAGGCATTGCTCCCACCTAGCCAGAATCCTACTCCACACTGATGAGGGGCAACACCCCGAAACAGCTGTCTGTGGATGGATACCTGGCCTTGGTATTCCCTTGTCATATCTTTAAGCTTGTAAAGAGCTGGATATTGACTCAAAGGGCCACTTAATATGGTGGTTATCATGGCTAGGTCCTTCACTAGAGGAAGATCTGGCTAGTCCTGTGTTGAGACTCCCAAACGAGGTCCACAGACTTTATTTGTGTATTCTAATTCCAGCAATGACCCTGAATCCTACCTTAATCCGCCCGCAGTCTTATCTTGAACTGTCTCCACTGAAGATCACCTCAATACTTTGTTTTGTTGGTCTACTAGGCATTGCTCCCACCTAGCCAGAATCCTACTCCACACTGATGAGGGGCAACACCCCGAAACAGCTGTCTGTGGATGGATACCTGGCCTTGGTATTCCCTTGTCATATCTTTAAGCTTGTAAAGAGCTGGATATTGACTCAAAGGGCCACTTAATATGGTGGTTATCATGGCTAGGTCCTTCACTAGAGGAAGATCTGGCTAGTCCTGTGTTCAGACTCCTAAACGAGGCTCCACAGACTTTATTTGTGTATCTCTACAATGTCCTTCACTGAAGCCTACCTCAATCCGCAACCGAGTAAGCTGTATCTCTACAATCTCCTTCACTGAAGTCTACCTCAATCCGCAACTGAGTAAGTTGTATCTCTACAATGTCCTTCATTGGTGCCTACCTCAACCCGCAACCGACTAAGCTGTATCTCTACAATGTCTTTCACTGGTGCCCACCTCAACCCCAACGAGTGAGCTGTGTCTCTACAATGTCCTTCACTGGTGCCTACCTCAACCCACAACCGAGTGAGCTGTGTCTCTACAATGTCCTTCATTGGTGCCTACCTCAACCCGCAACTGAGCTGAAGCTGTATCTCTACAATGTCCTTCACTGGTGCCTACCTCAACCCACAACGAGTGAGTGATTCACAATGCTTCACTGTGTCCTCCCTCAACCACACGAGTGCTGTCTCTAAATTCCTTACTGGTGCCTACCTCAACCCACAACCGATGATGACTTCAATGTCTTCATGGTGCCTATCACCACACGAGTGAGCTGTGTTCTACAATGTCCTTTCACTGGTGTTCAGGGTTTCCATATTTTACTTGGCCAAACAAAACCGTATAGGCCCACCCCACAGTAACTGAAACTTCACATGCTTTATCCATACAAAGTAACTATTAATGCAAATTACATTGCAGCATGTGTAATTGTGTATTCACTTAGCTCTATTTATTACATACAAATAATTTCCTACAGATAAGATATTGACTTCAATTACATTTCGAAAAAGAGCAAACTATACTGAGCTGAAACGTTATATGTATAGTTTCTTCTCATGAGCTGATTAGTATATTCATTAGTGACTATAGTATTGCCTACTTAAAGCTTCAGATAACGGCTCCAGTTGTGCGATAACGTTTTACTAGTGACACAGTAATTACTTCTAGTATCCAATGCTTCTTTCTCCATATTGATTGTGCTCCTGCATATTTTGCACGTTTGTCATTTCCTAATGAAGATTAGATTATGGGAAGCAAATTAGCATAAAATATATGAAAGTGTCCTAATTTGTTACACAATATGGTAACTCTTGGGATCTGTAATAGCCTTGTGTGGCAGATTTCATTATGTGTGTCAGGAAATTATCATTATCTTTGAAAAGAGGGGAAAAATATTCTACATGAGAAGAGATAAAAGAAAAAAAATTATATTTTTGGAGGCATTATCAAATATTTTTCAAGTTTGAGGTTTAAAAGTCAAGGCCATGGCATATCCTGTATTCTTTATTGTTAAATTTAAAGTGATCCAATTTGTGTCCCTCATTTAATCCCTAGTGAGTATTTCCCTGAGTCTTTATTTTTTCCCTATAAATCCACCCTATGGTTCCTAACATATGGGCCATTATATTATATGCAAATTAGTATGACCTTTACAAAGAAGATATTGCTCAAGGGGCAAAAATGCAGAGCAGCCTAAAGGTGCGCCCCTAGATCTGAGGTCATATACTAAAAGAAGATCCGACTTGATAGAGCCAGAGCCGAGAGGTAAAAGGAAACTACCAAGCCGTAGTGGAGGCCGGTCGTGGACGTTCAGTACTAAGCAGGGACTCACTCAGGCCTGAGATCACGCTTCAGAGAATGAAGGTTGTCAGCATACCAAGGGTGACGATTAACTCACTATTTGGGACTTGTGGCCTAGCGGATAGCATTGTTATCCCAGGTATGGTCCGTGTGACATTTTGTGTAGTCTAAAGAGTGACAATGGTGATAAGTATGTGGCGCCCCTGTGACTAGGCGCCACAGGGTAGTATTACACTTTAATATAAATATGCGTTTTGCCCTGTAGGTCATCAGTTCAGGGTTCACTTTATGGAGTCTGTTTTTACACCCACCTAGGACCACACCACTTAGAATAGGGGGAACCGGTAATTTAGTAGGTCCCATAGGGTAGGGGCGGAGCCTAGGATAGAGGAGGGAGAGTGACAGTTGAGTTTACCTCAGACAGTGCTGGGAAGGCAGACAGGGAGTTCAGGCCTGACTGCCAGCTGAGAGGAGGGTGCCCCATCTCTAAGTGGGGACCCAGAACAGAAGGCAACGGACCAGGACTGGTTGGAGCCGGCTGGTCACGTCGGGGAGCATCGGCAGTGCGGGTAGCCGAAGTAGTCAGGTGTTTATCCCTGGCTATAGACCGACGAGCTGCGGGCCCAATATAACCGGGTTGCTATACGCACCACAAGGTACCTTGCCCCTCAGGACCACAATAGATCCAGAACCGGTGGGGTAACGGCCCAATTACGATGTCGGGGGAGAGGTTGGACTCCTCTTAAATCGGGAAAGGATAACGTGCCTTACTGAAGGAGATCAGGGGACTGGCGGGAGAGCTCTGCAAGGGTGGAGAGAAAGAAGGACAAGTTTATCCCAGAAAGCCATAGAAAGAAGGACATCTAGAGACTCCATAACATGGAACCTGGAGCTGGTGACCGACACCCGGTAAACCGGACTGTACCGTATACCATCACCATATTCCGGTACCTATTAAAGTGGAGCAAAACTTGCTTTGGACTCTGTCTTCCTGACTGTGGTGCCCAGAGGGCTCAGTAACAGTAGCAGCTAAGCAGAAGGGTAAGAGCTGCAGCACCATCTTCACTACTGCCCTTCCTCACCATCTTCCTTCATTGCTGCCCTGAGGTAAAGCCCCACCTGTGGGGAGCTGTACCACACTTTGCTGCCCCAACCATCACCTCAGCGGCCGGCTGGCAGCGCCGGTACCATATTACCGGGAACTAAAGGTGACGTCACGATTCCCTGTTAATAATCCTTTTATCCCCCATCATCAACATCTACCCTAGTTGATCACCAGGGCACGGCACTGGGAACCCGTCCACCCGTGACTCCCTATTCAGTAGACCCGGTGACCGAGATCCCCTTCTGCCCCTGGCCATATTAAGTACATTAGTGACTCTAATATTCCAGGGTTGGGGTGTTGAGGCTGAAACATTAGCAATTTAGCTATTAACATTTAGCTGTATTTTGCTTGCCATATAACCTATTGCTTTGCCATTATGTTCACTGCTCCTTAATCCTGTGCTGAAGGCACCATCTCTTTTTCGTGTTAAGTAAATAAATCATTGTTGGCTCAACTAACACTCACTGGTTGAGCATCCAGAAGAGGGCCCACTGGGCCATGGCACCAATCGCCACCTGAAGGAGAAGCCTGTATGATCATCGAGTGTTCAATAGATCCCCAGGTTGGGAGGATAGGCTGGGTACATGGCCATCAGGCGCAGTCCCAGGGGGTCTTGCTAGCATCACAGCTGACTCCAGGGGTCGGCTCCTATGGACAGAGTCTGAGTCAGTGTGGCTAGAGCAGTCGATGCTAACAGGTGGCAAGGCTCAGTGGGTATAAGCAGGTGCATGCTGGTGTAGCAGCGCAGCTTATGTAGACAGTTGCAGGCTGGTAGGGCGGCAAAGCAGATTTAGACAGGTGCAGGCTGGTAAAGCAGTACTTAAAATGTAGACAGGTGCAGGAGGGTATAGCATTCTGCAGATGTAGACAGATGCAGGAGGTATAGCATTCTGCAGATGTAGACAGGTGAAGGAGGGTATAGCATTCTGCAGATGTAGACAGGTGCAGGAGGGTATAGCATTCTGCAGATGTAGACAGGTGCAGGAGGGTATAGCATTCTGCAGATGTAGACAGGTGCAGGAGGGTATAGCGTTCTGCAAATGTAGACAGGTGCAGGAGGGTATAGCATTCTGCAAATGTAGACAGGTGCAGGAGGGTATAGCATTCTGCAGATTTAAAGTGGTGCAGGCTGGTATAGCAGTACTGCTAATGTAGACTGGTGCAGGAGGGTATAGCATTCTGCAGATGTAGACAGGTGCAGGAGGGTATAGCATTCTGCAGATGTAGACAGGTGCAGGAGGGTATAGCATTCTGCAGATGTAGACAGGTGCAGGAGGGTATAGCATTCTGCAGATGTAGACAGGTGCAGGAGGGTATAGCATTCTGCAGATGTAGACAGGTGCAGGAGGGTAAAGCATTCTGCAGATTTAAAGTGGTGCAGGCTGGTATAGCAGTACTGCTAATGTAGACTGGTGCAGGAGGGTATAGCATTCTGCAGATGTAGACAGGTGCAGGAGGGTATAGCATTCTGCAGATGTAGACAGGTGCAGGAGGGTATAGCATTCTGCAGATGTAGACAGGTGCAGGAGGGTATAGCATTCTGCAGATGTAGACAGGTGCAGGAGGCTATAGCATTCTGCAGATGTAGACAGGTGCAGGAGGGTATAGCATTCTGCAGATGTAGACAGGTGCAGGAGGGTATAGCATTCTGCAAATGTAGACAGGTGCCGGAGGGTATAGCATTCTGCAGATGTAGACAGATGCAGGAGGGTATAGCATTCTGCAGATTTAAAGAGGTTCAGGCTGGTATAGCAGTACTGCTAATGTAGACTGGTGCAGGAGGGTATAGCATTCTGCAGATGTAGACAGGTGCCGGAGGATATAGCATTCTGCAGATGTAGACAGGTGAAGGAGGGTATAGCATTCTGCAGATGTAGACAGGTGCAGGAGGGTATAGCATTCTGCAGATGTAGACAGGTGCAGGAGGGTATAGCATTCTGCAGATGTAGACAGGTGCAGGAGGGTATAGCATTCTGCAGATTTAAAGAGGTGCAGACTGGTATAGCAGTACTGCTAATGTAGACTGGTGCAGGAGGGTATAGCATTCTGCAGATGTAGACAGGTGCAGGAGGGTATAGCATTCTGCAGATGTAGACAGGTGCAGGAGGGTATAGCATTCTGCAGATGTAGACAGGTGCAGGAGGGTATAGCATTCTGCAGATGTAGACAGGTGCCGGAGGGTATAGCATTCTGCAGATGTAGACAGGTGCAGGAGGGTAAAGCATTCTGCAGATGTAGACAGGTGCAGGAGGGTATAGCATTCTGCAGATGTAGACAGGTGCAGGAGGGTATAGCATTCTGCAGATGTAGACAGGTGCAGGAGGGTTATAGCATTCTGCAGATGTAGACAGGTGTAGGAGGGTATAGCATTCTGCAGATGTAGACAGGTGCAGGAGGGTATAGCATTCTGCAGATGTAGACAGGTGCAGGAGGGTATAGCATTCTGCAGATCTAGACAGGTGCAGGAGGGTATAGCATTCTGCAGATGTAGACAGGTGCAGGAGGGTATAGCATTCTGCAGATGTAGACAGGTGCAGGAGGGTATAGCATTCTGCAGATGTAGACAGGTGCAGGAGGGTATAGCATTCTGCAGATGTAGACAGGTGCAGGAGGGTATAGCATTCTGCAGATGTAGACAGGTGCAGGAGGGTATAGCATTCTGCAGATGTAGACAGGTGCAGGAGGGTATAGCATTCTGCAGATGTAGACAGGTGCAGGAGGGTATAGCATTCTGCAGATGTAGACAGGTGCAGGAGGGTATAGCATTCTGCAGATGTAGACAGGTGCAGGAGGGTATAGCATTCTGCAGATGTAGACAGGTGTAGGAGGGTATAGCATTCTGCAGATGTAGACAGGTGCAGGAGGGTATAGCATTCTGCAGATGTAGACAGGTGCAGGAGGGTATAGCATTCTGCAGATCTAGACAGGTGCAGGAGGGTATAGCTGCACAACTAATGTACACAGGTGCAGATAGGTGCGGGCTGGTATAGTGGCACAGCAGATTTAGATAGGTGCAGGATGGTATGGTGGCACAGTAGATGTAGATAGAAGAGGTTGGCACTTGAAAATGTGAAACGTATGTGACAGGATGTGAAGATGATTATAGAGAACTACACATGTTACATTAATGATTTTTACATATTCTTAAAGGTCTACTCAAGTACTATTCAAGGATACTATTAGTATCACACTAAAAAATGACCTGACTGAGTCCCTTTAACATAAGAATCTTCCAGATTTCCACCAATAGATATCACCATGTAGAGAAGCATGACATTCAGTATGGAATGTTAAGGCCAGAGACTAAATATACAATATACTCGCATGAGTTTCGCGTGACTCACCCAAATTGGCTACTGACTCTCTGGACTGGAGTGCGTCAGCTTCATGTGTTTCTATGCTGTCCGGGTGACTCATGCGAGTATCTCATATTGTGTGTCTCTGGCCTAATTTGGGGAGTCCATACCCTTTGATAAATGACCCCAACAACTCTTTAATAACAAGGCAACGTTCACACATTGCAGCCTCATCTTTTGCTCTTTTCTTTAAAATATTTTGTGATTTTGGAACAATATAAAACACTATGGCCGCCACCTGTCTAATCTACCCTAACAGTGGCTATTGATATGAGAGAAAAGTAGTTTGATGATTAAAGAACCAATGAATGAAGACCATCAGGTGAACGATTGTTATGTCAGTCCGGCCATACACATGTGGGTCTATATTGATCTCTAGGCTGGAATCACACTGTCCGTCGGACGTGTCATGGATGATTAACTTGGATTGGTCTCCCCCCTATCAGGACGGGAGCTTCAGCTGCTTGTGTTTCTCAGCAGCTCCACACTCCCATCCTGATAGGGGGGAGGCCATTCCAAGTTAATCATCCATGATACGTCCGACTTAGTTGCATGTCTCACGGATAGTGTGATTCCAGCCTTAGTGCCACTAGATCCGGTAAAATACTGGGCAGAAATAACAATCTTATTCATCAAAAAAAGAACATTTGTGGCAACAGCCGACCGTTCTGGTATAAATGAAAGATGTTTATCCGGTATAGTCTCCAGTAAATTGATTATATGCATATTGACCTGTAACATTTCCAAAGAAGAGTGATTACTGCATGGACTAGGAAATGCTGATACTGAATTCAGCATAGAAAGCATGATGGATGGCAAATAATAATACCTGATGGAAAGGAGGACAATACTGATTAATGATACTAACGGTGATGGACCAGTGGACCGTGCTTCGTTCTGGTTAATAGGATCTATGCTGAGAGCCCTGATTGAAGATCTCCAACATGATGAACAATAGTAGTTGTAAGCAGTGGTCAAAATACCTTAAAAATTAGTTGTCCGGAAGTATAATATAAGCAATTGCGTCGTCTATTTTCTTTTTCTAGTTGTATTAGTGGCAGAAAAAACTGAATACCAACAACCTGGATACCAGAACTGTGGCGTCGGAGTTGTGGAGTCAGAGTCAGTGTTCATTTTGGGTAGAGTCGGAGTTGGAGCAATGGAAATTGAGGAGTTGGAGTCGGATGTTTGGTTTACTGACTTCACAGCGATGGTTGTGGAGTTGGTGTCCATTTTGGTAGAGTCGGAGTTGGATCAATGGAAATTGAGGAGTCGGAGTCGGAGTTGGATTTTTGGCTTACTGACTCCACAGCTATGGTTGCGGAGTTGGAGTCGTGGAGTCGGTGTCCATATTGGTAGAGTTCGAGTTGGATTAATGGAAACTGAAGAGTCGGGAGTCGGTCGTTTTGTTTACTGACTTTACAGCAAAGGTTGTGGAGTTGGAGTCGTGCAGTCGGTGTTCATTTTAGGTGGAGTTGCAGTTGGATTCAGCGAAATTGTGGAGCCGGAGTCGGATGTTTGGCTTACTGACTTCACAGCCATGGTTGTGGAGTTGGAGTCGTGGAGTTGGTGTTCATATTGGTAGAGTCGGAGTTAGATTCAGTGAAATTGAGGAGTCGGGAGTCAGATGTTTGGTTTACTGACTTCACAGTGATGGTTGTAGAGTCGGAGTCGTGGAGACAGTGTCCATATTGGTAGAGTCGGAGTTGGATTCAGAGAAATTGAGAAGTCGGAGTCAGATGTTTGCCTCTCTGACTTCACAGTCATGGTTGTGGAGTTGGAGTCGTGGAGTCGGTGTTCATTTTGAGTGGAGTTGCAGTTGGATTCAGGGAAATTAAGGAGTCGGAGTCAGATGTTTGCCTTTCTGACTTCACAGTCATGGTTGTGGAGTTGGAGTCGTGGAGTCGGTGTTCATTTTGGGTGGAGTTGCAGTTGGATTCAGGGAAATTGAGGAGTCGGAGTCGGATGTTTGGTTTACTGACTTCACAGCTGTGGTTGTGGAGTTGGAGTCGTGGAGTCGGTGTTCATTTTGGGTGGAGTTGCAGTTGGATTCAGGGAAATTAAGGAGTCAGAGTCAGATGTTTGCCTTTCTGACTTCACAGTCATGGTTGTGGAGTTGGAGTCGTGGAGTCGGTGTTCATTTTGGGTGGAGTTGCAGTTGGATTCAGGGAAATTGAGGAGTCAGAGTCGGATGTTTGGTTTACTGACTTCACAGCTGTGGTTGTGGAGTTGGAGTCGTGGAGTCGGTGTTCATTTTGCAGATAATTATGACAGACCTCTTAGATTTGACTAGACTGTGTACTTACTTTGAAAATCCATGTGAGAATATCTGTATAATCCTGTATGAAAGGGTAATCCAATCTCCACCCACCTAGCCTGATTGACAGATCTTCAGTGTCCTTCCGTCCACTTGCTGCTGAGATCTCACACAGCTCAATACCAACTGCAGCTGTCAACCAGGCTGCATTGGTGGAGACTGTACAAACTTGAACTCACATGCTATTTCATTCTATATCTGGACTCATAAAATGTTTATTTTAATGTCATGATTATATAGTCATGGATTTTCACGATAAGATAAGTGTATGAATGTCCTCAGGTCTAAAGGATCTATTTAATGATGTATTCAGTTTGCATTGCGAAATATATACTATCGGCTAAATGTTAGTACCCTATGCATCCAGGTGGGTATGTTTTACAGTTCTTAAGTTTCACATTCCTCGGCATCTCTTACTTCCATTTTAGACAAATAAACCACATGAACTTCTTATATAAAATAATCAGTTTTGTCCATTTCACAGAGCAGTGATACTGGGATTGAGAAGTAAAGGCACATATCAATAAAATAAAATAGATCCTGCTCTCACACAATTCAGCACTAATAGAATACATTAGTAAACCATAATACTTTATGTTTTATTTATGCAAGTTATATAGGCATTTCTTGGACATGTATTGTAGCTTCCTAATTGGCTCAGCTTACCTCTTATATAATGCTGGCATTAACAGGAAATATTGTATATACCCTATTGGCTAAATGCAAGTATCCTTGTGGG
Source organism: Allobates femoralis (assembly GCA_033576535.1). Lineage (NCBI taxonomy): Eukaryota > Metazoa > Chordata > Amphibia > Anura > Aromobatidae > Allobates > Allobates femoralis. The sequence goes on from JARQOC010000004.1 coordinate 596,358,995, forward strand.
GTGGCTTTGGTACAGGATGGAGTGCGCATGACCCTGCTTCCATGCAGCCCTCTATTAGTGGTCTGAGCCCTGGCCATCCCCCTCCCCAGTGCAAGGGGGAATGTTTTGGTTACAGGTTTTCACAGGGAAAGACACAAACCCAAACCCTGGCTTCTTTTTCAACAGTTCCTTATGAAAGTTCACACACAGTGTCTCTGGTATATTTTCACTGCGGTCACATTTTCTTAAACGTTTCTGGTGGTGTACATTCAATCTTAATACATAGTTTTCCTGCAAGTGGCTCCATGGTTCCCGATACCACTGTATATATTATACTGAAGTCCTCCTTATTGACCAACACCACGGCCTCACACAACAAACTCAAACAGTCCTGCATGATGCTAGTCTCAGCCACCAACAGAGACCTGTTCCGTGAAACAGTTTGGACCTCTGTCTGACAAATCTCCTTCACCGTTGATTTCCAAGCTCAAGTCTATGTCTGGCCACACTTAGAACTGGTATGGAGGAAGTCAACTGCTACCCAGGGGCCTTCTACATAGTTTGGGTCTGATACTATGTAGGGGAGTGGTGACACATTTACCGTCCTGAATCGAAATCCGCTCCGAGTACTTTAGAGTTGCAGGGTGATGCAGAGGGCCTGGTCGAATTAAAGGTGCTGGCCAACTCCTCTCTATGTCTCCCACAGATGCAGCTTTCTTCTTTTTCACTTTCTGCTCTTCCCTTCTGACTAAGCTACGATGGAGTCAGCCTATATTAGCTGCTGGCTCCTCTTGTTTTGGGCGACCCACAGAGAATTAATTTTTCATACCTGTTTAGGATACCAGGGAGCAATATCTAAACTGACCACAAGATCACCATATACATACATTTCACACGTAAACACATTCCATGATTTGTCATGATTCATAGGATTACTATTCAAAAATAAACAGTTCAAAACAACCAGTGTCTTCGGGGCTGAGTCACATGGGCCTGGCATCCTCCTATGCACCCCGTGTAAGCCCCGTGTGACTTACACTTCTTAAGTTTCACATTCCTAAGTTTCTTAGTTTTGTTTTTAGACAAAGAAATCACATGGAATTCTTATCTGAATTAAATAATCTTCTCCATTACACACAAGAGAAGAAATAAAGTACAGATACATCGACTCAAAATAAAGTCTAGATTAAACAAATTAGATCCTGCTATCGCAATAGTAAGTCACACCCATTGAAAGTCTGGGTGTGACTTACACTTCTTAAGTTTCACATTCCCAAGTTTCTTAGTTTTGTTTTTAGGCAAAGAAATCACATGGAATTCTTATCTGAATTAAATAATCTTCTCCATTACACACAAAGAAGAAATACAGTACAGATACACCGACTCAAGATGAAGTCTAGATAAAACAAATTAGATCCTGCTATCGCAATCGTAAGTCACACCCAGTGTAAGTCTGGATGTGGCTTACACTTCTTAAGTTTCACTTTCCCAAGTTTCTTAGTTTTGTTTTTAGGCAAAGAAATCACGTGGAATTCTTATCTGAATTAAACAATTAAACAATATTCTCCATTGCACACAAGAGAAGAAATACAGTACCAGTACACTGACTTAAAAAGGAGTCTAGATAAAACAAATTAGATCCTGCTATCGCAAAAGTAAGTCAACACAGCATAAGTCTGGGTGTGACTTACACTTCTTAAGTTTCACATTCCCAAGTTTCTTAGTTTTGTTTTTAGGCAAAGAAATCACCTGGAATTCTTATCTGAATTAAACAATATTTTCCATTACCCACAAGAGAAGAAATACAGTACAGATACACCGACTCAAAAAGGAGTCTAGATAAAACAAATTAGATCCTGCTATCGCAATATCTATGGGAGCAAAGTACAAATAATGTAAGGATGTTTTTAATAAAGGCTTATTGCAAATTTGCTTTTTTATCAAGTTTGGTATTGCATAAGAGCAATAAAATGGATTGCGAAGGTGGAGGTATAACATGGAGCAGATGTTGATATATATAGGCACTTTTCGGTGATATAAAGTAATAGGGATTCTTACATAGCTTTGACAGGTGCACAATGCTTTAGTCTCAGCCAGTTGCCTGGAGATGACTTTACTTATATTTCTGGAATTCTCCAATTGTATCTGAATCACAAATCATCAAATTCCAATCCATCTAGGATGCATTAGTAGCAATCAGACTCCGGATATAACAAATAACCTGAAAGTGAACATAATGATCCAATTAAGTGCCCTATTATAGCAGCGCCAGAAATACCCACATTAATAACGGTAAGGATCCTTTAGAAAGCCGAGACCGTCACTGTTTCCCATAAAAGGTCTAAATTAAAGAAAATCTTTAGCATGAAATAAATATAGATCATTGCATTAAAAATAATGAGTGTCGAATATGGCCGCCTTGCCTTTAGTGCGCAAGAGGGCAATTAGAAGAATATCCCACTTTATAGATTGGATCAGTGCTTTAGAATACAATGGATTCATCACGACACATTCGATACATAATGGTCCGGTGATTTCAAAGTATTTTAGATTTCATGTGCCAGAATATTCTAATTAATACAATATTGACGGCTTTTCTATAATAATAATTTCACTACTATAAGAACTTAAAATTAAGAAATTAGCGACATTAAAGATCTTATCTTATACTGATCATGACGATCCTAAGAACAGTAGACATTTTACTCAAAACAACAAGGCTACCATTTTCGCTTTTGACCACTTTGGACCTTGCGGAATCCGTTGATGAAAAGTTGATTCAGGAAGAAAGTGAGTAGATAAGATCCAAAGTTTATTGCATATCACAAAGTTTTAATTGACTAACAGCATATGCCAGAAACGCGATGAGAGATCATCTCCGCCATCGTGGATTCTCAAAGCTTTTTGATATGCATACGTGGGATTCACCTTCTTCCTTAATTCGATGGTAGCCGGGAGTCCGCGGCTTTGGTTTGAGTCCCGTTAATTACAAGACAGGTGGAAAAATCATTTTCTACATGGTGAGGCTAAACATTTTGGGGCCCATCACACGGTGCCACCTCACCGGAGAGTGCATGCTTTTGGCGCCCCGCCAGCGTCGCCGCCCCCCGTCTACACGGGGAGACACCTCCGGTGAAGCCTGGCAAACTGACAGACGGCAACGCCGCCAGGGTGTCTCAAAACCCCAGCGGCGATGCAGTACAATGAGAGCCTATGGCTCCCATCGCCTGTCAGGTCGACGGTGGCCGTTTACATGGGGCGATGTGTCCACATCGCCCCAGAATGGCCGCCTGGTTTCACATCACTGATGTGAAACCAGGCGACCACACAGAGGCGCCGACATCGCCCCTTTACATTAGGAGAAGCAGGGGTAATATCGGTGCCAATAGGCCACGCCCCTACGTTGCCTAATACATCAGTAGTGCCGTTGCCAGGTGTGACGGCACCCTAAGTGCTTCTTAAGGCCCCATTACACGGCGCACTGCTCTGAAACCAGGCAACCAGTAAACGGCATCGCCATCGCCTAATGTATCGCAGGGGCGATATCGGTGCCGATAGGCCACACTCCTGCATCGCCTAACAAATCGGCGGTACCATCGCTACGTGTGATGGTATCCTTTGTGTTTGCTAGTAATTGAAAAGTTGATTATAGAACATTATTATAGAACATCATTCTGCTGAAACTCTTGGGCTAGATCAGGGGTGGGGAACTCCAGTCCTCGAGGGCCGCAAACAGTGCAGGTTTTCAGGATTTCCTTAGTATTGCACAGGTGATAACATAATCACTTGCACTGGTGATGATTCCAATCCCTGTGCAATACTAAGGAAATCGTGAAAACCTGAACTGTTTGCGGCCCTCGAGGACTGGAGTTCCCCACCCCTGGGCTAGATGTTAGACTGATGTCTAAAAGTTCAACAGCAAGAGTTCAACCCCATACAATGCCAATACAGGACAAATATACGTTACATGGTCTTTATTAGGATCAATGGGCAGTCCAAGTAATAGAGTATTGTATATTCACAATTTAATGTAACAGAGCTTGGGGTGCCCATTTTTTTGTACCCTTCTGTGGCTAATAGATACAATCTCCTGTGGCCAAACAAATTAAATACAGTAAATGACAAATTTAAGTGCAACGATAAGCCCATTCATTCATTTTCCTGATTTAGGTGCATTCAAAATGGGAGAATTCTATTAAAGGGGCCCTGTCAGCTACTCATTCTCCCCCCCAGGTATCACTGCCTGTCCCTGCAGCTTCATAGCTCTATTCTAATCATCCCTGTCTGAGCTCATAGTATAATGTTAAAGGTGAAAAAAAGCATTTATACACTTATATTTTCTTATGTAAATGAGACAGTGTCTAGTCAACTTGGGGTACATAGTCACTCTCGCAGGTTAATAATTAACTCACTATTAACGTCTCTGTATAAAGTACCTGTGTGATGTCACGATCACGTGACCATAGTGGGCAGAGTTAAACAAGGAAGTTGTTAAGTTTCGCCAGACTTCGGGCACTGTGTATCATCAATGTAGGAGCACGGTGACCTGCTCCATTGCGGAGGCGCGAGTATGCCTGTCAATCAGCAGCCATCCACAGGAGGAGCGGCAATTTTAAAACAGCGGGGTGGGTTTTGCAGGCAGGGGCCGGAGACGACCCAAATACACCAGACCAGAGAGCAGACCTCCCAGACCTTTTAAGATGCAGCACAGGAGACAATAAAAGTTATTTTCTCAGGTATGAGGGCATTGTCTGGGCACATAGAGGGGTTACAAGATCCCCAATTACATAATGTTAAAGCTGGTAGGTACAGGTTAGAATGCCCAAAGGGGGCAAGTTCACTTTAATGCTAAATGTGGTATTTTATCTCAGCTTCACTTACTTGAATTGGGCCAAGCTGTTTTGCCAGAAATATTTCGGAGAACGGAGACTGTTTCTGGAAGGGATTAGTTATGTATGACAATTCAGCCCCAGTGGATGTGGTAACATGATTTGCAAGACTCAGCGTCATCACCAAATGCTATATAAAGGTTGCGCATGCGCGATGCTTTGTTCTACTTACAGCATTGTGCTTTTTTGTTGTACACATCTCCGTCTCAGAGAAACCCACTGCGCATGATCAGAAGTCAACCACACTTCTGATCAAATGTACTATGGCTCTCTGGAGCAGGTAATCCGTACACCCAGAAGCGGAATGCTGTAAGTGGAACAAAGCCTCGCGCCTGCACAAGCCCTATTTAGCACTGTCAGTGATGACGGGTCTTGTAAGTTATGTTTTCATGCCCACATGGATGTAAAAAAAAGCTAAGTGGGCCGACTAGTCTGGGGAACTGGCAGTGTATCAAAGCCAAAGTCTCATAGACACCCAGCGGCAAAGAAGTTGGTGCCCAATAGTAGTAGAAGAAATTTGGTAATAATAATACCATGGCACAACAATAAAGTCCAAATGTAAAGTATATTTTTAACATCGCAAAAGTCTGTGGTGTGGGGGGGTTGGATCAAAAAGCACGACACACCTAGACACCAGACAGAAACGTGCAAGAGATGGGAGGAGATGTCACCTGCACCCTTCTGATTGCTAGTCAGCCGACTGTGATCAAGGTCAATTGACTAAAATGTTCCATTACATTGACCAATTAAAGGTACAGAATTCTGAGATGTTATAAATTAACATTACTTTTGGACTCATATGGATTCATATGCCATGGTATTATTCTTAATAGTCTGGGGGATTTAAGAGGCTTCAACTAGTCAAAGGCCTAATCTGGATACCGTAAACACAGTTCACACAGTGCAATTTTCGGTTCAGGATTATCAAGAAAGAGTTCGCAACACTTTAAAACGTCATGTGCAACACACTTCAATAAGCATTTCACCATAAACTGGACAGAGTACAAAATCCCTTCAAGGAATTGAGCTTCTGGGAGTATGCATCTCAGCTTCAGAGAGGCTCCATGCAAATGATCACAAGTCATCCACACTTGTGATCATATGCACTACGACCCTCTGGAGCAGGGGATGCGTACACCTATAAAGTCAATGCTGTGAGGGGAACAAAGCTTTGCACATGCGCAAGCCCTATGTAGTAATGGTTATAATGCAAAGTCTTGTAAGTCATGCCCATTGGGTCATGATAACATGCTAAGTGGGCCAACCAGTCTGGGGAAACATAAGTCCAGAAGGACGGTGCTTCTATGATCAGCACTACAAAGGATCTGAAGGCAATGAGATTTAATTTAACGCGTTTCAGAGCAGTCCTCGCTCCTTCTTCAGGGATAGTACTGGCCATAATGCCGGGTCTTGTAAGTCATATTATCATGCCCACAAGGGCATGATAACATCCTAAGTGGGCCAACCACTCTGGGGAAACTGCAGTTTATGGTGGGCACCCAACGGCAAAAACCTTTGGTGCCCAATGGAAGTCGAAGATATTCGGTAAGAATAATAACATGTCACATCAATAAAGTCCAAAAGTAAAGTTTATACATAACAGCTCAGAAGACTGTGATGTGGGTGTGGTTGGACCAAAACGTCCGACACACCTAGACACCAGATAGAAGCGTGCAGGAGATGGGAGGGGATGTCATCTGCTCACTTCTGTCTCCGACTCAGCCGGTCATGAGCAATGTAAGTTGACCGAAACATTCCGTTACATTGGCCACAAAATTCTGGGATGTTATAAATAAACTTTAGTTTTGGACTTTATTGATGCGCCATGGTATTATTCATATTAATCTGGGGATCTAACGCCTCCTCGACTAGTCAAAGGACTAATTTGGATATCGTAAATGCAGTTCACACTGTGCAGTTTTCGGTTCAGGTCCTCCAAGAAAGAGTTTAAAACTTCCTGAGCTTTATTGCAACACAGTCCAAGCACCCCTTCACCCAGGGGCGGACCATGACCCCTGGGGGCCCTGGTGCAGGAGCGGGGTGGGGGGATGCTACTGGCCGTCGGCGCGGCTCGGGGGGGGGTTGGGGGGGTGCTACTGCCCGTCTCCTCCTCTCCTCTGACGGTGGCTTGCGGGGGTCAGCTGGGGGCCCCCCTCCAGGCTTGAAGGGGGCCCCTAGCCGGTCGGGGCCCTGGTGCAGCTGCACCAGCTGCACCAGTGTAGTTCCACCCCTGCCTTCACCATACACAGCTCAGGATTCTGAGCTCTGCTAGATCAGAGAAATCAGGCAATCTATGACAACTGCGGCACTCAGTAAACTAAGTGACACATCACTTAAATCAGGGTCTTTGTTCCTACATCATGCTGCTGTCACCTTACAAGGAAAACTCCTGCTAACAGTTTCTCTTGAAGTTACATATGAATCATGAAGACTTTACACTTGTACAAATCAAATCTATCAAATTCTCAACAACTAGATGAAATATGGTTGTACTTTTTTACTATGCTATTAAATAATTGACCTTTAAGTATTACGTACCTTCGAATCATCGCTTGCTGAGATTATAAGCACATGTCTTCTTGATGCTAAATGAAAAATACAGCCTTCCACGGCGATAATGCAAACCTGAATATGGAAAGTATATAAGTGCTAAATTACATGTGACATTTATGTGTTTGTCTACCACAAGCTGAAAGAAGAGAAATGTAGAAATTCTACTGGATAATCATCCTGATTGTCGCCTTGTGTTCACATCTGGATTCTGCACATCTCAGCTTCCCTTCCATTTCTACAAGTCACCTTAACGGAAAACTGTCAGGTCCTCCATATCCCCATGACCACCAGCAGCTGTATCTACCTAACTAAATTCTCTGTCTAAAAGACCCTTTATGACATTGGACACATTACAAATAGTTTTTTGAAAGATCTTGTTAAGTGCGTTTATGATATGCAAATGAAACCTTTGACTAGGCAGCCCACTTAGCATGTTATCATGTCCGTGTGGGTATGATAACATGATTTACAAGAGCCAGCGTCATCACCGTCAGAGATCTACAAATGTCGCGCATGCGCGCGGCTGTGTATACTGATATAATTGAGACTCTGATGTCGGATGTACATGTTCCAGTTTCAGAGAGGTGTTCTATGCATGATTGAAAGTGCTGTTCTTCGACTTTTCTGTGTTCCTGAGCCATCTTCCGCACTTCTGGTCATGTGCAGTGCGCCTCTCTGCGCCTCTCTGCGTACACACGGCTTCAGAGACTCAATGCTCTGCGCGAGATCTGTGATAATGCCAAATCTTGTAAATAATGTTAATGTAACGGTGCCCGGGGTGGAGGTCATGGACAAGAGGGTCTGGGTCTTTGCTCTGGCACATTAACGACTCAGGGGATGGTTGGGGACGTGCTATATCTTGCTGCATCAGTACCTCTTGGCCATGGGCCAGTTTCTCATCATCTGGTTCACACTGTGTGATTTCCAGTTCTAGATTACCAAGAAAGTTTTAAACCAGTTAAAAACTTCACGGGATTTACTTGCAACACAGTCTAAAGGCCCCGTTACACGGCGCGACATCGTGAACGACGTCGCTGATACGTCACGGGTTTGGAGGCATTCCAGCGAACTCGTTACGACCTTGTTCCATGTGACTCTGCCAAGTTGTAACGATAAATCGTTGAATCGCTGTTCGTGGGTTTGAGAACATGTTCTCAAACGACACGATCAACGATCAGCCAACCTGGTATATCTTTGTGTGTGACACCGCGATAACGATGTTGTTTACGACTTCGCCCATTCACACAAATGAGCAGGGTTCGGTCGCTGGGTTGTGCGAACAATACCTGCTCACTACATCGTTGGTGAGTCTTCCATGGTATCTACCATGTGGGACATCTCACCAATGTGGGACATCTCACCAACGATGTCTGAAACGACCGCGCACCCACGAGATCGTTGCCGACATCGTTCCAACATTGCGCCATGTAATGGGGCTTTAAGAAGCACTTAGGGTGCCGTCACACCTGGCGACGCCACCGCCGATGTATTAGGCGACGTAGGGGCGTGGCCTATCAGCACCGATATTGCCCCCGCGTCGCCTAATGTAAAGGGGCGATGTCGGCGCCTCTGAGTGGTCGCCTGGTTTCACATCAGTGATGTGAAACCAGGCGACCGATCTGGGGCGATGTGTCCACATCGCCCCATGTAAACGGCCGCCGGCGACCTGATAGGTGATGGGAGCCACAGGCTCCCATTGTACTGCATCGCCGCTGGGGTTTTGAGACACCCCGGCGGCGATACCGGCTGCCAGCTCGCCGGGGCATCACCGGAGGTGTCTTCCCGTGTAAACGGGGGGGATCGGCGACGCTGGCGGGGCGCCAAAAACGTGCGTGCTCCCGCCAGTCGCCGCCGACATCTCCGGTGCCGTCGCCAGATGTGAAGGCACCCTTAAACATACGCTAGACAGAGTTCAAACTTAAATTCTGGAGGGAAGAAAGAAGAGGTCTCTATATAGGTACGCGCACAACCATTTGCTGGTCAACACAAGTGATTTATTCGTTCAAAAAAATGTGACACAACCAATAGAATATTCCCATAACATGTATAAAAACATTTAAAAACAGATTCAGTTCTCCATCCACCACATTGAACCAAAATAGAGGGTCACATGGGGCAACATGATAACCCATTGTATACTAGCAAACCTAAGCGAACCTTATACTAATCATTATTTATATTGGTATTTAGGTGATATATTTTGACTACTTTGTTTGTATTACTACTCTGCTCAGTTATTGATGATCCCATGTAATAACCACAGCACCTTAAAAATACCACCGCCCAGTTATTATCTACCCACCCTAATACCTGCAGCTTATCATGTTGCCCCGTATGACCCTCTATTTTGGTTAAATGTAGCGAATGGAAAACTGAATCTGTTCTTTAATGTTTTTATACATGTTATGGGAATAGTCTCTTGCTTGATGTGGACAAGATTGACATTACCGCTAGGCACATTAAGGAATGGGATTCAGATCGTTCTTACTGATTCGGTAAAAGTGGGTGATAAAATCACATCTGGTTCCCACCTGTAAGAAGCAGTGTCCTGATCCAGTACCGAGGACCCAACTGGACATAAGGCAAATACCAGATTGGATGGTTTGGCTGTGGGCCACATTGATTGCGGCACTGTTAACAGATGTGGAAGAAAATAGGCCACCAGGTCCCTCCTCCACCACGTAACCTAACAGGATGCAGCTTCTTCCAATCTTCTTGGTTGGTCAACATCATGATGTCAACTGCATCTCGTGTCCTGCGTTCACTGCAAGACAAAACAGAAAAAAAAGAGAAGACGGCTGCTGTGGTCAACAGGGAGCCTGGAAATGGTGAGCAAAAGGTTGTTTTTGTGGCCTCTGATAACCATGTGTAGGAGATCATCATACTGTTTGGGAGGACCATCATACTGTATGGGGACTGTGTGGGGACCATAATACTATGTGGGAGGATCATAATAGTGTGTGGAAAAGTGTTTAGACAAACACAGGGGCTGCGGAGACCATCATAATATGTAGGGGACCATCACACTGTATTGGGGCAGTAGGGAAACCATCATTCTGTGAGTGCGGTGAAAACCAACGTACTGTGTGGGGGACTGTAGAGACTATCATACTGTGTGGGAGGCTGTGGAGAGACCATCATACTCTGTGTGGAGTGTGGGGGGCATCTTACTGTGTTACGTTTGTTGGGCCAGCATGTGGTTAGTCAAAACGCAAAAAAAAATTTGATGAGGGTGAACGCACAGTGGAACAGGAGTTTTTGCCCTCTATTTTGGTGCCTCCTCAATCATTACTCTAAATGCTTCAAGGGTCTTTCTTGGCACCTTCTTACCAACTATGTATTGATTTATTTTACTCACGTCTACAACACAATTAATTCCAAAGTACTTTAAATACATCATCATCACTGCCCCAATTGGGGCTCACAATACAAATTCCCTACCAGCATGTCTTTTGAGTGTGGGAAAGAAACTGATGCAAACATAGTGAGAACAAACAAACTAATTGCATCTGCTGTCACTTCCAAGAGCGGAGCTGTGCCTTCTTTCTCTTCTTGCTGCTTTCTTTACTTCTAATGCACACTGACAGTGCACTCCAAGGGTGCTTTCACACTGTGATTTTTGAGGATCCGTGGCTGTCCGTTGTAAAATGGACAGCCACTGATCTGACTTGGCCCCCATATTATCCTATGGGCACGATCGGATCGGATTTGGCCTAATTGCTGGATCCGATTGTGTCTGATTTTTTGCAGTGCACAAATCGGACACAATCAAATCCGACAGGATCCGCACCAGTTAACATGGGGGCCAATAAGAGCGGGTCAGAGGAAACAGCTGATCACTCCTTGGACCCGATTTTAGTGCACTGAGCAAGCTCAGTACACTAAAACTGCTGTGTGCCATCTAATTTCACTTCTGCAATGTATATACATACATTGCGGAAGTGAAATTAAGTAAAAGCAAGGGGTTAAAAATAAAAAAAACTCTGTTCTCACCTTCCAGCGATCCCCCGATGCCTCCAGCAAGCTGCAGGACCTGGCATTACATCACATCTCGATCAGCTGTTTGGTAACTGCAGTCATGTGACCCGTTGATGCTGCCGGGTTGTGACATAATGGCAGGTCCTGTAGTCACCCGGAGCTTCATGGAGGCATTGGGGGATCGCTGGAAGGTGAGAATAGAGTTTTTTATTTTTAAACCCTTGATTTTATTTAACATATATGGATATACATTGCGGAAGTGAAAGTGCCCCACACAGCTCTTTCTGTGTCCGGACCCGAGAAAATCACGGCCCGGACACAGAAATAGCACCAGGAAGCACACCTTTGATGCTTTCCTTTCCTGTCCGTGGTGTCCCGCCTAAAGTAGGATCCCACGGACAGGAAAAATAACGTGATGTGAAAGCTTGCTCATCACTTCTCATTAGAGCCTACGAGGGAGTGCACTGTCACTTTGCACCAGGAAGTGACAAAACGTGCACAGTGACAAGATCCTAATGATCATCCATTGGAATTGTCAAAAGACACATTCTCAGTAGAGCATGGACTTGCCCAGCCCCTGAAATGCAGGTCAATAATGATACTTCATTTCAGGGTTGGCACAGAGCCTGCAGCAGTGACCACAGACTTGGCCTCCTGATGATGTCCCATTGAGTATCCCAGAATGCTCCAGAGATTATCAAAGAGAATGTGTGCAATACTGTGATATGCAAGAAGTGTGACATGAGCTTTTCACAAGTAAATCAATCACAGAAGGCAGGACTAGTCTGGGGAAATTAGTGCCCTGCCTCACTAGTCCTGAGACATTTGCATAGTGCAAATACAGAATAAAATTTGATCTTAAAAATATATAGAGATGAGAGAGATACAAGGAGGGGCAGCGGTATAACTAGGTTTCATGACTCCTGGTCTATTTCGGCACCCCCCAGAGTAGGTGTGGATGGAGCGGGGGGTGGGGGGGTGCTGTTAGCTTTCAGCCCCGCCGCCCCTGCAGCCTTGGTGCCGCCGGCGTTCCCCTCTGAGTTGCGCCCGGGGCAGAGGATCCGGCTGCACCCCCCCTAGATACGCCCCTGAGGAGGGGGTTGATAGAGTGGAGAAAAAGTATGGTGGTTTAGTTGGGCTTGTAGCCGAAAGGTCCCCTTTAAAAAAGTACGTGCCCAGAAAGCATTGGTGTTAAGGTTATATTAGAGAGATATTCAATAAGTGCGGGTGTTGATGAAGACTGAGCGACATCATTAAAATGTTCAATCGGTTAAAAAGCTCAAATCCACAGGTACTCAATCTTGTCTTTTGTCTTCTTCGCCAAAACATTGAATTTCTCCAGATCAGAAGCAGACGATGAGCTGCTGGCAGAAGACATTTCTCATTAATGCTCAGGATAAATAAATGGTAGTATGGCTCTCTCTCTGTGTAATGTCACTAATTACGGGAAACATTGAAAATGAAATTAAACCTCAGCTTCTTCATTCTGTTTAGATTGGTACACTTTCCTTGCACAGAACTCAATGTTCGGATTTGCCCATTCTAGTTAATTAAAGTATAAAACAATTCAATTTCTGTTGAGCAACTTTAGGAAACGCTGTGCTTGTTTGGGAGCGTGAGAAGAAGAGTCAACGAGCGATGACAACTGTATCTATATGGGTGAATTTTATACAGTCCCACCGAGGCTCCAGAACTTGGGCCCAACTTGCCAGCTATTATTGACATACCCAGCGAGGCTGTTCACTTATTTGTTTCAAAAGAAGGTACAACACATTCTGCCCCCTGTATGAAAATTTGGACTCCATCACTCTATCTTGTGATAAAACATCCATCGCAGTATCATTCACAAATATCCCCTTGGACGTACATGAATGTCAGTACATACAATTTTGCAGTTAAAGGGGAATTCTCAAGTTGTCTCTTGAGCAGTTCAGAGCAATGAAATCTCCTTAGTCTCCTTATGTGGAGGCACGGGGGTTAGTGGGTGCTTTCGACTGTTGACCCGACCACCTTTGGAAAGACCGCATGGACCCGGGCTCATCTCACTGAATGCCCAAACTCCTTACACATGGCCAGAACACTACTTAGACAACACAGGGTGAGGGAACCACACAACGGTAAGACTTTACTGGATCCCCAACAGTCAAAGGCATATAACACATATCCAATAAACACACAAAATGTGACAATCAACAGAGTCTCACCCTTCAGCTGACTCACCAGGGATTAGAATATTTGTGTTTTACAGGGATTCCATGGCCAACTATCAAAGTCCAGCAGTGCACCACTTTTCGTGGGCGCCTTAGGAAGCTAACCGAGCACAGCAAAGTCTGTAGCCAGGTGACTGAATTGTCCCAACCTGGGTATCTTCCAGCGCAATCATGGGATCCTAGGTTGAACTCCTGTAGGATATGATCCAGTGTTATGATCTTCTAGCTGGAACCAAAGTTCTTAGACTGAAGTCATGTAGAGTATAAATACACAATGTGATCCTGGCAACAGGAATCAAAGTTCCTAGACTGAATTCTGGTAGAATATGATCCAGTTTATGATCCCATAACCAGAACCAAAGTCCCTAGGTTAAGGTTATGTAGGATATCTCTCCTGGTGATGGAAGCAGTCCTTTTATATCCCGACCCTTCACCTTAGGGTATATTGTGTTCTTACAGGATTGGTGGGACAAGGCTGCTCTCTAATTGGTTGGCAGTTCAATCCGACTGTATAATTTTGCTCTGAGTGATGTAGTCAGAGGGGGCTGAGATAATAGCAATAAACAAACTCAGATAATGGAGGCTCTAATAACAAACAATGACTTAACAAACATGAGTTAACAAACAAAAGACCAATACGTCTAACCTACTTAAGAATATTAACCTACAACACGCATTAAAACAGGCTGTGTCATCACACCCTGGTTCCTGGTACAGCGTCCTTTCATTTTTGAGTGACAGCTCAGATGAATAACTAAACTGTAGTATTAGTAGAATCATGAAGCTCAGCACAAATTCTGCTTTGACACATTCAGCCATCAGGGGTTTGTTCTACAGAGATAACAGGGCATTTGAAAAAGCACAGGGCTCCAGACATCAAGAGCAAATAGTCAAGATTAGCAGACTTGCTGTGAAAGCTGTAGGCTGTTGATTTACAACTGTATCTCTTCAGAAGATGAGAGAGGGGATGGGTAAGCAAGAAGATGAGCAGTTAATTGCTATATAGAAATCAACAGGCTGGAGAGAGGTGTCTGGGATGTTAAAGTTAACTCCTTCCCCGGAATGTAACTACTATACAGTCTTGGCTAGGGTCTCCAGGCTAAACTCCATGGGAAAGGAGCTGTACACCATAACAGATAAAAGCACTCACTGCAGGAGAATTACAGTGGATAGAAAAAGCAAGTCAATTGCAAACTTGCTTATGCTGTCTAACTAATTAAAACAATTTACGATCTTGAGAATATCCATTTAAGTTCATCTTGAGTGATTCAAGGAATCAAGGACAGGGCAGTACATAATTGAATAACTGACAATGTTCTCCCACTTTTCAATTCAGCTACAGGTCATGTCAGAGCAAATTTCACAAAAAAGAAAGTATGAATCAGCTCACTAACATTGAAGTAGCCAGCAAATCCTCGGCTCGGATGAAAGACCACTCATGCTCAGTGATAGCAATAGGAAAAGGTAAGAATGTCCAGCCATTTATTGAATAACAAAGTAAAAAAACGAATATTTGTAGAATTGAATATAAAAAAGCATTGACAATACTACAAAAAAGTAATAAATGTGAAAGCTTTGCCTATATATATACACACTGTATGTAAAAAAAAAGGGTTACATACAAGTACGTTAAAAATACAATACACAAACAGTGGCAGACTGGTACAGAGGAGAGTGTACCATACATTCTATGGGGAAATGGGGAGGGTGACAGTAGGTTGGGTCAGCTCCGATGGTGGTGGAGCACTGGCTCTTGTGGTGGTGGATCGCCAGGTCCAGCGGCAGTAGGGTTATTGCAGGCTGTAAGCTGTTCTGAAGAGATCTGAAATTGACCGGAATTGACTGGGATAGACTGGAAGGTACTGTCAGATAGCCATTCAAACAATGTCTATTACTCTATCCTCTACTAATCACTACCATGTCTTTAACTGCACTGCTTGTGTTTCTATGTGCCATCACCACCAACTTGTATCACCCTATCCCTCCTCCATCACCACTCATTCACATCAGCCCCTCTCTCCTGCCCTGCCCTATGTACAGCTCCCATGCCATCTTCAGTTTACTGAGGATTCTCAGCCCACCATATTCTAACATTTGTCATAATAAACCAAGTCCAAAATCCAAAAACTATCTGCTCTTCCTCTTTTTGCTGCTGCTCCTCTCAGGTGATATCTCCCCCAACCCTGGTCCACCCTCTAACTTCAACCCCTCTCCCACCACACATAGAAACCCCACTAACCTCATTACCATCACTTGCACACCTTCATCTTCCTCTTTTAACTGCGCTCTCTGGAATCCACGATCTGCATGCAACAAACTTCCTTTCATTCACAATTACTTCCTTTCCAACTCTCTAAACCTGCTGGCCCTCACAGAAACCTGGATCCAGGATTCAGACACTGCTTCCCCGGCTGCTATTTCTTACGGCGGCTTACACTTCTCTCACTCCCCTAGACCTGGGAACAGACGTGGCGGTGGAGTTGGCCTCCTCCTGTCCCCACAATGTACTTTCCAGGTCATCCCTCCAGCCCCATCACTCTCATTCCCTTCTTTTGAGGTCCACACCATTAGGCTATTCCATCCCCTCCACCTCAAAGTAGCAGTGGTATACCGCCCCCCAGGGTCACCCACCCTGTTCCTCGACCATTTCTCCGCTTGGCTCCCGCATTTCATGTCCTCAGATTTACCAACCCTTATTCTGGGAGACTTTAACATTCCCATAAACAGCCCCATCTCCCCATCTGCATCCCAGCTCCTATCTCTAACTACCTCTCTTGGCCTATCACAGCTCTCAACCTCTGAGACGCACGAAAACGGTAACACTCTTGACCTGGTCTTTACCCGGCTCTGCTCATCCTCCCCCTTGGATAACTCAACTCTACTCTCTGACCACAACATTCTCTCCTTCTCACTCACTAACCCTCGGCCAACACAGCCCAATCCTACCTATCACACATCCAGAAATCTACAGGCCATTAACCCTCAGGCACTCACAGACTCCCTCATCTCATCTCTGTCCCCAATCTCTTCAATCTCTTCTCCAGATCAGGCAGTAAATCACTACAATGACTCTCTCAGAAGCTCCCTGGACCAAGTAGCGCCCCTCACCCTCAGAACCTCCAAACAGAGAACAAAACAGCCCTGGCTCACACCACAAACTCGATTCCTCCAGCGATGCTCTAGGAGTGCTGAACGTCTATGGAGGAAAACTCGCTCACCAGGAGACTTTATCCATTATAAATTCATGCTAAAAACCTACAACTCTGCCCTTCACCTTGCCAAACAGACCTATTTCACCACCCTGGTCTCCTCACTATCCAACAATCCAAAAAAACTCTTTGACACCTTTCACTCTCTCCTCAGTCCTAAAGTGCAGGCCCCCATCACTGACCTCTGTGCTGATGACTTGGCTTCCTACTTCATGGAGAAAATAGACAACATCCGCCAGGAAATCAGTTCTCAGCCTCCAAGCGCTGCCACCCCCATTCTTCCCCACATCTCCTCCGGCTCACTCTCCACATTTGACCCAGTCACAGAAGAAGAAGTCTCCAGGCTCCTTTCTTCCTCTCGTCCCACCACATGCACTACTGACCCCATTCCCTCACACCTGCTCCAATCCCTCTCTCCAGTCGTCACCACTCATCTAACCAAAATCTTCAATCTCTCCCTCTCTTCTGGCATCTTCCCCTCCTCCTTCAAACACTCGATCATTACTCCATTATTAAAGAAAACCACTCTCGACCCAGCCTGCACAAATAACTACAGACCAGTCTCCAATCTCCCCTTCATCTCTAAACTCTTGGAGCGCCTGGTCTATTCCCGCCTCACCCGTTACCTCTCCGCTCACTCTCTTCTAGATCCATTACAGTCTGGTTTCCGCCCCTTCACTCTACAGAAACTGCCCTCATCAAAGTGACCAATGACCTTCTGACAGCAAAACGTAATGGTAACCACTCTCTGCTTATTCTCCTTGATCTCTCTGCAGCTTTTGACACTGTTGACCATCAGCTCCTACTCTCTATGCTGCACTCCATTGGCATAAAGGACACTGCTCTCTCCTGGTTCTCCTCCTATCTTTCTGACCGCTCTTTCAGTGTATCTTTTGCTGGCTCCATTTCTTCCCCTCTTCCCCTCACTATTGGGGTCCCTCAGGGTTCAGTCCTTGGCCCCCTCCTATTCTCTCTCTACACGGCCCCGATTGGACAGACCATCAGCAGATTTGGCTTTCAGTACCATCTTTATGCTGATGATACACAACTATACACTTCAGCCCCTGACCTTACCCCTGCGGTATTAAAGAACACCAATGACTGTCTAGCTGCAGTTTCCAATATCATGTCCACTCTCTATTTGAAACTAAACCTTTCCAAAACTGAACTTCTTCTGCTCCCCCCATCCACTAACCTCCCTAAATCGGACATCTCTCTCTCAGTTTGTGGCACCACGATAACGCCTAGGCAGCAGGCTCGTTGTCTGGGTGTTATGTTTGACACCGATCTCTCCTTCTCCTCCCACACGCAATCCCTCGTCCGCTCCTGTCGCTTACACCTGAAGAATATCTCTAGAGTCCGCCCCTTTCTCACCATGGAAACAACAAAAACCCTCACTGTGGCCCTAATCCATTCCCGCCTTGACTATTGCAATTCTCTATTAAGTGGCCTCCCCCTCACCAGACTTTCTCCTCTCCAGTCCATCCTTAATGCAGCAGCCAGGATCACCCACCTGGCCAATCGTTACTCAGATGCCTCTGCTCTCTGCCAGTCATTGCACTGGCTGCCCGTATACTACAGGATCAAATTCAAATTGCTTGTTCTCACCCACAAAACTCTTCACAGTGCAGCACCCCCCTACCTCTCCTCCCTCATCTCTGTCTATCACCCCACCCGCTCTCTACGTTCCTCAAACGACCTTCGACTAACATCCGTACTAATCCGATCCTCCCACTCCCGACTCCAAGACTTCTCCAGAGCTGCACCAAAACTCTGGAATGCTTTACCCCAAGAAATCAGGACTATCCACAACTTGCATGGCTTCAGGCGATCCCTAAAAACGCATCTTTTTAAGGCGGCCTATCATACTCCCTAATAGAAGTCCATTGTACTGTAGACAGTGAATGGGCTATCCCTCTGGACATTACTCCTCTACAAACTCCACCAAACCAAAAAGGTCTACACAGATTGTATAATGACCATCCATGTAAGCTTAGTTCTATGCCCCATTTCCTCAAGATGCCTGGACCATCAGTGCAATAAGCCCCTGTACCTTGTGCAACCTCTATCCCGTTTTAGATTGTAAGCTCTTTTGAGCAGGGTCACCTTCATTTCTTGCTTTATTTATTGTATTTTCTTTTTTACATTGATTCTATGCCTATTGTTTTGTATCCAATTATTGTACTATATTTGTTCTCTACTGTAATTACTTACTGTATTATATTTTCTGTACTCTAACCCTACATTGTAAAGCGCTGCGGAATATGTTGGCGCTATATAAATAAAGCATTATTATTATTATTATTATTAAGAGATGAGTTTTGAAGTTTTGCATGAAAGATCTGAATATAGGGGATAGTCAGATGTGTTGGGGTGCAGAATTGTAGAGGATGGGGGATGCTCAGGCGAAGTCTTGCAGGCAGTTGAATGAGGAACATATACAAGTGTCGAGAAAAGAAGGAGGTCTTGGGAGGATTGAAGCTTACAAGTTGTATGATTTCAGGAGATTAGTTCAGAGATATATGCGGGAGACAGATTGTGGATGTCTTTGTAAGTCAATGATAGTAATTTGAATTGGACACACTGGGGAATTGGGAGCCAGTGGAGGGATTTGCAGAGAGGAGAAGTGGGGGAGCAGCAAATAGAGAGAGGTGGATTAGTCGGGCAGCAGAGTTAAGGACAAATTGGAGAGGTGCAAGAGTGTTAGCAGGGAGGTCACAGGGGAGAATGTTGCAGTATTTGAGACGGGAGATGATGAGGGCATGCACTAGTAGTTTAGTAGATTGAGGGTTGAGGAAGGGACGAAATAAGGAAATATTTTTAAGTTGGAGGTGACAGGTGGTGACAAGGGCTTGGATGTCTGGTTTGATATAGTGTGCCTAGTGTAAAGTGTTTGTATAGCATGGTGTGTGTATAGCATGATTGTGTGTGTGTAGCATGAACTGTGTGGGTACAGATTGAAGTCTGTGTACAACATGACTGTGTGTTTAGTATGAAGTGTGTATATAGCAGGATGTGTGTGTATAACATGAAGTGTGTGTATAGCATGATATATGTGTGGGTGATTGTATCATTTATGCTAGAATAAAAATACGGTAATCATTATTGGCAGCACCTCGTCCAGTGTAAACCAGAGATCTGCACCCAAAATATGACACATAAATACAATTTTTAAGTGTTTTTAGTCCTCAGAAGAAACAAAACTCAAAAACACTCAATAAATTTGACATCACAATTACAGAATTGCTTTTTTCCATCCTCCCTATATAAAACTAATAAAATAATTGTTCTTCTCAAACAATAGTTATCCCCCAAAAAAAACCCTACATAGCTACATTGGTGTAGAAGAAAGCATTACACCTCTTTGAATGAGCTGGCAAAGGATTAATCAGTTGCATATAATAATTAGATAATTGGAGTATGTAACAATTTGATCTATAATGAGATTATCCATGGGAATAATACATACAAAGAAGATTTCATTCTTGAACACATAATAGCTGAGATTTAGCAGTAATCCCTCAATGATGGTGTTTAATACAGAAAATGGTGAGTTATCAGCACCATGGATGAAAGTAAGTAAGGCATCAGTCATGACAGCAGAACCCCAATGACAAGACAAACGGCATCCACAGCTGTAAGCCCAGTGGATCTTAGTGTATTAACTCTATTATCGGACAGAAAAAATGTAAATTTGAAGATTGCAAATGAAACTGAAAGTGCATTGGGTGGGGGAGGCATAACTGTCACAGATGTATCGCAGACTAATGAGACCTTGGAGGAATCTAGGATCAGAAAGTCACAGACTTTAGTTGATCGCAGATGCTCTTTAGAGCCCACTGGTCATTTATCCTGAGTGGGAGTTCATTTAATTCCATTTGGTCAGTCCTGAATGAGTTAAGGTTACTTTTCTATCCTGCTGTGATTAACATGTAGTGGTAATCTCAATTGCTGCCATTCTCTTCTGCTATATAAATTCACTCCTTATTACCTCCTTTGCCAGCTATAGTTTATTCTATGCTGACCAGTGAAGGGGTTGTCTCTTGAAAAAGCAGTGGTTATTTCGCTTTGGAGTCTTTCTATGAAGATGAATTGAAGTTCCATTTTCAATATGTCTCCCTTGTTGTTTCCACTTGCTGGCTTGCTCACTAGCAAGGGCTAGTTCAGGGTCAGCCACGGCATAGGCACCTGATCATGTATTGGGGGGAAGGACTGGTCTGTAGACATTGGGCAGCACGGGATTAGCCACAGGTGAGTTAGGTGGTGACCCCTGTCTCTATCATTGGGGCCTTCCTCTACATTTTCCATGGTGTACCCCTACTCTCAGGGGCGGGATGGCATATTTCAGTCTGCGGGGCAAGTATACAGCAGTGGCCCATTAGCAGTGAGCTTCAGGTGCAGAGCAACCTCCCATACCAACATGACAGATGGCCGGGTGGTCCCAAAACTGCTGCTTGACCACTGGCTCAGGGTGCATCAGCCCCCCTGCCCCCTGGGCCAGCTAGCCCCTGCCTACTCTTGTGCTGCACGCCTTCCTCAACATGAAAGTATCATGCACTTGCAGTCCAAGGCAACATTTCAATTTTCCATGTAGCCCCTCGCTACTTAAATGACAGTTTGGATAGTCTCATACCAATCATGCCCCAGCCAAAATATAAGGAACGCATGCACAAAATTTCATCAGGAAGCAGAGTTGACATCATACCACAGCTACTCTGCTCCACTGTCAATCAAGCTATAGAGGTGGTGCCAGGCAGGGAGACTGGAAGAGAAGTAAGTGGCTGCAAGTGCACTGATGCAACCACCAGTGCATTTGTTTTGTGTGTGAGGCATCAGCACTAAACAGTCTTTTTAGTTGGCAAAATGTAGTTAGAAAAATACAACCAAAAATTAAATTTATGGGACAAAATAAATAAAACTTGCCGTGTGCATATGTGTTCACCCCTTTTCCTATAAAGCCAATAAATATTTCTGGTGCAAACAATTACCTTCATAAGTCACATGCTTAGTTAAAGGAAGTCAACCTGTGCGCAATCTAAGTGTCCATGGTTGGTCAGTATATACACATCTTTCCTGAAAGGACAAAGAGGCTGCAGCACCATTATCCAAACAACACCAAGACCAAGGAGATCTCCAGTCAACACAGGAAGACAAAGGATCTCTCAAAACTAAGTGAGAAGACCAACGAGATCTTCAAACAATACCGAGAAGATCAAAGAGATCTTCAAACAACATCAAGAAGAACAAGGAGATCTCCAAACAACATCAAGAAGAACAAGCAGATCTCCAAACAACATCAAGAAGAACAAGCAGATCTCCAAACAACATCAAGAAGAACAAGGAGATCTCCAAACAACATCAAGAAGAACAAGCAGATCTCCAAACAACATCAAGAAGAACAAGCAGATCTCCAAACAACATCAAGAAGATCAAGCAGATCTCCAAACAACATTAAGAAGAACAAGCAGATCTCCAAACAACATTAAGAAGAACAAGCAGATCTCCAAACAACATCAAGAAGATCAAGCAGATCTCCAAACAACATCAAGAAGAACAAGGAGATCTCCAAACAACATCAAGAAGAACAAGCAGATCTCCAAACAACATCAAGAAGAACAAGCAGATCTCCAAACAACATCAAGAAGAACAAGCAGATCTCCAAACAACATTAAGAAGAACAAGCAGATCTCCAAACAAAATGGAAAGAACATGATAAGACAACAAGCCTGCCAAGAGAGGACGTCTACCAAAACTCTTAGTGCAGGAAGGATGGAATTAATCAGAGAGGCAGCACAGAGACCAAAGGTAACCCTGAAGGAGCTGCAGTGTTCCCAAATGAGACTACAGTATCTGTCCATACGTCCACAATAAGCCGTACATTCCATAGCTGGCCTTTATGGAAGAGTGGCCAGAAAAAAGCCTTTACTTACAGCCAAAATTTAAAAGGCACATTTTTAGTTTGGCAAAAGATATGTTGGAGACTCCTAAAATAAGTCAAGGAAGGTGCTATGGTCAGATGAGACCATAATTTTACTTTTTGAATACCAAGGTGAATGATATGTCTGGGGCCAAAGCAAAACAGCTCCTCACCCCAAGAACACCATCCAACACCATTTTCAACAGCAGGGACAGGGGAAATAATCCTAGTCAAGGGGAAGATGGATGGTGCAAAGAACAGGCATATTCTTGAGCAAAATGAGTTTCAGTCTGTCAGTGATTTGAGATGGAGGTTCACCTTTCAACAAGACAATAATCCAAAGCAACTGCTAAAGCAACACTTGAGCAGTCGACTATTGCAACCTCCTGCTGTGTGTCCTCCCCTCTAGCATTCTTGCACCCCTCCAATTTATCCTAAACTCTGCTGCCCGGCTAATCCACCTGTCTCCGTGCTTTCACAGGTCTCTACTCTCTGCCAAGGTCCTTTACTAGCTCCCCATTGCCCAGAGACTCCAGTTCAAAACCCTAACCATGACATACAAAGCCATCCACAAACTCTCTCTTCTGTACATCTGTCACATGGTCTACTTACCTACAAGCAACCTCCGATCATCAAAAGATCTTCTCTCACCTCCTCCCACAACCGCATACAAGATTTCTCCTGTGCTTCATCCATAATCTGGAATTCTTTGCCCCAACACTCAGACTCTTGCCTACCGTGGAAACCTTCAAAAGGAACCTGAAGACTCATCTCTTCTGACAAGCCTACAACCTGCAGTGACACTCAGTCTGCTAAACTGCTGTATAACCAGCTCTACCCTTTTCTAATGTATCCTCACCCATCCCTTGTAGACTGTGAGCTCTCGCTGGCAGGGTCCTCTGTCCTCTCCTAGGGCATCCTAACCCATCCCTTGTTGACTAAGCTCTTTCAGGAAGGGTCCTCTCTTCTCACCTACTGTATCCTCAACCATCTCTTATAGATTGTGAGCCCTCGTGGGCAGGGTCCTCTACCCTCACCTACTGTATCCTCACCCATCCCTTGTAGACTGTGAGCCCTCATGGGCGGGGTCCTCTCTCCCCCTGTATCTGTGTGTGCCTTGTATTGTTCATGTATATTGTACTTGTCTATGTATGTCCTTTTCACATGTAGAGCACCATGGAAGAAATGGCGCTACAATAAGCTCAAACCATAATCCAATTGAGAATCTGTGGTCAGATTTGAAGATTGCTGTTCACCAGAGGAAACCATCTAACTTTAAGGAGCCGGAGCAGTTTTGCCTTGAGGAATGGGCAAAAATCCCAGTGACTAGATATGGAAAGCTCATAGACTTTTCCAAAGTGACTTGCCGTTGTAATTGCCACTAATGGAGGCTCTACAAAGTATTGACTTTAGGGGGGTGAATAGTTATTCACATGGAGGTTTTCAATTGTCTCGCCCTATTTGTTGTTTGCTTCACAATAAAAAAGAAGAAAACCAAATGTTTACAGTTGTAGGCATGTTCTTCAGATGAACTGACGCAAACCCTCAAAAAATCAATGAACTTCCAGATTTGGAGGCAACGAAACTCAAAAAATGACAAGGAAGGGGGCGGGGTGGGGTTAGTACTTTCGGGGCATTAGTCACTGTCAGGGGCGTAACTACAATAGGTGCAGGGGTTGCGATCGCACCCGGGCCCTGCAGCCTAGGGGGGGCCCCAAAGATCCCTTTGGCCCACAGAAAAAGACTAATATTATTAAAGATTTGCAATAATTGGGGGCCCCGTTGGTTGGAGCTTTTGCTTCGGGGCCCCTGGGCCTGAAGTTACGCCACTGGTCACTGTGGTTGACATATCACAAATAATATATTATATAGTCAAATTATGGATTACAGTAGCTGTATTGATTATATTTATCAGTTCCCTTATGTTGATAATTAAAAAAAACATTTGAGAGACAAAGTACAGAACCATAAAAAATAAGATTACAATACAATAAAAAACATTTGGTTTGAGTATCACCTAGTGAAACTCATAAAAAATCCATCCACGAGAGGGGCACCCCCAAAGATTGATTAATCTGCATAAATGATATCCAGTAAAATTATATTGTATCGATTCTCAGAAGCACAAGGTCTCGAAGAAGACGCCTCATGGACTTCAAACAGAGGAAGGATAACAATAGGTCGCCTCTCGTATTCGCATATAACTCTTACATGAGCATATTTCATGATCAACTTACAAAGGCACATTACCCTATAACATTCGCCTATTTCTTCTTATAATTGTCCTTCAACGTAGTGTACAAGGTGCACCGGGGGAACCTATATGGGGGAAAGTAAGCAAAATCAACAAACGTGGCTAAACCTTGTCTTACCTGCTTAGGTCAGCTTCAGACTGCGTCTGAGATCCGATCCGTAGCTGTCCGCTTGAAGCAGACAGCCGTGGACCGGATCAGCACACAGGACTGGGGGCTATTATGCCCTCCGATCCTGTGTGCAGCCGCACGCAGCTGCAGCTGCTGACAGGTCAGGACCGCGGCGCCCGTGGTCCTCACCTATCAGCAGCAGGAACTGCGTGCGCTGCACACAGGATCGGAGGGCATAATAGCCCCCCGGTCCTGTGTGCTGATCCGGTCCGCGGCTGTCTGCTTCAAGCGGACAGCAACGGATCGGATCTCAGACGCAGTCTGAAGCCGGCCTTAGAGATTTTGCTGCAAATTAGGCACAACTGATAACAGTTTTTGAGATTAAACAAAATATTAAAGTTTATTTAGCTAGACTAACAATCTAGTACACGTGGTTAAGCATTTGCATATGACATAAGTCTAATCATTGAGTAAGCATCAATTTATCACAGGATATTATAGCATCACTCCATGATCGGGGGACTACCAAACAATCTCATCAGGAGGAACACAAAATTTCCAGCATATCTGCAAGGCTTCAAATGAAATCCCATCTCACCCCCTGAGAGTTCCAAGTCTATATACAAAATATTTACTATTACTTCAAGAAACTTCTTGGCTCGTGATCACATCATGGGACGATGCATAGTTATTTGTTTTTCACACATTACTGGTCCTGATAAGAAGCTATCAGACCCAGTTTCTCCCGGTTTATTCCACTTATACAGGGCGGGCTCTGGTGCTTGTGTCACGCGCATGCGCCGTTACAGCAGCCGGGACCCGCTCCTACCAAGTCCTCGTTGTGCGCCTGCATGAATTAACACGTTGAGGGGCAGGTGCTGAAGAGGAGGAGGCCACACACAGAAGAGGAGGTGGAACACATGGCAGGAGGCGGAGAGGACCATGCGAGCCGCTAGGACTGCAAACTCAGATAAGCCACTTGGACCTCTTAACTGTACAGTTTTTTCATGGTACAGGGGGGGTACAGACATTGGACACACCTTCCCTGAATGCATCATACACGCTGCCTTCAGTGTTGCTTTGAGTTTGGAAAGCACCTGGGGTGACAGGTTCTCTTTAACCAGGATAGCCCCTGTACATTCATTCTAGTCATATAAGAAATTGTAAAGGAATTGTCTTAGAACAACATCCAGGTTTCCTATTTTACCAGAAACAACACCACATCATAGTCATGTGTAGCCCCATCAAGCAAAGACCCTGGTTGTGGAGAAAAATATGTATTTGTAGGGAAAGTATGACAACAGCCCCTCCATGACACGGTAGGCTGAGAGTGGTTGGAGTGTTCATATCTTTAACCTGTGTTGTCTCTTCCTTTATCATTTGGGCCTGCTGCATCCTGATAAGTACACATGGTATTAGACCTTATAGCTGCTTATGGTGAGTTTTTTTTAAATCTATGTTCTTTTTTGATTATTATTTTTGAACATAGTTTTAGGGACTTGGACCCTTGACTTTGGTTATGAGCTTACATATTGATCCAAAATATCTACCAATACCTCCCATTAGGATTCATGTCTTGTATTGTTTTTTATTTCCTTTATGTAGGGTGCCGTTGTCTGTACTATGTGGTGTATTTCTATAGTTGCTTGCCAGCCCACCTAATCTAATAGTAGGGGCGTGAGTAACACACTGGGTTCACTGTGTATCACACATGTGACTGGCGCCCTATGGAAACCTCATTCTATGTGCATATAAAATACCACCAATCACCCCCTCCATGACACAGTAGGCTAAGCAGGGCCGCCATTAGGGGGTTACAGCCCTTACTGCAGTGAGGGGCCCGGGCCTGACTGCAGGCGGCGTGGCCATTGGACAGGGGCAGGAGCCAGTGGGGGGCGTGGTCATTGGGAGCAAGGAGGCCTGCCCCCCTTCTCGGACAGGGGGCCCCTGAGAGAAGTTTAAGCGTTTGTATCTTGCACCTGGGTTGCCTCTTCCTTCATCCCTGGGGCCTGCTGCATCTTGCTAAGTCCGTATGGTATTAGACCTTATGGCTGCTTATAATGAGTTTTTTTTTAATGTATACCCTTTGTTGCTTATTATTTGGGAATGTATGACAACAGCAGTAAATTAACATTTGTTCAAGACTGCATCTCCACACAAAAGGGCATAACCTGTACTTATCCTGATTACATGAACTGAAAACCAAGGGGATCTCCATGAGAACAAAGAGGTTGAAATTTCTTGCAAGCTTCAAAAGGAAGGATCAAATGGTCATTGGTGGAAGGGTCTCACATTCTATATGTTCTATAGGAAGGGAGGTGCCTGTAAAACATGACATTGTACATGTACAATGTACCGTATTAATTTCTAATACAGGTATGGGACACTGGTCAGCAAAGGTGCAACTTTGTCAAACAAAACCTCAACTTTTTGAATTACCAGGCATCCCTTTTAACTTTGCTGAATATGATCGATATATAACATATTAATTTTGTGCAGATGACTCAGAAGTTCCACGCTGCCAGAAAATATGAAAGCTGAGCAAAGCCAAGGCTTTATTTTCAGCTACACATCACATACGTTAGATGACGTAAGCAGCAAGAAATAGCAGAAGGGGTCTACTGCCATAAAGTCATCATTCCAACAATCTGTCGATAGATCTGAAATATGTAGGATCATATCATTAGGAAGAAGTCACAGAAACAAACTAAAATTGGATGTCAGATATTGGCGTGAAAACATACGAAAATAGCATAGACTTTGCATAAACTTTGACAAAGCATTTTTTTATTTTTCTCTTGTTAAATGTGTTTTTTAATAAGCTTAAAATGAAGCTTCCATGAGAAAATGACCTACCTTGTCAGATGTACTAGACCATAAGACGTACCTAGGTTTTAGAGGAGGAAAATAGAAAAAAAATGTGCTATTGACACACTGTAATGGGGAGAATGTTCCCCAATTCTGTACTAATTTTGACTATTTTGGGCCTCTGACCGGAGTTCCCGCGAGAACATGACGTCACCACAGGTCCTAGAAGCACAGGACCTTGCCGGAAAGCTTAAAATAGATATTTTTATGTTTCGGACACTTTCTTTTACTTAAAGAAAGTGTCCGAATCATAAAAATATCTATTTTAAGCTTTCCGGCAAGGTCCTGTGCTTCTAGGACCTGTGGTGACGTCATGTTCTCGCGGAACTCCGGTCATGTGACCGGAGTTCCCGCGAGAACATGACGTCACCACAGGTCCTAGAAGCCACAGGACCATACCGGAGGCTTCGGTGGACCACGGACAGGTGAGCATTGATTATTTTTTTATTTTTAACACTTTCTTTCACTTTTTTTCACTTCCACAATGTATGTATATACATTGTGGAAGTGAAAAAGCCCCACAAGCCCGGTTTGTTCGTTTTCCGGGGTGTTCGACGGTGTTCGTCGAGCATTCGACGAACATTCGTCGAACACCCCGTCGATTCGGCGAATCGAATCGAATTCGAACACCGGGGTGGTGGCTCATCTCCACTGTTGACCACCATCTCCTACTCGCTAAGCTGCAATCCATTGGCATAAAGGACACTGCTCTCTCTTTGTTCTCTTCCTATCTCTCTGACCGCTCTTTCAATGTATCATTTGCTGGCTCCACTTCTTCCCTCTTCCTCTCTCTATTGGGGTCCTTCAGGGTTCAGTCCTTGGACCTCTTCTCTTCTCTCTCTACATGGCCCCGATTTAACAGACCATTAGCAGATGACACACAACCATACACTTCTTTCCCCTGACTTTACCCCCGCTGTATTACAGAACACCAATGACTGTCTCACCGCAGTTTCCAATATCATATACCTGAAACACAACCTTTCCAAAATGAACTTCTTAAAATCCTGCCCTCCACTAACCACACTAAATCTGACATTTCCCTCTTGGTGTGCGGCACCATGATAATGCCTAGGCAGCAGGCTCACTGTCTGGGTGTTATGTTTGATGCTGATCTTTCATTCACTTCCTATATACAATCTCTCACCCACACTTGTCTCCTGCAACTGAAGAACATCTCTAGAATTCGCCCTTTCCTCACTATGGAAGAGTGGGGAGCAGTGAAAATGTTTTGTGCTTCTGCAATGTGATTGTTTTCAACAAAATGGCATCGGTGGCAGCGCATGCGCAGACTGAGGTCTATGGAGCCATTATATTAAAGACAGTCTGTAGAATCTTCAGGTCAATATTGTAGACAACACATGCGCAGTCGCATCTTAAAGTCTAAGACTAGACTAGACTTTAAGAAGTGATGGTGCATGCTCTGTCACCAGTGCCATTTTGGTAGAGACCTGAGAATTCTACAGATTGTCTTCAATATAACAGCGCTGGAGATCGCAGTCTGCGCATGCGCTGCAACCAGTGCCTTTACTGAAGACAATCACACTACAGAAGCCCCAATGTCAGCTTCTGCCTCCTATTACCCCGCCACCAATCCCCCCCCAAAGCGATACCCAGGCATATTTGAGCTATAAAACACTCCCCCTACTTTCCCCCCAAAAAAAGTTTGGGGAATAAGTGTATTTTATAGTTAAAAAAATACAGTATTTAAAACCAGTATTTTATGTTACATGTGATTTTTTATGTTTTTGTTTTCATATCATTATCTGTATAAAAAGCTAAATTAGCCATCTTGAATTTTCACACTCGCTACTGGGCTTTAGTCTTATTCCTTGTCCTTTCTGGAAGAGCTTTCAGCAGGCTCATTATCATCAGAGGCAGGATTTCAATCACAGTTAACACTTCAATACACAGCTGATAACTCATAATCCAGCAATCACAATAGGCAATGTCATAGCTGTCCATGATCCCCCTCATTAACCAATTGCAATGGAGAGAGAGCGCAAACATCATGATGTGTGTAGCGAGACACCTACGAAACGCGTAGGCCAATAAAACCTCCCTAAACAATGACATTTGCAAATGCTCATTGAATGCTTTAACACAAAATATAGGGTGGGGGGTCTGATTATTGTGGCTATGTACATTTGATTTAAATAAGGTAGGTTAGGGACCGGTCTGATATGGGTCACCTTGACGGCGGTAGAAGGGCTTCGTATACATTTTTTGCAAAAACGTATTAACTAAGTACCCTGTGTGAGACAGTGCGGGGGGTCATATGCAAGGGGTGCTATGTCTCCCCCAGAATGCGAACTGTCACATATTGAACCCGGTATAGGGTGTAGGAAAGAGGGACGGTCCACTCCCTCCGCTTCGGGTCTTGCAGGTTTCCCCGGAAGGAGACACAGGGTTAAAAGCCTGGTTAGGAGACAGGGCGGGCTTCCACGTGGACAATTTTGGCCTGAAGCTGAAGCAGCAGCATCTATCGACCGGACAGGTCAAGAGCTCCAGGGGCCGTGTGCGGTAATAACACGGCCTGGCTCGGGAAGGCTGGGAGCTCGGTGCGACCTTAGCCGGAGAGCTCATAACCGGAAGGGACCGGGTTACTATCTGTGAACTGTATCCATTTTACGACCCGGATTCTGGCATCTTGTGCCATCGCTGTGTTTTCAGCAATAAATCTGGGTACTGTATGAACTACTACCGGGCTCAACGTTTTTCCTGTCTTGCAATCCCGGCGCTGCCCCACACCTGTTAATAATGCTTTTCTCACAGGCACTTGCTTTTTACTTTTATTTTTTATAGCAGAGTATTTTTATACTGTTTTTCTGTGATTTAGTACATCGGTGATGTGTACACGGTTTTACAAACCTGTTCACTTTGTGCCTTGGCTCAGCTGTATGGATCTATGTACAGTTGTTGTTTCCTGAAACCACAGAAAGTTAGTCTCATTAAGTCCCAGTGGCCAGTGTGAAAACTGCAAGAGTTCTATTTTTTAATTTTTTAATGCAGAATGTGATCTGACAATGTAATCCAAAATTTGATTGAAATAATTGATCAATGAATGATGATACTTTCCCTTTAAGGCCAAAATAGGCATCATCATTAGGAGATTAAAAAAGTAATCAACACTAAATGTTGGATCTATGTAGAGGTAAAAAGAAAATGTTGTTAATAGGAGGACGTTCACTTCAAAAGATGATTATGAGCCGAGCGACAAACTGGATAAAGAGATTTCTTTTTCAGACAACATAATGGCTTGTATAAGGAACACATAAAAATAAATGAATGATTTAATACTAGTGCAGCAAGATTAATATAAGCTCAATAGGCTTTTCAGTCGGCCACAAAAATAATAATCCTCTTTATTCCCGTTAACAGCAGTGAGCAGGAATACTGCGGGCTTTTAATTTATCATTTAATTGCACAAATAGCTGAGTTTCCCTAAATATATATGCAGGACTGTTGCCAAAAGAGACTAAATTAGTTTTTGTCCTTCCAGGTGAAAAGCCCTCATATATTCACAATAATTACTTTGAAATACATGTTGCGAGTGTCTGAATATATTTATGTATTGAGCAATGTTGTGCCGCCGGCCCGGCGCGCCTCCGTGTTCATACCTAATTAGAAAATACCATAGAGCAAATGGTAACGTAATGAGGGCTACATCTACCCCTCTATCCCGTGGAGGAGAGTGACTCCAGATCAGGGGCGGACTGGCCCAGGTGGCAGTGCCCCCTGTGCTGGTGGCATGGCCCACATCTAGGGCCGCCCCCCCACAGAAATTGGCTGGCGCCGCTATGCGGCCGGCACGGCCATACAGCATACAGCTGCAGACGGCGTCGTACATGGTA
This sequence comes from Allobates femoralis, assembly GCA_033576535.1. Lineage (NCBI taxonomy): Eukaryota > Metazoa > Chordata > Amphibia > Anura > Aromobatidae > Allobates > Allobates femoralis. The sequence continues at coordinate 596,390,815 of JARQOC010000004.1, forward strand.
AGTGAGCTGCGGTGGCCTGACAGCACCCCCCCCAGGCATCGAGAATTGCCGATGGCATCCTTTCCCCCCCGGGCATCAAAAATTTACGATATGCACCAATGGCATCAAACATTTCCGATAGCATCCCTTCCCCCCCAGGCATCGAAAATTTCCGATAGCACCCCCACCCCCTCAACTCAGGGCTGGCAGACCAAAGCAGCCACATGGGGCCAGAGGCACCGGCCAGCCCCTGCTCCAGACACATATACAAATATTCCATTCAGAGAGGAAGTAGACTTGAACTCTTGCGCCACCTATTGAAGGTAGCAATTCTAAAAGTCAATATCAACCTTTTAACGAGCCTTGTCATAGGATTTAGGATTAAAACCAGACCCAGGGGTGTAACTACAATAAGTGCAGGGGTTGCAGTCGCACTGAGCCCTGGAGCCTAGGGGGCTCCAAAAGGCCCTTTGGTCTATAGAAGAAGACCAATGCTATTAAAGATTTGCAATAATTAGGGGCCCCATAGGAGCTTTTACATCGGGGCCCATGAGCTTCAATTTACACCACTAACCTGACCAGCAGCCACGGTATTTCGGGATATTGCCCCTCGTCAGTGCACAGTCTAGCTGTATGAGAGGTTAAGTGGGGTCTAAGGCTACACTCACACACAGTGTTTTTGATGCACTTTTTTGAAGATCCACTTATCAGCTGCAAAACTAGATCAACTTTTCAAAAAAGCAGATCACCTAAAAGGTGATCCGTTTTTGCTGCGTTTTGGTCTGTTTCATTTTTTTGAACCCATAGAGAATGGAGTCAATGGACAAAGCAGATCAGAAAGACACCACACTAATTAACATGCTCAATCTTTGTGAGGATCCGATTTTGAGCCCAAAAGCAGTTCCTCACAAAACGTTGTGTCTGAATGACAAATCTTGAAAGCCATTGGTTTTGCTGGGATTTCCAGAGTCACTGCACTTCACTGCAAAAAACGGATCCTCAAAATATGCATCAAAAATGCTGTGTGTGAATGTAGATTAAGGGGTAAGCTTTTCTCCTTGTGGAGAGTGACACACCAGATCAGGCATGCCAGTAATGACGAGACTTAATAGCCACAATGCTCCTTTAGAAAATAAAACTCTAGACCGGAATTTCTAAACTAATCTGTAAAAATACAGCCAGATGCTATACATGAGAAAAGGTGGCAAGTGAATGCTGTGCAGCATGGAGAGGCATTCTACCGTACAGCAAAGAATCATTTCTATAATGGAAAACCACTGTCATCCCCTGGTCTCTGCTAAGCAGGGAGATTGGTGTCCACTACACAACTTGGCTAGTTCTGCTCACTCTATCCATGGTTCCATGTAGCCGTTTGCTTCCTTCTCTGTTAGGAACCTGCACCGTCTTGGCAGGTCTCCTGGGAATGCTCTTAGGATGCACATACCACTTCCTACACACACTTAAGGGAGCAGTACACGTGTTCCCTATTTGACTCAGACTGAGTGCTGAACTACTCTGTGAATAAAAAGCATCCTCCCCCTAAGGGAGGTGCCTGGGCAACATGTTCATTCTCTAGGAACATTGCCTCTGTCCAGGTCGCAGTCCTGTTGTGCTCTGCAATAGGAAGATTGTTGCCTTGCATTATACTAATACCTCTGTCTCCACAAGTTCCTCTGCTGACAGATCCTTATCCTGGATCACTCTGGAGACTCCGGATCCCACCCCAGGCTGGATGTGCTGAAAGTGTAGCCAAATATGGTCCTGGATCCTGTTTTTAACAGGATTTGTTTGCTGCGTGGTCCATGGTGCTGAAGTCTGCCTGTGTCTGTAATATTGCTGTCCATGGTGCTGAAGTTACAGCCTGTGCTTGAAATACTGCTGTCCATGGTGCTGAATTTGCATGGCAGGATTTCTGAGCATGCTCTGTGCTTAAAATCAGATCCGAGAAATCGGATCCGATTTTTTTCCTGGATCCGGCGCCCCAGACTCCCATGTTATGTGTGCTGGATTGCCCCAGATCCGTTTCTATCCGGTTTAGTCCGATTTTTTCAATGGAGCCCAAAAATGCTGCAGGCTCCGTTTTTGGGCACGGTAAAAAACAGGACAGAAACAAATCCTGTGCTGAATACACAAAACTGAATGGCCAAATAGGACCAATCCGTCACCATAGGGAGGCATGGGAGGCAAAACAGGATCCTGTTCTATCCTGTTCAAACAGACAGAACAGGATTGAAAAAAACGTGGTGTGAAGCCAGCCTAAAGGGCCCGTTACACACAACGATATCGTGAACGATATCATTGCAACGTCACTGGTTTGGTGATGTTGCAGCGATGTCGAAACAACATCATTGTGTGTAACACGTATCAATGATCAACGATACATCGTTGATCGTTGATCACAGATTTATGGACAGGACCATAAATCTGTCGTTGGTCGCCCGCTGGATGTGTAGCGTCGTTGCATGTCACAGCGGGAGACCAACGATAAGCGAGCTCCCATTGCCTCACAGCAAGCACTGGAAGCTGGTATCCAATGTAAACAGCGGGTAACTAAGCAGAGCGCGGCGCTTAGTTACCCGCTGTTTACCATGGTCATGGTGAGTCTGCCTGTGTGACAGCTCACCAGCGATCAGTTCACGATGTGGCAGCAATCCACATCATTGGTCGGATCGCTGCCACATCGCAGCATGTAACCCAGCCTTTCCATAGAAGCAAAAACTGGACACTTTTCACCTGATGTCAGGTCCACTTTAATTACTTTTTCAGTTCTTGAGTTTCTTGTTTAAAGGGAACTTATCAGTGACTATCTTAGCATACCACTTTTGAAAAAGTGTGCCCTAAGGTATTTTTTGGCCATATTCCCATGATGAGTTTTTGGTTAGTCTTGCGTCTTCCAGTTCCAGCACAGCGGATGGATTTATAGAAATCTCCATCCCTCTGTGCTTTTTCTTCTGCTGTGTAATCTCACCTGCGATGTATGTTTCAAATCCACAACATTTCAGTTTATCTCGTGGGGATGCTCAGTTTGATGTGCAGATTTTCCCCATAGACTTGCATTAAATTCAGAAGTGCATGTGCATTTTTAAGGCATTTCTGCAAAAGAAACGCTTCAAAAACACATGTAATTCGCAACAAAGAATGCCAAGGTTTTATCAAAGCCAAATACCAGGAAGTTTCAAAAACAAAGCAGCTTTACTGAAAGCATTACAAAGTAACAAGCATCAAAAATGTAAGTAACCTAATTGACATAATAGGTGCAGAAATTCTTTAACATCAAAAAATCACCAAAAGCTGATTGTGGGAATGTAGCATAAATGTTAAAATCCAATTGATCATGTTAAAGAAATCATTATTAAAGGTAACCTGTCAACTCGTTCTACTTCCCCTATGCTACCACTACCCGTCCCTGCACCTTGTGAGCTCATCCCTAACTATCCCTCTCTGACCTAAAACTGCCCTATAAAGCTTCAGAAAAATGACTTATAAACTTACATGTAGTCTCCATCCAGAGACTGGAAAGGCAGTCTCCGGGGCTCCATTCTCCCCTCCTCACTGGCTCCCAGCATGCCCTGCTGGGCGTCGTCATTCCTTCTGCTCATCCACCTCTATTTGAAATTCCCGCCTCCTCTGCTACTGTAATGCTCCAGCCGTAACGTCATATCTGGTCCAGTGCATTGTGGGGGCTGATCACGTGTACGTCCCGGTGTGTTTTTGTTTCAATAAAGTAACTGTTTTATCAACAGGAGAATATCACTACAGAATTGCATCAGGGTTCCCATAAGATGGGAGATTTGTGAGCCTACTGACGTGACCAATGGTCTAGCGTCCTGCAAAACAATTTGTTCCATCTTTTATAGGAACAAAAAATAACTTGCAGGACAAAGATGAGGTCACCACTCCATTAACTCTTTTCAGATGCTAAATCAACAGTGCAGGAGCCCTGGGAACCCATTAAGTATGGATTTGACACTGGTCAAAATGGCATAATCTGAGTAGGACTAAAGCAGGCACAAATGGCTAATTATCAATTCCTGTATAACACAGTGGCTAATTATCTGTGACAGAGGGGCACAGTTTCTACTAATTTTTTTAGGGGGCACCTTGGGGGACCCTCAATATTCAGGAGGCAAAGAGAGGCGCTTTTTTTATTTAGGAGTATAGGGCTGCAGTATAGTGCTGAACATGTTTTTTTTGTTGGCCTACTGGAGAATGCAGAGGTTTGAGGACATTTCTCTCTTCCTGTAGGTGAATTAAATAGGAGCTAAGTGATGTGATTTGTGACGACACAGCTTTTCTTAATGCATGCCGTGGGTTAACTTTTCCTAATTTGGCCAGACGTATAGGTCTTTTGTTGGTTATCTCATGTTTGCCAAGACATTGTTTCTTGACAGACAATTCGGAGCCTTTATTGTCTGAGGTTGTGTATTGCTAATTTAATTACTTTTACACCCTCTGTCTACATCACTCATAGAAGAATTAAGCATTCGGCTTGAAATGCCAGCCAATTAGAGCACAGTCTTATTCCACCAATCCTGTAAGACCACAATACCCTGAGATGAGTGCTCAGGATATACTGTATAAAAAGGGCCTGGTTCATTCACTAGTTGTTCATATGGTTTGTGACCTCAGTCTAGGGACTTCAGCCCCGACTAGAGGAGCAGCAGAACTGGATTATATTTTGCAGAAGCTCAGAATATGATTCGGCTAGAATATCAGAGACTATTTCTGGAAGAAACCAAGGTTGGGACAATTTGTCTTTAAATTAGTAGTAAGACTAGTGTCTTGCTGGCATGCTCACAAGTTAGAGTTAGTCTAGCATCAGCCAGCGCCTAGGCACATGATCACAAATGGGGGAAATACCCTTCTAGGGATGTTAGGGAGCTCAGGGGTCAGCCAAAGGAGAATTAGGTGGTGACCCCTCTCTCCTCTCTCTCTATCACTAGGGCTTTCCTTTCCATCTTCAATGGTGTACCACTCCTGTTGGACCACACGCCAGGTGTTCCCTCACCCTGGCATGACAAGGAAATGAGCCGCGCTAAAAGAAAGTCACGGAGGCAGCAACCCTTTTATTCTGGCAATCAGTGAGCAACCCATCAGTTGGTCCTTCACCAATCAGCAATAACAGTATCTGGAGATATAAGTCCTGTTTTAGTCTTAACAGTGCTACCTTATTAGTTTTAATATTTGCCTACCCGGGCAGGTGACCTCATTGTGATAGCTGTCCTATTATCAAGCACCTCATCAAAGAAGAGACATCATGTTGTCACAGGTGTCATTATTTTTAACCTAAAGCCCCCATCACACGGGGCTTACATAGGTGACGTGGGGGCGTGGCCTATCGGCAGCGACATCTCCCCTACGTCGCCTCATGTAAAGGGGCGATGTCGGCGGTGCCGGGCGGTCGCCTAGTTTCAGAGCAGTGCTCTGAAACCAGGCGACCATCATGGGGCGATGTGCACACATCGCCCCATGTAACCGGGCGCCCGCGACCTGTCAGGCCGCTGGGGTTTCCAGACACCCCGGCGGTGATGCCGCCTGACAGCGGGGCTGGAGGTGTCACCCCGTGTAAACCGGGGACGGCGACGGTGACGGTGCGCCAAAAACGTGCGCGCACCCACCAGTCGCCGCCGACATCCCCAGCCCCTTCGTAAGGTGTGAAGGGGCCTTAAGGCCCAAAAAGCTAAGCTTAAAACCTAACTAAACATTTATTTACTTTTTGTTTAATAATTTTATCCAGCATAGTAAATTATGAAACAGTATAAATGTGTTCCTGCTGAACTCTCACACCCTTCACCTGTACTCCTAATGAGTAAGTCCTGAAGTCAACGATGCTAAAGTGAAGCATATCAGACTGCCAAAAAGCAGATGTTGGAAAACCATTTAAATGCATTTATTTTTCTAAAAGACAAATTTCCTAATAAAGTGAATTGAAAAGTTTCAAAACTTTCGATCATGGACATAATTATGCAGAAAAGTAAAATTTAGTTACTCTAATTAGTTAAGCTTTCTCATTGCAATGAAGAATATACTTGAACTCGTCCAGTCCTTGAATTGCAGCTGGATTTGCATGTTGGAATCTTCTACAATATCTTTCTTTTCCATCAATTTAATATAAAGTTATTTCTATTATATGGCATCTGACAGCTGCATTTACATCCAACTTCAGTCAAAGTGATGATTCATTTGAAGTCTACATCTGAAAGGCCTGCAAAACTTCTTCACACATGAGGAACGATGGGTTGAGGCAATTGACAGTCACTTTGAGCAGAGCTATGTAATGGAGTCCTTTGTACTGGAATTATTGAGGCATTAGAGGGCTTTTAACTATATGTTAGAAGAAAAGCAAAATGTACTATGTAAAGGATGTAGCCGAACCCAACTGCGTTGCACAACTTTCAATAATGTGCTCAAAATTACATATGTTTCAATGGGAACCTCTTCAATCTGCTGCCCGACTAAGCCACCTCTCTCCTCGCTGCTCCTCCACTTTTCACCTCTTCAAATCCCTCCACTGGCTCCCAATTCACCAGCGTATCCAATTCAAACTACTAACATTGACTTCCAAAGCTGTCCACAATCTGTCCCCCCTATATATCCCTGAAATAATCTCCCGATATCATGCAACTCGGGATCTTCGATCCTCCTAAGACCGCCTCCTTTCCTCCACACGTATATGTTCCTCATCTAACCACCTGCAAGTCTTTACCCAAGCATCCCCCATCGTCTGGAATTCTGCACCTCAAATCGTCCGACTGTCCCCTACACTCGGAACCTTCAAGTGGAACCTGAAAACCCATCTCTTCTGAACAGCCTACAGCCTGCAATGACCACAGTGCCACCTCACCACCACTGGACCCAACACTCCACCACCACTGGACCCGAAGCTCCACTACCACTGGTCCTTGCGCTCCACCACTGGATAAGGCGCTCCACCACCACCCGAGCAGACCCAACCTACTGTTTCCCTCCCCATTGCCCTGTAGAATGTAAGCCCACAAGGGCAGGGTCCTCTCTCCCCTCTGTATCGGTCTGTCACTGTTAGTTTGTTCATTGTATTTTTAACTTGTTTGTATCTAACCCTTTCTCATGTACAGCACCATGGAATCAGTGGTGCTCTATAAATAATAATAATAATAATAATAATAACAGGAACCTGTCAGAAACATTTAACCACTGTGACGCGAGTCACTACAGTAATAACTAGTCTCAGAGGTGAAGAAACAGACTGGAATAATGGAAAGTAAATATAATAATAATACTACTTACTTGGAAGTAAAGGGAGGTCAAACGATCGGAGGTCAGATCCAGGAAATGACGCAGTAACAGCAAGGGGTAGTCAGAGACAAATTAAAACTCCGGCTGAAGTCAGGAAAACCAGAGAGATAAAACAGAATACAGGGAGCAGGCAAAAGAGTAGTCAGGTCACAGGCAAATAGTCAAAGACAAGGTAAGGGAATAAAGTCAGGCTGCGTCAGGCACAGAGCACAGAGGGATCAGACCTACACAGGCAAAAGCAAGTGTATGATTGACACTGAATGGAGGAGCTAGCATGCTTAAATAGAGAACTAATTAAAGGAAATGAAGATAGGTGATTGCAGCACAGACTAACACAAATTAGTAACAGACAAGGGTAGAGTGGAAATCATGAAAACCCCTAAACTTTAGTCATCCTTCAGTATTAAACACATGGTACCTTTCTATTAAAATAAAAAACTCACAGTGGTCACTAAAATAACCTTACAGACTGGCTAAATATATTTTCTATTTAAATTTACTGAATATCAACTAATGAAAATCAAAAATTGCATTTGAATTGTAATTGATCAGAAAATTAAAGTAAAAAATGAACTAATGTAAATGGATCAGAGAGAAATGATTAGTTCCCCTAGAAAAAATTAAAAATTATTTTACCATAGGGTTATATGAAACCAAAGTGTGTCCTGTAATTAGCATCATAGGGGTTAACAAACTTGTAGTCAGGCTGCCTATTTATAGGATGAAAAGTAGTCACTGTGCTGTTTGTTATCATGGTGTGTACCACACTGAATATGGACGAAAGAAAGATAAGGAGGAAGTTGTCTTAAGAAATTAGGAAAATATTATAGACTAACTTGTGTAACAAACAGCTTTATATTCCTTTTTCTACATTTGCACATTTTATTCAGCAGTTTAAGGTCTATGGGACTGTAGCCAACCTCCTTGGACGTGGATGAATAAGAAAAATTGATGACAAATTGATGAGAAGGATAATATGAATGGGGGACAAAGAGCTGAGATTAACTTCCAAAATTAATTTGCAGTAAACTCCAAGGTCAAGGTACATTAGTATCTTTATGGTTCAAGAAGGTGTTACATAAACGTTCTCTCTTGGGGTGTGTATTTCTCCCCCTCATTGATGCTGACCAGTCCACAGCAACAAAATCTGGTTAAACAGAGTAAACTTGCGAGATCACCCATCAAAGAAGGGGAGGACTGTACACTCTATATTGGTATTATTGTAATAATGTTGTTTTATATGTAGAAGGAAATAATAAACTTAAATTTCTTATAATATACAACCACAGAAACACTAAAAAGTATCTCATCATAGTTAACCTAATACTGAATGCACAAGCTGGGTGCTATGATGAGCTATGCTTATAATACAGTTCTCTGATATAGCGGATGAAGAGTACTGTTCTTACACCATAATTGTTAGATAGCTGGGAGAATATGCTTCTGAGCTGTCCCTCCAGCTAGGGGTCTTTAAGCTAGTCCCTGTCCCCAAGATTACCTCAGAAGATGGGCATGCCTCAGTCTCACACCTTGCTATATTCCTGGATTTCACAAACCTAGATATCCCGACTCCAAGGAAGTGATGAGCTTGAGAGCAAAGAAACACACAGGCAGGGGCGTAACTACAGCAGTTGCAGGGGTTAAAATAGCACCCGGGTCCTGGACACTTGGGGGCCCCAAAACTCCCTTTGGCCTATAGAAAAAGACCAATGCTATTAAAGATTTGCAATAATTAGGGGCCCCATTGGAGCTTTCGCATCGGGGCCCATGAGCTTCAAGTTACCCCACTGCACGCTGGTAACCCATGCAAGGTAACAGCTAAAAACATGACTCCAGGAACCTCTCCAGAAAGAAGCTTGCTACTGTGGAGCCGACTGGCCCGGGGTACTCGGTACCGGACCGGGGTACTGCTGGGGGATGTCACGGCGGTCCTGGTCTGGACCGTGTCCCAGGTTCACACAAGTAAATGGGGTTAATTTACAAGGGATTAGGTTTGTCGTGATGCCACCCACGGGTTGTGGTCAGGGTGAAAGGGGATCATGTGGAGATGGCTCCTAACAGGGTCAAATGGAGGACTGACAGTTCTTCATACCTGAAATCAGACACCGTAGCAGGGTTCACCCGGGTTTACTTTTCTTATTCTTCTGTCAAACAGTGCACGGTACAATACAGATCTTTACAGTTTCACTCAGTTGACTCCGGTACACTTGAACCCACTGCAGCCAGGTTATCTCTCCTAGACTCCTCGGTCCCTCTATGTGTCCTTTCAGGCTTATTCTCCAACTTTCCCGTTTAAGTGAATTGCGGAGCGGCAGCTCGGTCCCTAATAGTAGCTTCCCCCTAAATCTATGGGCGGTAAGCCGGGTCCTCTCAGTTGCTGCTGTGCCCCCAATCCTCTGGTGGGAATATAGATTTGGAGTCTGTGTTCCCCGTCAGTTTGTCTGGAGCGCTGGTTTTAATCTTCAGTCCCCCTCAGAGCTGACTCTCTGGTTTAGCCTAACCTCAAGTATCCCTGTTTTACAAGGGATCACCGGGTCCTTTCTTTCCCGTGTAACTTCCCAGTATATTCAGGGAGACTCCTCTGTCAGTTAACTTCTGGCCCTCATGTCTTCCCTGGACCTGATGGTACTGGTCCGGTCTTGGCTGCTCGGCACCTGCCTACTCCTACTCCTTCATCTGTTCCTCTCAGCCTACTCCGGCCTACTCTTGGTCTTTTCTGTTCTGCTCAGCACCCACTGGCCTACTCACAAACCGCTTCCTGTTGCTCCCTTATATCCTCATCCATTACCATGACTACGCTCATCCACTCATATCTAGCCCTACTACCCCTTGCCTGCCTAGAGTCCCAGACTCCGGGTTAGGTCCCTATGACAGTGGATATGTGGGTTGAGGTGTTTGTTAAACAAACTGTCTACCCTCCTAACTGGCTGCAGTTTCTACCAGTGTGGCGCCCCTGCGACCAGGGTGGCCACACTACAAGACACCTCTGCTCTGTTACACAGAAACAAGATCAAACACCACAGAAAGAAAACAAACACTATTACCGGTGTGGGGTGAGGCTAGGGACAGGTGGATATAGCGTAAGGGGGAGACAACCATAAGCTGCCGATGGAATAAAGGTCAAAAAAATATTTAGCCAGCAGGGAAGAGCCCCTTAACCCTTCAGCATACAAGAGGATGTACATCAGCAAAACAACACCTAGTGAGCTCTACAGAACATCTGCAATCTATTAAAAACATGAGACCTCCTGATTCCGGGTCCAAAGGTGACGTCAGGACATGGCACACTCATCACAACTGTATCGCTTATCCATATGATGCAAAATATGGCCCTAAAAGGACAAGATTCATGCAAATATGCACAAAAGTGGGCATTTCTGTGAGGTTTTATGGGAGAATTTGTGAAGTTCCTTAAAACATCTGGTAAATAGGAATTCAGAGATTGTAAGATTTGGATGAAGTGACTGATAGTCCTTGATCCCTTTAAGAGCAGCTCCATCACAACGTATTTAAACATTATTATTCTTATAATATGAATTTATTGTTTTTCATCTCTCCAGCTCAGTAGCGATCATTTCCTCTCTAGATATCAGTAATATGAGGCGCTTGATTATCTAATTATTAGTCGCGCCCATGGACTGTGGTTATGTATATCAATTTGTAATTGTTTTTTCCCTCATTAATATTCTTGGGCTGGCTGAAGTCTTTGCATTGTAATAAATTGAGGGTTTCTACAGCTCTCGAATCTGAAGCCGCTGTAAATACTTTCATTATTATTACTTTTAGTGTTTCTTCTACATAAATTGCTGTTATTACTTTGCCGTGCTTGTGCTTAACTATTATAAATGCAAATGTCGATGCCAACTGAGTTTTACTGCTGCGTGGCCCAAAGGAATTGTTGGCTCGATGATGGTTCTTGATGGTAAGAAGGAAAAAAGGGTTGAGTCCTTTCTTAAAAAATGTTTCATTATTATAGAAGTATTGGATAAAGTTGTGCATTTTGGGCAAAAGCAATGTACAATTTGGTGCTAGACAGTAAAACATTGGGTTAAACTGTCACTTAAAAAGACTTGAGTGTATAGTTGAATGGCAAACTCAACTTTAGTGGCCAATGCCAGTGTGACGTGAGTCACCACACTGTCCTTGTCTGCTATGTTACTATTGTGTGGAGGCTGTCAGTCTGTCTTTATTGTGCTGGGTCTTTGCTGAAATCATCTGTGTTCACTTCCCTCGATTACTTCTCTACTTAAGCATGCTAGCTCCTCCATCCAGTGTCAATTGTACTCTTGCTGTTGCCTGTGTAGGACTGATCTCTCTGTGCTCTGTGCCTGACCAAGCCTGACTTTATTCCCTTCCCTGGACTTTGACCCTTTGTCTGTGACCTGACTACTCTTTTGTCTGCTCCCTATAAACTGTCTTGTATTTCTGATCTTCCTGACCCCAGCTTGTGAAGTGGCTTTCGTCCCTGACTACTCCTAGTCCCAGAAGGGAGAGGTAAGACTACAAATACAGATAGACAATTATTATTATTGTACCACTTACTGGATAAGTAAAGGGAGGTTAAGCGATCCGAGGTCAGGTCCAGGAAACGGCGCAGTATGACAAGGAGTAGTCAGAGACGAAAGCCACTTCACAAGCTGGGGTCAGGAAGACCAGAAAGACAAGACAGTTTACAGGGAGCAGACAAAAGAGCAGTCAGGTCACGGGCAAAGGGTCAAAGTCCAGGGAAGGGAATTAAGTCATGCTGGGTCAGGCACAGAGCACAGAGGGATCAGTCCTACACAGGCAACAGCAAGTGTACAATTGACACTGGATGGAGGAGCTAGCATGCTTAAGTAGAGGACTAATCAAGGGAAGTGAACACAGGTGATTTCAGCAAAGATCCAGCACAACAAAGACAGACTGACAGCTTCCACACAATAGTAACATAGCAGACAAGGACAGTGTGGAGACCGTGACAGCCAGAGAGCTGCTGCAAAGGCTAATAACATAATAGGAAGCATTAAAAGAGGCATAGATGCTCATGAGAAAAACAGTACAGAAGTTAAACTGGGCTACAAATAATGTAGGGACTCCTTCTTGAAAGTTTATACTTAAAGTGTAAATGTCATTTCATTAAAATAAAACCACAGTATGCACTGGTTGTTAATGATGGGTATTGAGTCCTATATAATTCATTGCATTCTGTTGTTGCTAGGCAGATATCCTGCTCCCTGAAGTTTGTCCCTATGCCTCTTCTGTAGTTGATCACGTGTTAGCTTGCTTCTCCCTTCTTCTCCAGTGTTCAGTTTATTGTAGCCATTCCTGGATCACACGTTGAACTTAATAACAAGATTTCAGAAGAAAACAGCTCCATTTCACCTGGTCTTTAATACAAGTCAGTGTGACTGAGTTGGCACTGTCTGAGGATGCATGGCATGTGAGTACAACAGCCAAAAAATATCTAAAGAGACTGATGATTAAAATGCTTAGAAATGCATACTGCTGTGAAGAGTCAGCATACTGGGTCACATAGCAGCTTTTTTGTGCCATATGACTTATTTTCTCACATTTTCTGTGTTCTTTTAAAAACTGCATCTTTTGGCTGTGTGAACTTGGCAAGCAGTTGATAGGGAGCAGTGCAATGTGACAGCAGAGAAAGGGTTAACAGAGATCGTGACTGAGTTGTGTGGAGCCAGATGACAGATCAGATGCTTGTGCCAAGGAAAGAGGAGTTTGCATTAATCCTGACACATTCAGATTGCTCGGCAACTGGGCTGTGTGCTGAGTAATCTGATACATTGTCACCTCATGAGCTGCAGTCTGCAGTGTGGATGTTCTGTAGTCCCCGCCCATTTGCCCTTATATGGTTACATGCCCTGTATTCAATGTGAAGACGGATCTGACTGATAATGAACATATGTCTGCTTCACCAACAGTGTAGTGGGGACATTTTGTGGAAGGTTTATGAATGGTTTTTAACCAGAATTCTCTAATAAAGTATATTTGAAAGTTTATTAAAATCACTTGATCTACATTATGATTAAATAAAATGTAAACGGCGGTTTCACTTTAAATATTAATTATCAAATGTACTGCCATAGATTCTCCACTGAACTTCTATTTAGTGTACAGATAATACAAAGAAAGATAGAGAACTGGGCAGATGTGATGTAACAGCACAGGTCTCTCTTTTGTTGTGCTTTAACTTTACCTAATATACACACTGCATCATTAACATAGCTCACCTACAAAGTTTGTGTCGTGTGGCTGTATGGCCTGTATGGTCAGACACATCCATTGCACAGTACATAGCAGGGACACATATATAAGATTATCTCAGCAAAGGAGATGTGGTATGATCAGACCATATCCTTGTAGGGTCAGACACATCCATTACACAGTACATAGCAGGGACACATATATAAGATTATCTCAGCACAGAAGATGTGGTATGGTCAGACACAACCATTATGGTACCTTTACACGCCGCGACGGCAGGCTGGATACATCCCGCTACTTCACGTGCACGAGCACGCTCAAACGGTTACAAACGGTCCACGCACCCTCTTTACACGCCGCCACAAGGTGCGCTACGCCACGCTACATCTATAGCTAGCTACATCGCTGGGTGTCTCAAGTAGCCAGCTGTAGCTCATTTACACACCGCTACAAACAGCTACTATGGGCGGACCTGGTGCAGCAGGGCCAGCACATAGGCGTGCTACAATTGTGGATTACGAGCCGTCCGTACGCTGATAGGACGAAGCAATAACATCCTGATTGGGCAGGCAACGCAGGAGGCTGAGTAATACAGCACGCTCGAGCGATTGTGTAGTGTGACTCGTCAGCTCCTTAAATATGCCTCCCTATGCAGCGACTACCAATCGTCATGCAGCAGCTTCCACCAATGATCGCACATGGGGCGCGGTAACATGGAGCCAGGGTCACGCCTTAGCTACATTGCAGCTACATCGCAGGCTGTCCCGAGTTCCCTTCCGTTGCCTCTTTACACGCCGATACAGCTCGCTACCATCGGCGTTGTAGCCATCAGTTTTCGAGCAGAGCTAGGAAACAGATGTATCTGTTGCCGGCTGTAGCGTCACGTCTTCAGACGCCGCTACGACGGGCTACATTGGCGCTACAAGCTACATTTGTAGCCTGTAGCGGGATGTATCCAGCCTGCCGTCGCGGCGTGTAAAGGGCCCTTTACACAGTACATAGCAGGGACACATATATAAGATTATCTCAGCACAGGAGATGTGAAATGATAAGACCATGTCCCTGTACGGTCAGACACATCCATTACACAGTACATAGCAGGGACACAGATAAGATTGTCTCAGTACAGGAGATGTGGTATGATCAGACCATGTCCCTGTATGGTCAGACACATCCATTACCCAGTACATAGCAGGGACACATATATAAGATTATCTCAGCACAGGAGATGTGGTATGATCAGACCATGTCACTGTACGGTCAGACACATCCATTACACAGTACATAGCAGGGACACATATATAAGGGTGGATTCACATTGGTATTCCCTTCCGCAGCATTCAAATCACACAGGGAAATTAATGGGAGCGCACAGTCATGCACAGTCAAGCGCAGCACCGTGTGTCCCTATTATAAATATAGGGGCTTGCGGTGGCTGCACTCACATGGCGGTTCCCCTCCGCAGAACGCTGCGGAGGGGAACGCCAATGTGAATCCACCCTAAGACTCTCAGCATAGGCATATTTTTTTAACTAATGGAATTGTGTAACTTATTATTATTCTAAGGTATTTTGATTGCAATGTACTTTGTTACGTACGAACAAAGTAGGTAAATCCCTTTAAATGAAATGGACACCATTTACGGATGAACAGCCAACTGCAATTTTGTGCAAATGCTGTTTTGCAAGGATTAGCGGAGTAATATCATCATCAAACAAGATTTCATGAAACCTCTTACTTGCTGTAAATATGTTTTCCTGACTTCGGCCGTGACTGTTTTTTTGTCTCTTAATTCCCAAATTATGCTTCTTTCTTGCTACTTTGTAAATATAGCTTCTTTCCCAGTATGAGTCATCCTCAACTCTTCTCTGTGGGTGTATGTTTGGTGACCACACCCAGTTGGCAAGTTTTAGATACATGGAAGAGGAGGCCATATCTCAAGAACAGGAAGGCACAATATAAAAGCGATGCCAGAGTCAGGAGAACAATGGCAGCTATAACGCACCCCAGGGTCAGGGGCTGGCTGGAGCCTCTATACCCGGGTGGCAGATTTCCATTGCCGGCCCCGACTTGAGGAGAGGGGGGGGGGGGGTATGGGGGGTGCTGTCAGCCTGGCTTGAGGACCGGGGGGGGGTGCTGTCAGCCAGCCACAGCAGTTACCTCATCCCGGACCTCCAGCGTCATGTGCTATTGCCGCGCCGGCCGACTCCCGACTCCCGCGGCCCGTTTCTGTAGGGGCGGCCCGAAATGTGGACTATACCACCAGCCCAGGGGGCACCTGCCCCCCTGCCACCTGGGCCAGCCCGCCCCTGCCCAGGGTTATGTGGACTCAGGTATCTGGGCCTTCAGCTGCAGTTGGGATGTCACTGGTGACCTGCCCAGACCTGTGGCTCTGGTGGTCAGCTTAAAAAGGGGGAAATTGAAATAGGAATAGTTTGTCGTGACGCCACCTGCAGATTCTGGTGATGGGACACCAGCGACGCTTCAGACCTCCGGAGGGCGATGGTACTACAGCTTTGATGGAACAGCTCCCTGCAGGTGGAGCTGGGCCTCCAGGGCAGGAGTGCACCGATGATGTAGATGCAGTCTATAAAGGTAGATTATCAGCAATGCAGTAATAGAACAAACACACAGAGACTCTGTCACTTTACCCGGTTACTTTACAGAAACAGTTCTGATGACAATGAAGTTCACAGTGGAAAACAGTCTTTTGCATGAGGTAGCTGGCCGGGTAGTCAAAGTGGGCTGCAAGGTCTCTCGGAGTCTCCCGTGATATGCCTTCTCTTGACTCTCCCAGGTCCTGCTGCTGATTCCTGTCCTTGCACTACCCTCTTACTACCAGGCCCGTTGGGGTGCTGATGAGTTCCCGTGCTTCCCAACTCTTAAGAAGGGGGCTCAACCTTTAGGTGGGCAAACCTGGTGTGGCGGTGCAGTTTGGACAGGGTGTCGGGGCCGGTAGACTGACCCGCGACGGCCGGTATTGGCGGCTCAGAGGGTAAATTCCCTGCACCGCGTCCTCGGACCTGGCTCCCCGTGGTGGACCAGGGTTCCCCCCAGAGTATGGGCGCTCCGATGTGGAGGTTCCCTCTCTCTTCCTTGGCTGCCTTTTTCTTCTCTCAGGCCCCCTCTCTCGGAGACCCCTTTCCTCTCTCAGGGCAAATTAGAACTCCCCATTTTTCTACCTCCCTCCTCCCCTAACTCACCCCCCAGGGACTGGGCTCCAACCATTTGCCTAGGCTCGAGTGTGGGAGTGCCGGGGTGGGAGCCTCCTACAAACCTTGCATTCCCACTGTGACAGGGATAACTGCACACTCTTCTATGGGTGCAGTACCCCAACTGTGACGCCTGAACGCTGGGGCGCCACATTTATAGCAAGTGACAGATCCTCTTTAAAAACCTATATAGAATAGTCTACAGTTCCCTGAGTCATTTTTGTAGCAATGTCATTTTAGAGGATTATCCTTATCACACTGGGCAGAAAATGCTGATAGATATTTTTTGCTTTTGTTATTAGTTTATCTCGTAAAAATTCCCTAAACTAAAATTACTTTTCTCTGTAGCGATAACACTTCACGTTAGGTCTCCACTCCAGGGGACTTTGCAATCAAAAATACTGTAATTGAGAACATTCCTTAATAATTATATCCATGCAAATGAGCCATGGTCCTTCAGATGTGTCCACCCTTAAAGTGTTTGTCTCAACATAATAAATTATTCATATTGCAAAGTGTTATAAGAACAAGCAACTTTGCAATTTACGGTACTTGTTATTAAAAATCTTTGTTTTTCCCCAGAACGGATGGGTTTTAATGGTATAGTTTATTGCTCATTGCCTTGGTTAGCAGCCACATCTGCAGTATTTCGGCAGTATCTGATCTCTGTTTGAAGGGTTGCTTTGAAGTTGGCCAGATCGCTCGCTCCAGTGGCGTACCGCCCATAGCGTAAAACCATGAGGGTCCGCTATGGTGCCGTGAGCTAGGAGACACCAACACACCGCCTGGCATCACACTTTCTTTCCAACTGTATCGACATCTGCAATGTCAATACAGTACTGTTGAAAGCAATGATGAAAGAGGGAGTGCTCTGCTGTACGCTCCCTCCTTCATCATTCTCCTGCTGCATCTGTGATTTGACTGCTCACTGGGGTGCGATGATGTCATTTCCAGACACCAGAGCAGAAAGGAACTGAGGAGAGGTGAGTATTTAATTTTTTTTAATTAATGAGTACATGATTGCCATAATATTTAATGGATGACTATGGGCTGTGTATTATATTACATGGAGAAC
This sequence comes from Allobates femoralis, assembly GCA_033576535.1. NCBI lineage: Eukaryota > Metazoa > Chordata > Amphibia > Anura > Aromobatidae > Allobates > Allobates femoralis. Next base: position 596,408,557 of record JARQOC010000004.1, read on the forward strand.
AATGGGGGGTGTTTTAAACTATATGGAGGACTATGCGGTTACATTATACTTTATGGAGGATTATGGGCTGTGCACTATCATCATGGAGGACTATGGGCCGTGCATTATAATATATGGAGGACTATGGGGAGTGCTTTGGAGTAAATGGAGAACTATAGGGAGTGCATTATACTATATGGAGGACTATGGGATGTGCATAATAATATGTGAAAGACTATGGCAGTCCCATTATAACATGGAGGACTATGTAGGATTCATTATACTAAATGGAAGGCAATTTGGATTCCATTTTTGTTGGCAGTGGATCATTCAGGATACACTGAAAGCGTGTTGACAACAGAACTTAGCTTTAATAAGGGCTTTGTGGAAACAGGAATATAAATCTTAAATGTCTCTTTACAGCATCAGCAAGCTGCTGTGCTTCTCTTCACATGTACAGACACAGGAAACTGGTTACAGTCACATGGTATTTTTTGTGTGTGAGCCTCTGGGAGTGTTTCTCTTCTTTTTTTTCTTTAAACTAACTTTACTGACAATGCACAAACCTAGCAATATAACACACATACAGGATTGGAGTTGTTGCGCTAAACATATTCCAACAAATTTCCTATTTGGGAGGCTATGTGGAGGCCAATATACTATTTGGAGGGCTAATGGGGGGCCTTTATACAGTGTGGAGTGATGTCAGTGCCAGTATACTGTACAGTATGTAAGCTCATTATACTGTATAGAGGGCTGTGTGGGGTGTCACAGTTGGGGATCATACTGTGCTGCTGTCACCATACTTTGCTAGGCTAATTGAGGAGGGTACAGTAGGGTCATCATGCTGTACGTAGAGGGTACTGTCAAGGAATTCACTGTGGAGGGATCATACTGGATTTCTGGGGTGCTTTTGTTTGCATCATACTTTATGGGTGCTATGAAAGGGGAATCTAGGGGCTTCTATGGGAGAACTACTTTTAAAGCACTGAAAGTTGTGAGATATGCTATTATGTGACCCAGATGAAGGGGTGTTTGGTGGAATTTAGAATTTCTGCTATGAAGACCCACAATTGACCCCTAATATGTCCGTGACTGGATCCAACCTGCTTCACCATCTCTGTGCTGCAAATGCAAGTCTGCCTCTGCCATCAGCATTGGAGAGCTTGCAGGTTAGACCAGTGACGTGTCTCTGCCGCCTGTCTATCATCAAGAACTCACCGCCCCTTGGAAAGCAATAAGCCAAGAGGGAGGGGAGAGGAGTGGAGCGCTCCTGAATATTGATCTTGGAGAATACCTTTCTACCACACCTAGAAAACTCTCTACTAACAGTACCGGCGTGTATCATGAAATAAAAAACCCCTCTAATATTAGCTTTCAGACGAGCGACATATCTCACTCCTTAGTGCTAGTTGGGAACAACGGCTTGAAGATCATAGTCATGGTTCTAGTCCGGAATATAGTATGGAGATTTTTATTTAATGTTGCCCCATGGGACTATTAAAGGGAATCGGTCTGCAGGTTTTTGCTGCCACACCTGAGAGAGTGCATTGATTTTGAGACAATCAGTTGTTAGATATAGCAGAGGAGCAGAGCTGGAGAAAGCTGCCCCCCCCGCCAACACCACAGCTCTCCATATAAAATGTCTACAGAATATGAGCTGCTAGTCACAGCAGGGGGTGATTAGCTGATCTCTAGCTGACTAATCCAGCAATGATAATGTCCTGAAGGTAAAACAAACATGGCAGGTAAATGACGCGCCCCAGGGCTCGGGTACTCAGCTCTCGGGCTCGGGTTTCGGTTCTGGGGATGTCACGGGTGGCTGCCCGAGGCCGTTGCCCTGGTGGTCAGTTAAAATGAAGGGAATATTTACAGGGATTATGTACAATGTTTTTCGTGACGCCACCTCCAGTGTCTGGTGAGGGATCACCAGCGCCGCCACAGTCCTCCGGTGGTCGATGGTATTGCAGCTTAGATGGATTAGTCCCCCGCAGGCGGGACTGGACCGCCGAGGCAGCAATGAAAGCAGTTTATGGCAAGAATGCAGCAGAGTCAGGACTTCACTTCACGGGTACTTTACTGAAAACTTCTCCAAAGTCATACAGTTCAGCAGTGCAATAGATGGTATAATGGCAAATGGCTACGGATGCTGCAACTGGCCATTAGATGGATCCCTCCTTGTGCTCCTTTCCTTTTCCTTCCTTTCCTTGCCTCCCAGTGGCGGTGAAGTCTGACTCTTAAAGACAATCTGACCTCCTGCTATTCCTTTCTCCTCTCTCTTGTACCCGTCGGGTAAACCTTTTACTTGTCCTTGGCAGGATCCGACAGCAGGACTGGGGTACTATCAGCAACTGGGCTAGTCAGAGACCCCAAGTCCAGAGCCAGACCAGCTTCTCAGTTGCTTGTGCCTGTTATACCGTTCTGCTTCCTTTCCCTTATCTGCTACATGCGTTACACCACCGCTCCTAGAAATGTATTCCTTGGATCCACACTTACCGCCTAATCAGGTAACCTTTTCCACCACACCCAATTTTCTTTTGTAAAGATCCTGCCAACTATAACCTAAACCGACTTTACTTCCATCACCTCTAAGCTGTGTCTTCCACTGAGCCTATGCCGATACTTTTGTAAAAGTAGAAAACAAACTTGTGAGCTCTGCCATGTCCTGGTGACGCGGGTTAAGCTATAGTATCTATAAAGCCTTTTCCTATGTTCTGTGCCCACGCTCCTTATCGTATGACAGATTATAAAGTGGAACACTTGAATAAAGCGCTCTATAGAGTCACAAATGACCCATTCAGTGCGGAGAAGAGGAATATTCAAGGCTGTGCAAGCTTAACTGTTTCCTTTGTGAAGCTGCAGCAGGTCCTTTATACTCGCTGAAACATATGTGAAGAGACTGGATCAGTTTGTGTTGTCAGTTATATTTATTTGAGATTTTGTTTTTTATTCTCATTGTTTTATTCTGTTTTTCTTAAAAAAAAAATCTGGGTTAACCATTTACCACATTTCCAGGAGATATATTTAAAGGGAACCAACCACTAGGATTTAACCACCTGTAAATCAGTGCAGCAGGTGATTGACGTGTGCAGCATGACATCACTATTTGTTGTTTTTTTTATTCCTCCCCTGTGGGCTTGTCTTTCTGATGTAAGCCAAACCTCCTGACCCCACTCTATCTTCCGGAGGGGAGGGAGTCGGCTTAAAGGGACTCTGTCAGGTCATTTTTCAGTATGATTCTAATATTACCCTTGAATAGATCTTGGACAGAAATTTTAAAAATATGTAAAATCATTATTGTACACTTTCTAGTTTTCATGCTATAAGCATTTTCACACTCTGCAGTGTCCTCTCCATTATAAGCACAGATGATTAGTCCTGTGCTGCATAAACTGTTCATTTAATTATGCACTCCCTGTCAGCAGCTCTCTCCTCTCTCCTCCCTTTGCTCTCTCTGCTTGTCAGGTTTCAGTTTCAATTAGTAGCTTCAGAGGGACTCGGAAAGATTGCAGGCACACATTTGCCTTACTGTCTTACCTTGAGCTAGATAAGGTGTCTACTCCTTTTGTTTCTCTAAGCAGGTATCCCTGCTGTCCTGGGACAGAGTCTGTGTTGTATTTGACCTCTTGCTTGGCTCCAGACACAGAGGACAGAGAGGAGGATACAGCCACCGTCCTACTGATCTCCTGAGCAGTGATGTGAATATGTGACATGAATATTCATCCTATGGGGAGGAGAAGGCAGAGAACTAACTGAGTCACTCACTGTGATTGACAGATGGAATGAATCTCTTTATTTGAAGTTTACAGAGGATAGGAGGGAAATATAAATAAACAAATACATGAATAGAGAAAGCTTAGAGCAAGGTATTAGATAACGATAACAGTTACATATGGATTTTTGACCTGACAGATTCCCTTTAAAACAGAAAGAGAAGCCCACAGGGAAGCAATGAAAAAACAAAAACAAATAGTGATGTCATGCTGCACACATCAATCACCCGCTGACCTGATTTACAGGTGGTTACATCCTGAAGGTTGGTTCCCTTTAATCTTTTCCCAAAAATTACAGGAGAACTTCTATGGTGATGAGATTTCAGTGAAAGATTAAATATTAATTAGTCAGATTCTTATTTTTATAAATTTTATACAAAATTTGAAACTGGAATTTGGAAAATTTTACTTCTGCAATTGAGGAAATTTAGCTTTGTTGACTTTTGTTCCCACATTAGCAAATCCAAGCAAATGATCTGGAGTGTAGGTTGATATCAGTGCACATGGGCCCCAATGCAAAAGCTCCAGCAGGTCCCCCTATTACTAAAAATCTTTAATTGCATTAGTCTTTTTCTATAGGCTATAAGGACTTTGGGGACCCCCTTGGCTCCAGGGTCTGGGTGCGATTGCAACCCATGCACCTGCTGTGGTTACGCCCCTGGTTGGTATACATGCAAAGCATATTCACACTGACCATTAAACAAACATAACCTAAAGATAAAATAAAATGAGCATATATCCTCTTGTAAATAACTAAGTAAAAAAGCAATAGTGTATATAAATAAATAACATAGGGTACTTAGTAAACACTGTTTTTGATCAAAAAAGTGTAACTGCCATCTCATTGCGAAAAGGTGTAGCCCAGTCGGGATGGCCCTGCACTCTCTAATAGTGATGGGTGAACCTGAACTGTAAAGTTTGGGGTTTGTACCGAGCACCTAGTGTTTGGGCACAAACCCTGAAAGCGAACTTCAATATCAGGCTCAAGGAACTGAATCAGCTGAAGTCGACGTTAAAACAGGCCGGTAAAAACAATCAGCAGATTGATTAAAAGCCGGGTGGGAAAGCCGGCGGTGAAAAGACTTCACCGCCGGCTTTCCCACCAGCTATTTCAAACGAACAGCCGCCGACTCCTCAGCCGATGGGCGGGTGATCAGCTGATGCTGTCACGTGACACATCAGCTGATCGCTAACGGCCAATCAGATTTTAAGGTCCTTGCAGCTGATCGGAGGTCTTCTCCTCGGGTCCCGGGACAGCCGGCAGAGGGGTGAGTTTTCTATTTTTTTTTATTTTTAATACCTTTTGTTCACTTTGATTTCACATTTGCAGTGTATGTAGATACAGTACGAAAGAGAAACTACATGTCACACGTGACACACAGGGGAAGATTCTTCCTCCCCCGTGTGACATGTTCCCATTGACTTACATTGCGAATACCGTACTATTCGGCGAGTACCGAGTACTTACAAGTATACTCACTCATTCCTATTTCTCACCTCTTATTAAGGCCATATGGACTGCATGTATTTAAATGATATATCGAGAAGTCTTCTGTAATAATCCCTTCTCTTACTGATTTCTTTACTACATCAATCTCAGTTACTCTATGTGTAGACAGGGATCTATCATGACATCTTATCAAATGTCTAGATGCATGCGATACTGATCTAAATTGACTGTTCTCGCGTATTATATCAGTAATATGTTCAGATATTCGTGTTTTTAACTTACGAGTTTTACTTACTACATAGATCTTACAACATGCAGTACATTTGACAGTATATACTACATTTTCATTATTATAGTTTAGGCCTCTTTCACATCAGCGTCTTTCGCTGAATGCGGCAGATTCGGCAGATTTACCGCATCTGCCGCCTAACGGCTGCACTTGCTACAAGCCACATGCATTGTCTATGGGGTAGGCGGTCAGGTGCCGCAAATGCGGTTCTGCTGGACGCGGCAGACCCAGCACTAGCGGCGGTGAAAAAAAAAGCTGCTAACTGTGTTTTTTTGCAGCCGCAACTGCCGGATTTGCCAGATCGCGGCAAAACCGCCATTGCCGCACTTGCCGTAAGCCCCATAGAGAATGAATGGGGACTTGCCGTAAGTCGGCTGTTAGGCGGCAGATGCGGTACACATCTGCCGCATTCAGTGAAAAACATTGATGTGAAAAGGGCCTTACGGTCCTTTCACATCAGCGTTTTTCGCTGATCGAGGCAGTTGTGGTGAAAAAAACGCAACTGCCACGATTACCGCATAACGGCCGCGATCGTGGCACACTTGCGGCAAGCTCCATACAATGTCTATGGGGCTTGCGGTAAGTGTGCGGCAGGTGCGGCAAGTGCGGTTTCGGTATGCCGATAGACATTGTATGGGGCTTGCCACAAATGAACCGCAAGTTCGGCCGTTATGCGGTAATCGCGGCAGTTGCAGTTTTTTTCACCGCAACTGCCACGATCAGTGCAAAACGCTGATGTGAAAGCAGCCTAAGGCACATTTGCGGCAAGCCCCACACAATGTCTATGGGGCTTGCGTTGTGTGCGGCAGGTGCAGCAAGTGCAGTTTCGGCACTTGGGGCAGGTGCGGCCGCGAAAAAAAACGCAGTATGCTGCGGTTTTTTCGCGGCCGCACCTGCCGCAAGTGCCGATTCCACACTTGCTGCACCTGCCACAAGCCCCATAGACATTGTATGGGGCTTGCCGCAAGTGAACCGCAAGTGCGGCCGTTATGCGGTAACCGCGGCAGTTTCGTTTTTTTTCACCGCAACTGCTGCGATCAGCGATTACCGCTGATGTGAAAAGGCCTTAAGACTGTCCGGATTCGGGTACACATTGGCATGGTTGGATGTCTTTTCTGCATTTTTGATCCAAAAAAAAAACCGCAACTGCCGCTATCAGAACAAAAAGCTGATGTGAAAGCAGCCTTATATAGGTTTTTATAGCAAATTCTAAAGCTGAAAATTTCAGCCCACAGATGCCCCTGAAAATGGCGCATTCTTTCATAGCACCTTTTTCAGCATCTAAATAATAGAGCCCTTGTACATATAGGGTCTAGAAGAGGGAAACAAGAGAGAGAAGGCGCAGATCTAAGTGTAGACTCAACATATAGCAGAGTTTACTATTATCAATTTTGATTTAATAATAAAACATCCAAGTGGAATTCTTCTGGGAGCACCACAAATCTATATCCAGATATCCCTATTTGGAAATATAGCACCTTTTTCAGGTGCTTTGCCTAGCTCTTCCAGCAGCCCTTTTGGCAGTGGCATGCTGAGTAATAAAGGGGGTTAATGGCAGCTTTGTTTTGCCAGCTGGCTCTAAGCTCAAGATTCATAATGTTGGGCCAACGTTAGACCCACCCACTATGAATCTCTAGTAAACATTAAAAAAAACACAACACAGAGAAAAAAATCTTTTACTTGCAATAAAAGAGAAGAGAAATGTTGCACTAACACTTTGCATGTATACAAACATACTGTGTCTCATTTTTCCAGATTTTCTTTAGTTGCACACAAAGTTTGGCCCCCTTATTCCATAGCTGGTCATTTCATTTACAGTATATAGCTTCCGATGACTGGGTGTCCATAGTTGGGACCGGTGCCTCTCTGTCCTTAGGTCTGATGACGCATGGTAAGGTTTATACTTTTAGAGTGTGTAAGACTGTCCGGATTTGGGTACATCTTGGCATGGTGGGATGTCTTTTCTGCATTTTTGATCCAAAACAGTTTTTCCTAGGTATCCCATGGTATTTACTTATATGCACTTTGCCTTTTTTCTTGTTTATTTATTTAGAGCAGGGTATATGCTCATTTTACTTTATCTTTAGGTTTTATTTTCCCACATTAGTCTGAAATACTGATTTATATTTCCCTATTTCCACTTTATTGTGTTTCATGTTGGAAATGAGGACTCGTGGGGAATGCAGTTAAAGCCATTTGCATAGCCCTCCGGTACTGCATGGCTGGCTTTACCTGACCAGCATTGCCTGGCTAATGACTATGCCTACATTTAACCTTGTGCTACCCTTCATTATACGCCTTGGGACCTTGTTATGTTTGTCATTGCTCATAGCAATCAACCTCTCACTATTTTCATTTGTTCTCATTCTTTTCCTCCTACTTTGTTTTTCATGGTTTATATTCTTTGGCTTTAACATTAACAATAAAAAATCAAATGTTTAAAAACATTTCAGAATAGTTGAAAGGGAGTCAAACTTGTTCAAGTCTAATAACAGACAACAAGTCAATTTAAAGCCAGATACTCAGGGCACTAAGCGGTGCTGAAAGTCAGGTCCGGGAGAACTTCCCGTTAAGGCGGATCCACTACCGGTGGTGCGCAGCCAAAGCACAAATCAAGATAACCAGGTATAAGAAGAAGCGGCACTCACCGAGGTAGTATAGATGGTCCTTTATTCCACAATTCTAGAAACGGACAGGGTGCAGGGAGGAGGCCACGGGGGGCCAACGGACGATGACGCCGTTTCGCGACAGCTGTCGCTTCTACGGGTCCGGATAACAGACAACAAGTAACTAATGGAGAGATGGGTGGACCGAGCAAAAATCTAATATTCTGACTCCCAAGTCCCATCACTCATGCTGAAATTCCCTCTAACACTGGACATCCGGGTATAAGAAAGGTTCTGAGCAAGTGTGCAAAAGGTCAAAGAGTTGAAATGTGTGTCAGGACCTTGCGCATGCACAGTAGAGACTTCAGCCCGATCAGAGGTGATCAAAAGATGCAACGTGGACCTGAAGGGAGACAGTGAAGAGCATAGGACCAGGGAGGTGAGTGATAAAGTGAGTATAAGTATTTTTTATTTTTTTAAATCTTCTTACAGCCCTCTGTCATAGAGAAAATTGGCAGCAAACAGCTGTCAGTTTGCTAAATCTGTGCAGAAACGAATTATAAAAAACTCTGCATTTTTGCAAAATGTATTTGTGCATTATTCCGATTTTTTTGCTGATCTGTAGCTGTTGCTTAAAATATAATGCAGACCACATACAGACTCCTCAAACTAAGTTATTCAGTCAGTGATACATTTGAGCATTCAACATTAAGTCCCAAATCTAGAGAATTTTTTTTGGGGTCCTTCTAGTTCAGTAAGCTGGTTTGTACAAGGGAACAGGACCATGTCCACCAAACAGGCCCGGACTGATAGGCGGGAGCAGCAGGACTTTTCCCTATGGGCCGCCTGGTGGTGGGTTGTGGGGGCCGACCGCTCCTCTGGCCGCAGGCCTGCTTTAAATCATTTACCGCTGAGCGGCTGCGATGTTTAGGGCAAAGGGCATGGGTGTGAAGGGGGAGGGGCCGTTTCACCCAAAGCAGGGACCCACTCAGATCAATCAGGATGACAGATCACATCCTGGGCCCTCCCACCAACTTCATCATATCTCTAATCCCTCTCTGAGCTGATCATGTGACCCCCTGATGCCTCCCCTCCATGTGACATCATCACAAGTCCTGTGAGTCTCTACACAACACTATACAGATTATACAGGTCCACACTACATGTTGTACTAGTGTGCCTATATACTGTACAAGATATACACCAACACGCTCAGATGTGTATACAGCCAGTAATCTCAAATGTGTATACAGCGGGCAGTCTGTAATGTGTATACAGTGGGCAGTCTGTAATGTGTATATAGCCCGCAGTCTGTAATGTGTATACACCCAACAGTCTGTAATATGTATACAGCGGGCAGTCTGCAATGTGTATACAACGGGCAGTCTGGAATATGTATACGGCCCGCAGTCTGTAATGTGTATACTGCTCGCAGTCTGGAATGTGTATACAGCAGGCAGTCTGTAATGTGTATACAGCCCACAGTCTGTAATGTGTATGTGGCACCCTGCGGTATAGGTAGCCACAGAACCACCTGGTGCACAGAGGGATTTCCACATCAGGTACGCTACGCATGCAACACCTTACACCACAGACCTGAAGGGGGAGCTCTACTTGCTGCCTTCAGGCAGGGTCCCTTATAAATTCAGGCCTGGGGGAGGGTTAAGCAGTGCAGTATGAAGCAGTACTGTGAAGACATCCTGGTGAATGGAGCCTTGCTAGGCCCGTACCAGGGGGAAGCCTAGCCAGTGCAGGGGCCCAAGAGTGAGGGTCAGAGGCAAGGCAAGGAAAAAAGTGGGGGCAGAAGAACCATACCGGTTCAACCCAGGAGGCAACCCGGACACCGGAGTCCGAGTCTTACCAGAAACTACTTAGCACAGGGGTGACTGAACTTACCGATCCCGGTTGCTGCGCCTTCTCACATGGGAGTCTACGGGTGCCGGATCGCCCCGGATCAATCAAAAAATCAAACCGGTTCCCGGACGCCATGTGCTGAACGAGCGGCGGCTTTGAAATTCAAGCCGCGCTTGTTCAGCGCTTGGACAGCGCAGCTAAAAGACCTTCCGGCTGAAATTTCAGCACGTGGAGAGCTCCTCTGCTGAAATTTCAGCACTTGGACAGAAGCAGCCGCGTGCAGGGAGGATTCCGCCAGAAACAGGATCAGAGGGCAGATTTGCCCTCTGGTTCTGTTTTGTCCGGGGCTGTCAGGTTCTGTCCGGTGCTTCCTGCAAAACACCGGACAGAACCTGACAGCTGAAAATCGTGGTGTCCACACTTCCTTTAGCCCTTACCAAGCTACCATGTGTATAGCCTCTTTTCAAAAACTGCTGATTGAAGGATTTGCACTCAGCCTCATAGGCTTCATTCTGAGTGCAACACCTCCTAGCCCTGATAAACTCTCCTACAGGAATATTGGCTATTACATGTGAAGGATGATTGCGTCTGGCATGCAAAACCATATTCTAAGATACTGATTTGCGATATACAGCTGTTTCAACCGCACTCCCATCTATGTTCCCATATAATATGATATCAAGGAACGAAATATCCATACTTTTGTGTTCATATGAAAAATAGATGTTACAGGGATTATTGTTCAAATATTCCACAAACGATGTTACAGTATCCCCACCTCCCCTCCACACAATAAGGACATCATCTATATATCTAACATAATGAACAATATGATCCGAAAATGGATTTAATAGATTGAGATGTATTGCTCCTCCCATCAGTTCATGAAAGTGTTTGCTAAAGAAGGGCTGAATTTAGCGCCCATGGAGCAACCTTGATTTTGTAAAAAAAAGTTTCCCTTTGAACATAAAATAATTATTGTTCAAAAGAAACTTAATCACTTCTACAATATAATAATAATAATATATACAGTAATAATATTTATTCATTTATATAGCGCTGTTAATTCCATAGCACTTTACATACATCAGTAATGCTGTCTCTCTTGGAGCTCACAATCTAAACATCCTATCAGTATGTCTTTACAATGTGGGAGGAAACCGGAGTGCCTGGAGGAAACCCACGCAAACACGGGGAGAACGTACAAACTCCTTGCAGATGTTGTCCTTAGTGTCCTTGGTGGGAATTGAACCCTGGACCTCAAGACCCCAGCGCTGCAAAGGCTGCAGTACAGATGACATCTGTGATTTATTCCTGAAGAAAGGGGCTTGCACCCCAAAACATTTAGAAAATAAAAAAAAATCACCATTAACTTTCCTGAGTTTCTGGAAGTGATTGTTTTCTCCAGGCGGTAGTTGGGTTCGGATACCCCATTCCACCGTTTTTGCATTTTACGCTAGAAGTTGGGGGATTAAAATACGCATATGCTTTTCGGTGTGGTTGTTCCTCTTGCAACCTAAATAAGATGAGCAATATTTCATTTTGGTTTTCTCCTGACCACACAGGTATACCCTATTTGCGCTTTCTCTTTTTCAGACACTGTAGCTGATTATAGAGTTTTAGAGCAGAGTAAGGACAAGAGAGGGAGGAGAGAGGGGCCAATAAAGACTATAAGTTTAGGAGTTGGGGATGTCCTTGATGGATTGACAATTCTTGACTGAGAACGAAAGAAAATTGTGGTCAGAAAGCGGAAGAGGAGAATTAGTAAAATCATGCATTGAACAGAGCCAGAAGAAGATCAGGTCCAGAGTATTCCCTTCTTCGTGTGTGGCAGAGTTAGTACCGTAAGTTGTGAAAGGCTGAGAGAGGAAGTTAGAGTTAAAAAATGAAAGGCAGTTGAAGAGATGGGTTTGTCAATTGGGACGTTAAAGTTCCCTATGATGAGAGTAGGAAGGTCACAGGATAGAAAGTGTAGAAACCATGTGGCAAAGTGATCAAGGAATTGATGTGGGGGGCCTAGAGGGCTCCAAACCACTGTCACTCACAAGGAGAAAGAACTGTAGAGTCTAACAGTGTGTACCTTAAAAGAAGAGAAGATAAGTGAGGGGACTGATGGGATAACCTGAAAAGCACAATTTGTTGAAAGGAGTAGACCAACACCTCAACCTGGTCTGTTCTCAGGTCTAGGAGTATGGGAAAATTGCGAGCCACCATATGAGAGAGCAGCAGCGGCAGTAGTGTCCGATTGCTGAATCCAGGTCTTGGTGATTGCTAGAAGATTAAGAAAATGAGAAAGGAAAAGGTCATGGATGTAGGAGAGTTTGTTACATGCTGAGTGAGGGTTCCAAAGGGCACAGTTAAAGGAGACAGAAGGCATGCAAGAAATATTAATGAGATGAGCCATGAACACGGATGACTTCTGACATCACCGCGAACATTGCCAAGAACTACCGAACGGCCCCAGAAGTATATGCGGCCGGGATAGTGGGACTGTAGGATGCGTGCTGCTGGACCAGGTAAGTCTATTGATAATGTTTATTAACTATATACTTTGTTTTACAGCCCTCCCGACCCATCCCATATCTTTAAAGTCCAAACTTCAAGTTCAGACGTACTTTAAGTTCGAGTTACGTCCAACCCCTAACTCACACTTTACAAAAAGGTCCAGGTGAACCAGCCAATCCCTAGCATCGGGAAGGGAGGGAAGTTGGGTGTGTGTGTTCACTTACTACTTATTGGGATGTGTGGTATACCTTTAGCGAGACTCAGTAGAAGGGGTCATCAACGTGCTTGAATTAAGGGAATCTTTGTCTAACGGTAGCCCTGTGTGGTCTTCTGGATGGTTACCTGTGAGTGGGATAGGGCTGGTGCCGTGGAGAGACTGTAAGAGTTTGACACAAAGGACAATGGTAGTAAAAAGATGGCATGAGAGTGGAAAGGTACGAGAAGAGTCTGCATCAAATTCGGTGAAAGTAATTGTCCCGAAATACGTAACGTTCAAGAATCATGCCTGTGAAGTCTCTGTTAAGTAGGAGTCATGTGTTAATGAAGTAAAAGACAGTAGCCAAAGAATATTGACTTATCGTGTGTTTTGACCTTCACTGAGGGTAAAAGTAGGTAGAACGTTTTCATTGGGGAGCCGACTGGGGTGTGTTCTACCACTAATACGGGGCTGCTCTGTTGGCCGGGTCCAGAGTCGAGCCTGACTACCCGCCCCCGTGTTCCGGCACCTCAGCATGTGTACACAGTTTTCTCATGTTCTCCTAGGATTAGAGTGTAGAGGTTTACAAAGAATATATACGATATTCCAATTCTTTTCTAATTTTGTTTTCTTTGTTTTTTTCTTTGATTTTGAGCATAAAGGCTTGAGAATGAGTGATGGAACTACTAATACATTTTTTATGGTTATTTGTCATTTTCTAGTCAAATGAAACTGAATAACAAAGGTTTTCGGAAAAGAAATGGAATAAAAATGGATTTTAAAAGCAGAGAACATTTAATTTAATTGCAAAACAAAATGCCTCTATAATAAAATTGACATCACTTTTAGATTGTAGAACAATGTATGAAAGACTTTAATACCTATACAAGAAATCTGGCCATGCATAGACACAACAAGGATGCTGACCTTGCTATACATCAGATATGTTTTTGTGACATCTAGAAAACTTTGATAATTTCAGATTATATTTGTTTCTTATAAGACCCCAATAAAATGACAAACTAAACTAATACGCAGTAAAAGGTTAGTGGGCCAGTGGGTAGGACGTAGTAGACTTCTATTGATAGACTGGTTACCTGTAAGGATATGGATACCTAAGACCACATAACAGTTCTGACAATGTAATGTTGCGAGGGACGGTATGTCCTCACCCTGACATGTTACATATATGTGTTTGGTTGGAGACCTACTATGTCCTGCAGCTTTAGTACTTCTTGACCATAGGCCCTTTCGCACTGTGCGGTTCCAGGTTTCATGTTACCAAGAAAGAGTTTAATACAGTTTAAAACATCTCGTACTTTACTAGCAAAATATTCCCAAACATAGTTCCACCACAGATGACACAGTATATAGACTTGTTCCTTACTCGTCTTCACACAGACAAGCCCTACAGCTCCAGGTGCTGATTATGTCCCGCTAGGGGGTTCTGTACTGCTCCTTTCCAGGTACCCAAACACACAGGTCACTGTGTAATGGGGCGGTCAGGACACCCTGCACAGCTATGCTTGTCGGGGTAAGTGGATCTCAGCCTGGAAGATGTTCCCTCTTTATGGAAAAATTCAATAGCAAGACCAATCTACCACTATCCTCATCGGCTAGCTTAACTTGCTGGGTTTGGGATTGCACACTCATGCCTTGCTTCTTATCAAAGATGGGCTTGCCCGATCTCCTCTACTCCCTTCGGCACGTTGCTTAACGCAGTTCCTTTTCTTCCCACAGTCTTTTCCTCTGTCTATATTAGGAAGCACTCCTTCTTATAATACCCTGCCTTGTGGGCCAACTTAAGTGTTAGTTTCTTGAGTCTTTCTGTCATTGATGCACATTCAAGATCTGGCAATCTGTCCAATCAGGTGGCTGAAAGCGATCACATGGTTTGTGACGTCCGGCCATCTGATTGGCCAGATCGCTCCCAGCCATCTGACTGGCTATCAGACTGGCAGGTCCTTGCCGCACATTGGAGGTGAGGTTTTCCGGTCCCGATGCAGGCGTCGGAAGGTGAGTATGATGTTTTTTTTTATTTTTTAACAACTTTTCTTCACTTTTAGTGCACGTTGGCAGTGTTTATATAAATACACTGCGAAAGTAAAAGGACTACTCGCTACTCCCGAGTAATCACAAGAGACTCGGCGAGTAGCCCGAATATCGTTACTATTCGGCGAGTACCGGATAGTAACGATTATACTTGCTCATCCCTAGTTCTAATCAGATAGTTGGATTTTGGTCTACAAGGTTGGGAACATATAGAAAGTAAAAACATATCCCCCTATTGCTATACCTCTGTCCCCTGTTCTCAGTATCTTACTTAGAAGATTTAGGTGTATCCAGAACCAGGAACCAGAGGCTTTTATCCAAACAAGAACAGATCAATGTTTTTCAAGATATAGAAAAATTCCAGTGCCCAGACCAAATGCTTGGAATTACTTTATTGGTTGCAATGTTCAGAGAGCTTCTTTAGACAGGCTAAGCACAAGCCACTCTGTTTACCTGCTCTCAGGGGTTGCTCTAGCCTTCATCCACTAACCCCTGAAGAGGTATCTGGACTTACACAAGGGCTCTTGGGCTGAGGTCGCACAGTAGCTGTTGGTCGGTGGAGCAAGATGAAGATAAGAAAGCAGTGGCGTCACTTGACGCTCATGGGCCCTGATGCAAAAGCTTCAATGAGGCCCCCAATTATTGCAAATCTGTAACAGCAATTGTCTTTATCTGAATGCCAAAGGGACTTTTTTGGGCCACATGGACTCCAGGGCCCGAGTGCGATTGCTGTAGCTACGCCCCTTTAAGAAAGGTCACCATGCAGGGTCAATGCCAAGAGGTCATGTCAGGGACCAAATCAGAAAACACACATATGGCCAAAATTCAAGCCAAGGACAGGAAACAGGACAAATTTGGCAGACAACACAAGAGTAAGAGCTAGAACTACAGCCAGGTAAGCAAAACTCATTGACTGTTAGTGAAAGTCAGGGACCCAAAGGCTTAAATTGCATTTCAGAAAGCTCTGCCCATGGCTCTCAGAAAGGGGTATTCAACACAAACAATTAACCCCATAGTTCCCTGATCTAGGTCGCACGTCACCCCTAACAAATGTGCGGCACCACCATGCGGTCAAAGCAGGGTCATATGGGACAGACACTGGCAATGACGTTACAATTACAGTCCATAATTCAACACAGAAAAAGGAGTCTAGCATCGAGGAAGAATCCATTAAAAAATAATTACTGGAGAATGTTAAAAATGATGTTCAGGAACATGGACCAATGTTTCAACTATGTAGACCACAGCAGCCATTGAGCTGGAGAAGACTGAATGACTCACTTACATCACTTCAGTTTGGAGAATTTTGCATCTTCAATAATTCTCATTCCATGCCTCATTCCCTGAGGAAGGTGCCAGGAGGGCACCGAAACGCGTTGGAAGCAATAAAGAAACCTGTTTGGTTATTACTTACCCGTGTGTTCCTTGAAGTAAGTGGACCTTGGCAGCGCGGACTGTTGTACACCTGCTTTTCCCTACACCTCCTTGACATTCCATGCCTGACGTTCTAATAACAGTTCTCCGGAGATCAGATGGTATTTTCAGGGTATTATGACTTTTGGAGGTCCCCAGACTTGGAAATGGGGGTAATGCCCGATTTTAGTGACAGTCTCCTGTAGTGTAGTCAGGGCATAACTACAATAGGTGCAGGGGTGGCAACCGCCTTAGGAGCCCAAAATGCCCCATTGGCCTATAGAAAAAGAATATTGCTATGAAATATTTGCGATTATTGGGGGCCCCGTTGGAGCTTTCGCATCGTGACCCATGAGCTTCAAGTTACGCCATTGCTTGTGCTGGACTGCCCTTCAATTCAGTACATACTAATAAGCTTCGAAAGACTTTCAGATAAAGTCAAGCATTATTTAGCGTCACCTAAAAATTCATATCAATCACAGAATGTTTTTTTTCCTGTAACTATAGGAGGGAGCATAAGATGTAATTACGGCCATAGAAGGATCTTTTATGATGCCATTAGGTTTTCGGACACTTGAGATTTGGTCTAAGAGTCTAATTGAGATGCATTTCACTGACTCATAGTCCACTACATGATGGTAATTACACACTTCAATCACGACCACATAGAAATATACCGGGGTTAGTAGGCTAAAATAATATGCACAACTTTATTAGGTTCAACGTTTTATACCAGCACCTCAGTTGATCTTAAAGCAATCCTTAAATGACAGAGTAGATTTGTGGAAAGATATCTTTATAGAGGATTATATAAAAATTATAAAAACATGTCTGCTTTATTCCAAAAGAGTGCCACAATTGTCCATAGGTGATTTATGGCATTGGAGTCTAATTCTCAATGACTACTTTAAAGGGATTTTGTTAGGTCAATTTTCAATCATTTTCTAACTCCTCTGATGAAGCACTTTCTATTTATTTATTTCTTTTATTTATACGTCCCCCCTATTCTATGTAAACTGTAAATAAAGAGATTTATTCTGTCAATCACAGTGAGTGATCACTTAGTTCTCTGCTAACCACTCCCCCGGGAATGAATATTCATGTGGTGACATCACTTCACTGCACACAAGAAGTTCAGTAGAAATCATTCACATAGGGGGGGCTGTATCCTTCTGTGTGTATGTGTAGGGGGGTCTCCAGGCACTCACTACAGAGGAGAAAGGAAGAAGGAGCAGGTGAGTACTCTTAGCAGCTGCACCTCTGACATCTTCATCTCTCTGCAAATAAAGATTCATTCTGTCAGTCACAGTGAGTGATCACTTAGTTCGCTGCTGCCCACTCCCCATGGAATGAATATTCATGTGGTGACATCACTTCTCTGCACACAAGAAGTTCAGTAGAAATCATTCAAATGGGGGGGGACTGTATCCTTTTGTGTGTGAGGGCGTCTCCAGGCACTCACTGGAAAAGAGAAAGGAAGGAGGAGCAGGTGTGTACTCTTAGCAGCTGCACCTCTGACATCTTCATCTCTCTGCAAATAAAGATTCATTCCATCTGTCAGTCACAGTGAGTGATCACTTACTTCTCTGCAGCCCACTCCCCAAAGAATGAATATTCATGGTTCACTGCACTGCCCTCATCTGCAAGTATACAACCAAAATAAAAATGAAAGCAGGTGTGAGACATAGACCACAGGGGGAGGGTGGGAATAGCTACCTGGGAAGGAGTAAATATTAACTGAACAATTACTTACTGCTGACTATTCAGCAGTAAAAGTACTAGTACTGCGAACATACTGCGGACGAGTGCAGCAGCTGTCAGCTGGGTGTGCAGGTGCTTATAGCAAGAGAACTACAAAGAGTACAGTAACAATTTTTACATTTTCTGAAAGGTCTATCCAAACACTATTCAATGGTATTATATCATATTGACAAATTTCCTGACCAGAGTCCCTTTAAGAAAAGGTCTACTTTCCTGTGTGTGCTATGTGGTGAAGTTTAGAGCAATATAGCACCACCCAGACCAGAGCGTGGCTTGGCTGGAAGGTCAAAGCTTGCTCTAAGGGCCCATATTCATCATATCAGAGCCTTCCTAGAAATGTATATTACAGGAGTATTGCACTATGTGTATCTCATTGCCATACTGCACACCCTGTACGGACTTGCTTGCTGAAAAAATGTATACTGATTGTGTAACTTATTTTCATGGAATGCCTAGGTAATCATAGTCAACTACATTTCTTTACACAGTATAAGGTATACCGATTAGAGATAAGTGGATCTTTTGAAATTCAAATTCGCAACTTCACCGAACTTTCCCAAAAAGTTTGAGTTGCATAACTAAAAAGAACCAAAAAGTCAACTTGCCTGTAAATATGTTGTATGTTAAGGTGCTGTCACACATAACGATCGCTCCAGCGATCCCGACAACGATAACGACCTGCCGGGATCGCTGGAGCGTCGTTATTGGATCGCTGGGGAGCTGTCAAACAGGCAGATCTCCCCAGCGATCAGGGACCTGGAAGCCACCTCCCACATCGCTGAAGGCGATGTCAGCGTCCTCCCTGCTTAGCGCTGCCTTATAGGCAGTGCTAAGCAGAGAGAACACTGGTAACTATGATAAACAGCGGGTATCTAGGCAGCGCGCACTGCCTAGATACCCGCTGTTTATCATAGTTACCAGCGTTCCTCCTGCTTACAGGCAGTGCTAAGCAGGGCGGATGCTGGTAACCATGGTAAACGCCGGGTATACAGGCAGCGTGCGCTGCCTGGATACCCAGTGTTTACCATGGTTACCAGCCAGTGAGGTCACTGATCGCTGGTCTCTCGCTGTCACACGCAGCGATGCGTGCTGACCAGCGGGAAACCAACTATCAAAAAATGACCCGCAGCGATCAGCGACCTCACAGCAGGTGCCTGATCGCTGCTAAGTGTCACACAGAACGACATCGCTGGAGAGATCGTTGTAACGTCCCAGTTACAACGATCTCTCTAACGATATCATTATGTGTGACTGGGGCTTTACTCTGAATTCCTATTGTAATCTATTTTCCCCATTTGGGCTCTGTAATACAAGTGTAAGAGGGTGGACCTGTGGCCCTATGCCATCCTGTTACATTGATGATTTCATTGTATATGTGTAAGTGATGCATTTTTACATAGTGTGTAATATTTAACCAGGAGGAGAAAAGAGAGAGAGAAGGTGTGCACAAAAACTTTTTTTAATACTGTTAAATAGTAGAAAACAGGCTTAGAGTAAATCCTTCACAAAGGACAGAGTAAATGGTAAAAGGGTAAAGGCAAACAGTGTTCATAAGTATTGATACATAATGGCTTGTGAGGTACTACGCAAAAGTAGATTAATCCTAGATGACAGTATTAAAGCAGCGAGATAGGTAATTACATACCTGGTAGCAGGAAATATCCCATATGCACGTGCTACATATAATAAAGTGCATGTGCCAAATCTGGATCCTGCCCCAGGATATATACCTGAGCATAGATCTGGACAAGCTAGGTTACTAATTCTGTGTATGACCATAGACCAACAGCCCCCTATAAAAAGGAGGGGGAAGGGATCAAGCCCATAATATTCCACATTTACCCAGGCAGTGGAAGGACCCTCGGATCCGGACCCCGACGTAGGTTTCCTCTTTTTAACAGGTGATAAGCTTCATCAGGGTGGAAGAGTGATGCTACATCTAATCACTGGTATTTATGCTGTATGCCGCTTATTTTGCGATGCTCTCGCACTTCCAGTCCCACCCCCTCATGGCCGGAAGTGCGCTGACATCACCGTTATTGATGACGCGGATGTGGCGCCCCTCCAGGTAGGCCGCCACCAAAGCTACTGCACAGTTGGCGTTTCACACACACAAACACAACACTTAGGACCCCGGGACCGTGGGTGGACCCAGAGGGAGGACCCAAGTGTAGCCGGGATGGAAAAGAGCAGTAGTAGAAATGAGAAGAGAGTGGGAGAAGTGGAGGAGTAGAAGTCAGGAGTGGTGTCGATTGCCGTGGGCTGGAGCACGACCACGTTTGCCCCGGGAGGGAAAGACCAACAGGTGTGAAGGAAGAACAGAGCCCTTGGGGTACAGAAGGAGATGTAGGTCCTTGTAAGCCCGTATCTGGCAAAAGTACAGAGGGACTAGTGGCGACCACCGGCCGCAGAGGCTGCATGAAACATCTAGGTGCTAATGACCTAATGAACATCTGCCAAGGTAAGAACTGACTCCTCCATCCCGCCGCTGTGGGGACTGCACTCCACTTGTGGGGAGCAAAACCATCCAAGCTGTCAGTCACCGTCTCCAGAGGTCCCGAAGCAGCGGCGGCAGCCTTTGGCCGCACATCTCAGGTGGCGTCCCGAATACCCCTTTTCCCTGTCATTCCTGTCATCTACCCCTGTCATTAAATGATACCGCCAGGGTTATGGGACCGGGTCTTGGCACCCATCTGTCCCCGTGAAAAGAACAGAGAGTGAAGAACAACTGATGCCCGGTTCACGAGTACCCCTGGCCCTGAAGTGGGCGTGTCACGGACACCCAAGAGCCAGGACGCATCACCATGATTCCCAGACATGCGCATCAGCGGTAAAGATGCCGCGCCCACTGCCAACGGAAGGTGGAAGGCTGTCGAGCGCACATGATGGCAGTAATATGTAAACAACATCCTAGAGGGAATTAACCGCTCAAATACCAATGGCAGAACATGGTAGATAATACAAAATACATTACATAGGAAAATAGGAACAAGGTAATAGATGAAACAGTGTATCAGTCTGGCAAAAAAGAGAAAAGAGACCAGACAAGAGAAGTAAAAAAGTGTAGAAATAGTGCATTAAGACGACCCGTAACTTACAACTTATTCCTCAATATCCAACATGCACAGTGGCACTTCCGGCCATGAGGGGGCGGAACCGGAAGTAAGTGAGCGCCAGAAATGAGGCTTTATGTATCAATACAACTCAGTGGAACATATTGACCTATGGGTTCTGTTGCCATAGAGAAGGAGGGTGTCATGATCTTCACACCATACATTGTCTTTGCTATATGTTGCCTGTGTGTGGTTGAGCTTTCAGTCTGTTTTCTTTCTGTCATTCTTCATGCTGGGTCTGGGGTGTCGGAGTCACAGGTGTTTTCACTTCCTGTGACGAGTCTACTATTTAAGTATGCTGATTTCTCTATGTGGTGTCAATTGTACGCTTGCATTTGCTGTGTAGACTCTGAATCATCAAAGTTCTGTTGCCTGACCCAGTCTGACTTTGCTTATATTTACTCGAAATTCTGTGGTCTGATTACGCTTATGCCTAGTAAAGACTGCCTTGTTGTTAAGAAAATGTCTGTTGTTCTTATCTGGGATTACTATGGACCCGCATACTATGGAATGCTGGGTTCGAAATGCGTTGAAATGAACCACCACATTTTACTTCATTGCATCTGGACCTTCATCTTTGCACAGCAGCACAGATTTAAAATGTAAATGACATTTCATTGCAAAAAAAAAAAAAAATACTGCACTAATTGTTGATGATGGGTCACATAGCTGCTAAGATAATGCTTTTTTGTGCCATATGACCTATTTTCTCCCATTTTTCTGTGCTTGTTTAAAAACTAATTTATGGCTGTGTGGGCATGGCCAGCAGCTGATGGGAAACAGTGCAATGTGATAGCAGAGAAGTGGTTATCAGAGATCGTGACTGAGCTGTGTGGAGCCAGATGACAAATCGGAAGCTTTTGCCAAGGAAAGAGGAGTTTACAGTGATCCTGACACTCTGACATTGCTCAACAACTGTGCTGTGTGCTGAGTAATCTGATACATTGTCCCTTCATGAGCTGTAGTCAGCAGTGTGGATGTTCTGTAGGCCCTGCCCATTTTACCCTTATATGGTTACATGCCCTGTATTCAGTGTGAAGACGGATCTGACTGATAATGAACATGTGTCTGCTTTACACACAGTGCAGTGGGGACACCTTGCAGAAGGTTTATGATTGGTTTTCAATCAGAATTTTCTAATACAGTATAATTGAACGTTTATTAAAATCACTTGCTCTACATTGTTATTAACCCTTTCACCACCTGGCAGTTTTTTTTGTTTTTTCCTCCCCTATAACTTTTTTATTTTTCCATCAATATAGACATATGACGTCTTGTTTTTTGTGGAATGAGTTTGACTTTCAGATGTAATCATTTCTTTTACCATATAGTGTACAGGAAAATGGGAACAAAATTTCAAGTGCAGTGAAATTGCAAACAATGTGCAATGACACGTTTGTTTTTTGGGCTTTTTATTCACCATGTTCACTATATGGTAAAACTGATATGTCGGTATGATGCCTCGGGTGACTACAAGGTCGAAGATGACAAACATGTATACTTTTACTGTTAAGTAAGCGTAGAAAAACATAGTTTAAAAAAAAGCATCATACTTTTTGCACCATGTCCCGCGCCCTGCAGCGTCCTCCTCTTTCGGGATCTGGGGCTGGGTGATGACTCATTTTTTGCGTCTTGAGCTGACGTTTCTAATGAACCATTTTTGGGTGGATGTGCTTATTTGATCACCCATTATTGCATTTTATTGCAATGTTGCAGCGACCAAAATAACGTAATTTTGGCGTTTGGACCTTTTTTCCATTACACAGTTTACAGATCTAATTAATTGACTTAATATTTTGATAGATCGGGCATTTCCGAACTCGGCAATACCAAATATGTGTATTTTTTTAATACTTTTATTTTGCTTGGCGCAAATTAGTGGGTGATTTGTACTTTTGTGGGTTTTTTTATACATTTTTTCTTTATTTTACACAGCCCCAGAGCACGCCACAGTTCTGCAGTGTACGATGTCCTAATAAGCTGCATCACATTGGGACATGGCACAAATGATCACTTTCTGCGGTTGGCAGCGCTTGCCAACCATCCACAGGAAGTAATTTCTGATATCATCCGGGGTCACTGT
Organism: Allobates femoralis; assembly: GCA_033576535.1. NCBI lineage: Eukaryota > Metazoa > Chordata > Amphibia > Anura > Aromobatidae > Allobates > Allobates femoralis. Next base: position 596,431,631 of record JARQOC010000004.1, read on the forward strand.
AGGACCCCGGGCTATCAGGTGATGATCGAGATCATGCGATCTTATTGTGGGATCTCCGTTCATGGATGGGAACGGTGCAGTCGGGAGCTCACACCAATGTGAGGGAGCCGACCTATGACGTACCCTTACGTCATAGGTTGTGAAGGGGTTTAATAAAAGTTTAAATGGCGGTTACACATTAAATTCACTTTTTATCCTGGTTCGTGTTAGATAAAGTATATGGCGCTGTACTTAAGGGCGCCACTTTTTCTATCTTCTTACATCTGCAGATGTGCACCGGATGTGTGTTCATTGCATAAGATTTCACATGATCTCAAACAAACATTATTGTTATTACTAGCTGGGTGCCCGATGCAGATGCATCAGGATTCTAGCAGAGCGAGTCTCTGACTTGCAATGGCCGCTTCGCGGCCAAGGCTTCGCGGTACTAAGGCGACTCGCCAAGCTGCGCGGGCATAGCGAGTCGCCTTAGAACTGCTCGCAATGGCGGCCAATGCTTCGGCCGTATCCACATGACGACATTGACTCGCAGCGTGAGCGGACTCAAAAGGGGCAAAAATACCATTCGTGATTATATAATAGATTATGTGACATTTTGCATGATAACATTGAATACTAGGAGCGCCCACGTACTTTAAACGTTCTGGGTCCCTGGCCACCCTTAAATTGCCCTTGTGTTGGAAATATATACCGTAATTATCCAGAACATGTTGGTATGCAGAGGCATGAAGATTTCCCTTCACTGGAACTAAGGGGCATTGCCACAGTGCAGTCCTGCAGATACTGTTGTCCTGGTATTCACCAAACCCAGACTCATTAATCAGATGCAAAATAGAGAAGTGCAATCAGTCACTGCACAGACAACATTTCCTCCTGGGCTTTACACCACTGCATCCATTGCTTTGCATTGTGCTTGGTAATGTAAGGTTGCATTCAGCTGCTCTGCCATGGATATCAATGGCATAAAGCTCCCAGTATGGGCCTAGGATTTCCTGATATCAAAGGACTTTAACAGTAATTACCTATCTGTAAGATAAGTCATCAAAATCTGATTGGTGGGGGTGCAACATCCGCCCTCCATCAGCTGTTTCTGGTGCCACTGGGGTGGGAGCTGCATATCTGCCCCTAATTGAATCAATAAGGGGTGGATGTGTTGTGCCTTGTAGCGGCACTAAGAACACATGATTGGCAAGGGGTGCTGAGTATTTCACCATCACACTGATTACCTATTGCAAGGATAGATCATCAATAGGGATGGGCGAATCTACTCGCTAGGACTCGTTACTCGGCGAGTAGTAAGGGACTCGCAGGACTCGGTACTCTGCGAGTTTCCCAGCGTTTACTCGCACGAGTCCAATGCAAATCATTGGCAAACGCTGACAAAACTAGGATTGCCATTGTTTGCATTAGACTCCGCTACTGTGCCAGTGATAGCAGGGAAACTCGCAAAGTAACTGCTGTTTCTTTGCGAGCCGAGTCCAGCTGTCTTCTCTGTGCAGCTCCAGGGTCCTAGAGCCCGCCTGATCACAGACATGATGTAGCAGAGCTGAGATTGTTCTCAGTCTGCTCATTCCCTGTGCATAGACATCTATATCTATGCACAGGGGATGTAGCAGAGAGGACATCGCGTTTTGGACTACGTCGGACGGAAGAGGATTTTTTTAATTAAAGATGGAGTCCCTAATGGCTTTTTTTTCATTTCAAATAAAAAAATGTTTCTGTGTTTTTTTAACCCTTTATTGGAGATTCTTAGTGGCCGGGTCAAACGTGGCCTGACATTAAGAATCTCGGGCTTAATACCAGCTTGTATAACAAAGCTGGTATTAACCCCTTTATTACCCAGCGTGCCACCGCCACCAGGGCCGCTGGAAGAGCGGGGTTCAGCGCCAAAGGATGGCGCTTCAATGAACGCGCCATCTTCTGGGGTGGCTGCGGGCTGCAATTTGCAGCGGGGGGTGCCCAGAAAGCTTGGGCATCCCTGCGCTGCGGATTCCAGCCCCCAGCTGCTTAGCTGTACCTGGCTAGACATAGAAATTGTGCGGAGCCCCACGCATTTTTTTTTTATTATTTCATGAATTTCAGAGTCTCAGAGTCAGAGTCTCAGAGTCAGAGTCAGAATCTCAGAGAGTCAGAGTCAGAGTCAGAATCTCAGAGAGTCAGAGTCAGAGTCAGAATCTCAGAGAGTCAGAGTCAGAGTCAGAATCTCAGAGAGTCAGAGTCAGAATCTCAGAGAGTCAGAGTCAGAATCTCAGAGAGTCAGAGTCAGAATCTCAGAGTCTCAGAGTCAGAATCTGAGAGTCAGAGTCAGAATCTGAGAGAGTCAGAGTCAGAATCTCAGAGAGTCAGAGTCATAATCTCAGAATCTCAGAGTCTCAGAATCTCAGTCTCAGAGTCTCAGAGAGTCAGAGTCAGAGTCAGAATTTCAGAGTCTCAGAGTCAGAATCTGAGAGTCAGAGTCAGAATCTCAGAGAGTCAGAGTCAGAATCTCAGAGAGTCAGAGTCAGAATCTCAGAATCTCAGAGTCTCAGAATCTCAGAGTCAGAGTCAGAATCTCAGAGAGTCAGAGTCAGAATCTCAGAGTCAGAGTCAGAATCTCAGAGAGTCAGAGTCAGAATCTCAGAGAGTCAGAGTCAGAATCTCAGAGAGTCAGAGTCAGAGTCAGAATCTCAGAGTCTCAGAGTCAGTCAGAATCTCAGAGTCTCAGAGTCAGAATCTGAGAGTCAGAGTCAGAATCTCAGAGAGTCAGAGTGAGAATCTCAGAGAGTCAGAGTCAGAATCTCAGAATCTCAGAGTCTCAGAATCTCAGAGTCTCAGAGAGTCAGAGTCAGAATCTCAGAGAGTCAGAATCTCAGTCTCAGAATCTCAGAGTCTCAGAGAGTCAGAGTCAGAATCTCAGAGAGTCAGAGTCAGAATCTCAGAGAGTCAGAGTCAGAATCTCAGAATCTCAGAGTCTCAGAATCTCAGAATCTCAGAGAGTCAGAGTCAGAATCTCAGAGAGTCAGAATCTCAGAGAGTTTGAGTCAGAATCTCAGAGAGTCAGAGTCAGAATCTCAGAGTCTCAGAGAGTCAGAGTCAGAATCTCAGAGAGTCAGAGTCAGAGTCAGAGTCAGAATATCAGAGAGTCAGAGTCAGAATCTCAGAGTCTCAGAGTCAGAGTCAGAGTCAGAATCTCAGAGAGTCAGAATCTCAGAGAGTCAGAGTCAGAGTCAGAATCTCAGAGTCTCAGAGTCAGAGTCAGAATCTCAGAATTTCATGAAATAATTTAAAAAAAATGCGTGGGGCTCCGCACAATTTCTATGTCTAGCCAGGTACAGCTAAGCAGCTGGGGGCTGGAATCCGCAGTGCAGGGATGCCCAAGTTTTCTGGGCACCCCCCGCTGCAAATTGCAGCCCGCAGCCGCCCCAGAAGATGGGGCGTTCATTGAAGCGCCATCCTCTGGCGCTGAACCCCGCTCTTCCAGCGGCCCTGGTGGCGGTGGCACGCTGGGTAATAAAGAGGTTAGGGCCAGCTTTGTATTATCAGCTGGCCCTAAGCCCGAAATTTATGGCGGTCACGCCAATATTAGACTTGACCGCCATGAATTTCTATTAAATTGTTTTAAAAAAAAACACGACACAGAGAAAATTTTTTATTAGAAATAAAAAAAAAAAGCCATTAGGGACTCCATCCCTGTGCATAGATATAGATGTCTATGCACAGGGAATGAGCAGACTGAGAACAATCTCAGCACTGCTACATCAGGCAGCAGGCGAGCTCTAGGACCTTGGAGCTGTGGCAGCCAGCACACAGAACAGACAGGACTCTTATCTGTTTCCCAGCGATTACAGTTGCAAAGTAAACGAGTCCAATGCAAATAAATGACAAAACTAGGATTGCTTCAGGCTGAAGCTTCCGAGACACATCTGCGATTTGTAAATCTCACACTACTCGCTATTACTCGCTTCCCCATTCATTAACATTGGACTCGCTAGACTCGCAACGAGTAGCGAGTCCTGTGCTCGGACTCGCTAGAGTCAAGCGATTCCGAGTAATTTAGGATTCGCCCATCACTAATCATCAATGTTAAAATCCCAGACAATCTCTTTAATACCAGAAGAGATTTGCAGTTATGGAGTCAGCAGAGCATTGGTGACCTTTATATCCTCTGTGTCTCAGCATGTTGCAATCCTCTTCATGGCTGAGTTGCTGCAGCTCCTGTACCATTTGTGATAATACAAGAAAATATACTGTGTGCATTCCATCAAGTTGATAAGTAAAGAAAACTTCATTTTTGGACTCTGGTATCCCTCACTGCTTCCTATTCCATCTGGTCCTGGCTGGTCCTGGCTGGACATGTCGAGCGGCTGTATATGATCGGCAGGGGTGGATCACCAAGGTAATAGCAACACACACCTAGTCAAGACCCATGTGGATCACCAAGGGGTTAGCAGCACACACCTAGTCAAGACCCATGTGGATCACCAAGGGGTTAGCAGCACACACCTAGTCAAGACCCATGTGGATCGCCAAGTAGTTAGCAGCACACACCTAGTCAAGACCCATGTGGATCGCCAAGGGGTTAGCAGCACACACCTAGTCAAGACCCATGTGGATCGCCAAGTAGTTAGCAGCACACACCTAGTCAAGACCCATGTGGATCGCCAAGTAGTTAGCAGCACACACCTAGTCAAGACCCATGTGGATCGCCAAGATAATAGCAGCACACACCTAGCCAAGACCCATGTGGATCGCCAAGGGGTTAGCAGCACACACCTAGTCAAGACCCATGTGGATCGCCAAGTAGTTAGCAGCACACACCTAGTCAAGACCCATGTGGATCGCCAAGGGGTTAGCAGCACACACCTAGTCAAGACCCGTGTGGATCGCCAAGGTAATAGCAGCACACACCTAGTCAAGACCCATGTGGAATGCCAAGTTAATAGCAGCACACACCTAGTCAAGACCCGTGTGGATCGCCATGGTGTAGGCAGAGCACACCTAGTCAAGACCCATGTGGATCGCCAAGGGGTTAGCAGCACACACCTAGTCAAGACCCATGTGGATCGCCAAGGGGTTAGCAGCACACACCTAGTCAAGACCCATGTGGATCGCCAAGGGGTTAGCAGCACACACCTAGTCAAGACCCATGTGGATCGCCAAGGGGTTAGCAGCACACACCTAGTCAAGACCCATGTGGATCGCCAAGGTAATAGCAGCACACACCTAGTCAAGACCCATGTGGATCGCCAAGGGGTTAGCAGCACATAACTAGTCAAGACCCTGTGGATCGCCAAGGGGTTAGCAGCACACACCTAGTCAAGACCCATGTGGATCGCCAAGGTAATAGCAGCACACACCTAGTCAAGACCCATGTGGAATGCCAAGGTAATAGCAGCACACACCTAGTCAAGACCCATGTGGATCGCCAAGTTAATAGCAGCACACACCTAGTCAAGACCCCCGTCTTCCTGTAACATAGTGGAGTGCAATTGAAGCGCACTTATGCCACAGCTCCACCACCTGTTACACGACAGCCACATATTAACACAGCAGCAATTGTTCACATCTCCACCGTCTCCTTTGCACGCATAACTTAGGCTTTTGCAACACAATAATTAAATCCTTAGTTAAGTTCCTAGGGTTTGTTTTACATGTTACCGCCGTGTAATTGGACAGGGACAATATCTTCTTTGGAAACTTTCAAAAGCAATTTATCCATCTATCTTCAGGGAAATGTTCAATTTCTTCAGAATACAAAATGGCTACTTTTCGGTGAACACCCCGGGGGCAGAGCTTTGATTTATCTTTTGCATAACACTAAACATAAACATTGGATCTCAAAGTAACATGGGAGTTTATACAAATGGATAAGGCGTGTGAAAGCCCCTAATGACAATTAACCAGATTTAAAAGAAATTATTTAATTTTCTACTATATAAAACGTATAGTGGACATGTAGGACTCGCTAGGAATAATTCCACACTGAACACTGTATCTCTTAAGTATAATGCATTGTTAAGGCTGGTTTCACACGACCAAATGTCCGTCATTCGTTTTGGGCCCCATTGACTTTGAGTGGGTCCGCAGGAACGTGCAGGTGCATCCAGGTCTGTACGGTTCCCCCTGATCCGGGTGTCCACCGACAAAACCGTCAACACTTGGATCTGGGGCTATGTGTGTTGAATTACAATAAGACCCTATTGAACCTGGATCTGGCGGAATCCAGATCACGCTGGATCCGGGTGTTTGGATTGAGCATGCTCAGAACCAAGTTGGAAACGACACGCCCCCTAGGAGACATCACTTTCCACCAGATCCAAGTACACATCCAGATACAACTGTCTGCTCCCACACCGGTGTTATCCTTGATCCGAGATGTATCGGTGATAATACCGGTGTGGGTGCATCCACTTTGTCAATTGCAATTGATTCATGGGGAATCCGGGGGGATGCAGGTTTTACCTGCGCCAAGATTTTACCTGCGCCAAGGTTTTACCTGCGCCAAGGTTTTACCTGCACCCCCTGGATTCCAAAAGAAAAGTAGTGTGAAAGAAGCCTAAGGGAGTAGGAGATTCCCAGATCCTTGGGTGTTGTTTAAAGATCAGTTGGGGACTGAAAATTGAAGATATAAACTGAAGATTGTGCGATGAAGGAAGGAGAACAAAGGTAGGTACAATGGGCCAATTAATTAAATCAATTCAATTAATTCCCCAATGGAGGTCAGCACGATTTTATTTTTAACAAAATAAAAAATTTGACTTCAGCTCCGCCCCCTCTTCTCTCATTGGCTGAGACAGCGCAGCTGCAGATTGTCCCGATTGGTCACAGCAGCATAAATTGCAGCACGTAGCCTAATAAGTGACACATCGCTGGAATCAGGGTCTTTGTCTTTATACTATGTTACTCTCAGATTACATAGCAAATCCCTGGTGATAGATCTCTTTTAAGTGAAATTATCTTTCTAAATATAGACCAGGTACTGTAAAATCGATATATTAGCCACAGAAGTATCTATCATCCTCTAAGCTCTCTCATTTCCATTGTTTTACATAAACAGTACCTTACTATCTATTTTGGGAGCAGGGCCACAGTCACAGAGGGTTTAATCAGTCCCATGCGGGAGGGGAATACATTTACGTGGAAGGATCCCAACACTGCACTACACGGCAACAACTACTCAGTGCCCGACAGCAGTGTTGGCCGTGGGCGGTGCATGGCAGTGATGTCATGCATCACATGGACAGGAAGGCTGGAGTCAGCTACCGGCCCCTGAACTGGCTATTAAAGAAGACATTGCTCATCGAAGGGATAGGAGATGGTGAAAAGAATGTTTGTTTTTTCATGTAAATATGTCCGAACTTGGATGGGAAATATTATACCAGACTGGGGGACATTATTACAGGAAGGGTGGAAAAAAAAGTTTTCTAAATTAAACAACCCTCTTTTTAAAGAAAGAAAAGCATATAGCGTATATGAGATGGAGATCAGTAATATTTAATTTTATAAAAGATCCAGATAGTTTACAAATTGAATATCTAGATTTTTGAGTACAACAGTTCTAATACTGATTCAGGTAGGGACCAGGATGGGGACATTATTACTGGAAGGAGCTCGGATATTGGACATTATTAATGGAAAGGGCCTGAGATGGGGGACATTATAATAAGAAGGGGCCTAGGACTGATGAAATGATTACATAAAGGGAACAGCATCGGGGACATTATTACCGGAAGTGGCTCGGATGTTGGATATTATTGAAGGAAAGGACCCGAGATGGGGGACATTATACTAGGAAAGGGCCTTGGACTGATGACATTTTTACATAAAGGGAACAGCATTGGGGACATTAACACTAGAAGAGGCTCAGATGTTGGATATTATTGAAGGAAAGGACCCGAGATGGGGGACATTATACTAGGAAAGGGCCTTGGACTGATGACATTTTTACATAAAGGGAACAGCATTGGGGACATTAACACTAGAAGAGGCTCAGATGTTGGATATTATTGAAGGAAAGGACCTGAGATGGGGGACATTATACCAGGAAGGGGCCCATGATGGGGCATTTTATCACAAAGGGTCCCAGGAAAGTGACTTGATTACATTGGAGGTAAACGAGTGTGCCTCTATAGGCTCTAGAACTCTACAAGGGCTCACACATCTGACCAACATACAGGTGGGAGCCTAAATATCGCACTGAGGCTCATCGGACTCTAGATATACCACTGGGTGGGAAACAGAAAGAAATAAGTGTTATTCTGTAGAAATGAAAAACATAGGATGAAAACTGATAATGAAGAATTCCCTAACATAAAGTCAGAGTATACACCGGTGAATTTCACAGTAATCGGAGTCCCAAATTAGTTTCTGTATTCAATCAATAGCCATCAGCAGAATACTGCTATTATGTCATAATACATCGGCTGACCACCCAAACTGACTCTGAGCAGCCATTATTGTTATAATGATCACTTGACAATAAACTGATTCTATTGTGTTTCCCTTCTAGGTCTCCCAGCGATCAGCCGTAATTTGTAGGGAAACTATGCAAATCAATGAGGTGTATATAATACAAGACGGGTCTCCAGAGAAAGAGATGCTCTTTGTTATCATTATTCCCCCTACTAAGAGCCGATGCTGCACCCCAGGGCCATAGGGTACTCGGAACCGGGCTGTTGAGCAGTTCTGGGGAGTCACAGGGGTCGAGACCCGGCTTCCGTGACCCTGGGTTAAGTTGTAAAAGGCAGTTCTTGGCTTGTGTAGGAAAAGAGGTGATTTATAAGGAGTTATTCGTGACGCCACCCATGGTTTGTGGCTATGGGCAGCCACCGCTACTGCAGAACCTCCAGCGATGATGTACGGGCAGTAAGGATGGAGCAGCTCCCCACGGGTGGAGTGGATCCCCAGGGCAGTGGATGTTGAAGGGTGCAGGGTGCAGGATGGAGGGTGCGAGTTGGTCAACGGGGTAGGGGGTACTCGGATACCGGGATAAGCAGTTGCTTCGATGGGGAAATCACGGCTGGTCGGTTCCCTGTTCCAATCCCTCGCAGGGGTGCCACAAGTGCGCATTAGACAGACAGACTCACGTTTTGTTGCTTCGTCAAATCCTTTACTGGTGATACCAACACAGAGACAGGTGATCTCGATGGAATCTGGCAACCTGGGAGCAACTCGGGGATCTCCTCACCTGACAAGTTCTGAGGCCTCCCTGCTGCGCTTTCTCTTGTGGGTTATTGCTGCTGCTTGAGACTGAGCTGTGGCCCTCCCTCTCTCCCTCTCTCTTTCCTGCACGTGTCAGTATGACAGGCAGCTCGAGTCCTTTAATAGCCCAAGTTCACAGGCAGCTACTCCTGGGCTCTTCCCGCTGCTTTGCCTCCAGGCACTTAGTGTGGATGGGGAACTTGGATTTCCTGACCTTCCGGTATTGGCTGCCAGGTTGTTAGGCCCTGCACAGCCTCAGACTCTGGTGTCCGTTTCCTAGCACTTACTCCTCTAGGGGTGAGCTTGACACCGCTCAGCTCCCCAAGCTCTCCTATCCTTCCTCAGACTCTTGTCTAGGGGTCACTCAAGCTAAGTCTGGCTCTCCTGGGATGAGCTTAACACTGCTCCAGTCCACAGGATGTCTTCCTCAGTCCTTCTAGGAGCTGAACTCACTAACTCTGCCCTACACCAGTATTTATAGTTTAGCTCACCCTGAACCCGGGTTTAGGTCTCCCACTTCAGGCCTGGCCTGGAGGCAGAAAGGTGTTGGGTGTTTTGCCTGGTGTGTAGTCTCTCTGTTGCTCTCAGGTATGACACTACTTCCCAGGGAAGATGATGACATAGTGGCATATGGACTCTGGGGTGCCACACGAGCCTCTGGGAGTTGTTTTTTTTTTTTGTTCTAACTTTACCTACAACATACAAACCTAGCAACTAAACACTCATATACAAGAACCTGGGAGTCTGTCAGGAGGTTTTTGCTACCTCGTCTGACAGCAACATAATGTAGGTAAAGAAACCCTGAATCCAGTGATGTATTATATGAATTACTGGCTGAAGCTGTTCTCACACAATCAAAGAATTTAGTTTCAGGAACACAGCAGGGCTAGGAAAGCTGCCCCCACACACACCAGGCTCTATAGATATTGTACAGTGACAGTGAGGTGTCAAGTAGAGGAGGGTGTGCAATGGCCGAAAGGGCATGGGATACTCGACTAGCCGGGCGTAGTCAAGGGGATGTCGCAGTGGCAGTCCCGGCGGTCATAGCTCTGGCCAAGCAGATGAAGGGTATATTTACAGGGGATGATAATATCTTTATGTGACACCATCTGTGGTATCTGATCAAGCATGACCAGCGCTGCTTATATGAGGCCCCAGGGGATAGATGTAGTGGCAGCTGGGATGGTGACACTCACCACAGGCGGAGCAGGCCCCTGGGGTATGGTGTAAGAGTCTGTTAGGAATGATGTTGGTGGTAGTTACGGTACGGGTGGTGGCAAGGAGGGCACAGGAAATAACAGGAGGACACAAAGGGTGCAGTTCTTTTACCTTTACTGAAGAAATGTTGTGCAGTCCGGGGCACTGTTCACCAGGTCCAGAACTGTTTGGTCAGCTTGGAAACAGTCATATTCCACCTCACCAGGTGGGTTTAGAGGCCTGCCTGCCTGCTGCGTTTCTCAGATTGGGTCCCAGCTTTCACTGAGCTATTCTGTGGCTCTCTTCGTGCCTTCGTACTCTGGCTCCCAACTTGCAGACAGCACAAACCTGTAGCGTACACTGCTGTGTTGATTACAGCTTCGGGCTCTTGTTATATTGTTGTGCCGCAGTCTCCTGTCCTCCAGAATTGGTCAGTGCGACGTGCAGTTCCCAACTAAGCCAGGACTCTGATGTCCTCTGTAGCGCTGCCTGGGGTGAGCTCATCAACAGCTTCACTTCCCAGGACCTTCTTCTTCTCACTACTCTGTTTGTCTGCTTCCTCTCCCTTCCCGCACTTTCTTTACTTAACCCCTCCACCTTGCCCGAAGCAGGGCAGCTCCCCTGAACTCAGATGCAGAGCTCCCCCTTCTGGTCAAGGATCAGGTTTGGTGTGTGCATGTGAGGGGTTACCTAGCATTGGGACCTTCTTCTGCTTCCAAGCATGATATCATCTCTAGTGAGAGAGGCAATATCACTGTGGCAACCGGACCATAGGAGCGCCACAGGTGCCTGTCAGACTGCTGTGCATCTGACAAAGTAGCCCTGTTATAATAATCACCAGGTGATAAAGCCTTTAGTTTCTGTAAACAATAGCAACGAGCCTGATAAGAGAACCACAGGTGCTTCTTGTTTTTTCATCCCTTACATCATGCTATCTTTCACCTTACATAGCTAAAACCTACTGACAGATTCTCTTTTATTGACCTCCCCTCCATTCATTGTCTATGGTACTACTGAATAAAGCCAAGCACAATACTCCTTTTTCCTGAAGTTCCATAGGCAGTGAATGGAGCGAATGCCAAGCTCCATTCAAGATAGGGATCTACAGTGCTCAGCTCCCAGATTTCAGAGCCCTATTGATAGGATATAAATAAGTTACTATTTTAGAAATAATCCGTTAATTTAGAATTTTCCAATACAGTTGAAAGAAAATGGCTGTTCTAAAATTAGGCAACCCTTAAAAAAAAACTCTAAAAAAAAGAATTAGGTATACTGGTAGTATGGAGCCCCTGCAGTCTGGTCCCACAGTAACATTACACCTACCTTACCACAGGTGTGGTGTTACCGCTCACAGGTGAGTGGGGTTGCTGAGCCAAGACACATTCACTCACACCCAACACCATCCCACTCCAGGGGAGTGGGGATCTGGGCGGACCCTATTGAGGGAGGGCCCCATCTGCCGGCTGGAGGGGGGGAGTAGGTAGAGGGGGTCGGGAGATAGTTAGGAAGAAGGAGAGTTGAGGAGTTGGAGAAGACACGTCAAGCACGTAGGAGGCCTGCAGGGAAGAGGGGTCCTAGGGGACACGGGAGTGGGAGAACCACCAGTGTGCCCCGAATCTGGGCAGAGGGACAGGTCGCACTGGCAGAGAGGATCTAGTGTAAGGACTGCAAGCCTTAGCTAGTTAAACCGGAGGCTGCTGGCTTGCATGGGCAGCAGCCACACAACTGTGGACATTCCGCAAGACAGTGGTCATATAGAGTCAGGGACATCTTGAAGTCGCCCGACAGGGCCCATGGTCACTAGTTTGGGACCCTGCCGCATGAAGACGCGGGCAGGAGGGGAGAGTAGCCAGCGTGGGAGATGACCAGGAAAGGTTCACGAAAGGTGTCTTATTGAAGTGACCCCGTAATCATCTGAGAACTAGCCAGGCTGTGCCACGGAGGACCACCGCACCCGGCTGGGTGTAATTGAGTGATCGCCAAGTAAAGGTAAAGAACTGCAACCTTGGTCTCCTCCAGTTATTTTCTGCGCCCTCCTGCACCACTACACAGACACCACTACCATCTTCATAGACTTTTACTATTACCTTGGGCCTACGCTCTACCTGTGGGAGTGATACCGTCTAGACTGCCATTTCACTGGCCCAGAGGACCCATAGCAGTGCTGGTTACCCTGACCAGAATAACCACAGCTGGCATCACGAACTTATCCACTGTAAATAATCCCCTTTTTCTTCACACCCAGGGCCACGGAGCCGGGTCACTGCCACCGTGACCGCCCAAGCATCCACCGGCCCGGTTACGATTACCCCTTGGCCCTGAGGAGGCATTGCACTAGAATCAGTAATCTTACATTTTATAAAGGATACAGATAGTTTACAAATTGAATGTCTATATATTTAAGGCCCACAGCTATAATATTAATTTGTGTTACACGATGGGACCAGGTTGGGAGACATTATACCAGGAAGGGGCTTAGGACTGAGGACTTTGTTACAGATAGGGACAGGAATAGGGACATTATTACTGGAAGGGTCTCAGTGTTAGACATTATTTCAAGTATGCGTCCACATGGGGATATTTTACCAAGAAGTGGGGACATTTTTTCAGGAATGGTGATAAGGATTACATAGGGGTGTTTTTATAACTTACTACTTATAGAAAAACCCTTCAATTTCGAATTATCCAGTAGGGGGAAAGAAAATGTTATTTCTAAATTAGGCAACCCCTTTAAAAAAATACAAACAATAAGAGTATAGGGGATAGAATACACTAATCTTATATTTTATAAACGGCCCAGATAGTTTACAAATTAAATATCTTCATCTTTAATCTTTACAGCTACAATATTGATTCGTGTTACAGGATGGGACATTATTACAGGAAGGAGCTCAGGATGGGGGGGACATTATAACAGGAAGGGGCCCATAATGGAGAACATTATACCAGGAAGGGTCTTAAGAATGAGGACATAATAACAGATAAGGACCAGGTTAGGGACATTATTACTGGAAGGAGCTCAGGATGGGGGGGACATTATAACAGGAAGGGGTCCATAATGGAGAACATTATACCAGGAAGGGTCCTTAAGAATGAGGACATAATAACAGATAAGGACCAGGTTAGGGACATTATTACTGGAAGGAGCTCAGGATGGGGGGGGACATTATAATAGGAAGGGGTCCATAATGGAGAACATTATACCAGGAAGGGCCTTAAGAATGAGGACATAATTACAGATAAGGACAGGTTAGGGCATTATTACTGGAAAGGAGCTCAGGATGGGGGGGTTGGGGAATTATTAACAGGAAGGGGTCATTCATAATGGAGTAAACCAAAATTATAACAGGAAGGTCTTAAAGGATGAGGAGTGAACATAATTACAGATAGGACTAGGTTAGGGACATTATTACTGGAAGGAGCTCACATGTTGGAGATTATTACAGGAAGGGGCCCAGAATTCAAACATTATACCAGGAATGGGTCTTATGACTGAGGACATTATTACAGATGGGGACCAATAGGGACATTATTACTGGAAATGGCTCAGATGTTGGACATTATTACAGGTAGGGGTCCGGATGGGGGACATTATACCAGGAAAGGGCCGTGATGGAGGACATGTTACCAAGGAGGGGACCAGGAATGAGGACATTTGTGCAGGAAGGTGACAGGATGGTGACATGATTACATGGGATCTTTTAAACTTACTATTTTTAGAAGAACCTTTTAATTTGGAATTAGCCAATAGGGGGAAAGAAAATCGGTTTTCTTTTCTAACTTAGGCAATCCCTATAAAACAAACAATTAGAGTATTCGGGATAAAAATCAGTTAATCATACATTTAATAAAGCATCCAGATAGTTAACAAATTGAATACACTACTGTATATTAAGTCCGACAGCTAACAATATGACCTAGATATAGGATGAGACCAGGATGGGGGACATTATTACAGGAAGACCCAGAATTGGGAACATTATATCAGGAAGGGTCTTATGACTGAGGACATTATTACAGATGGGGACCAGAATAGGGACATTATACTGGACATGGCTGGACATTATTACATGAACAGACCCAGAATTGGGAACATTATACCAGGAAGGGTCTTATGACTGAGGACATTATTACAGATGGGGACCAGAATAGGGACATTATTACTGGACATGGCTGGACATTATTACATGAAAGACCCAGAATTGGGAACATTATACCAGGAAGGGTCTTATGACTGAGGACATTATTACAGATGGGGACCAGAATAGGGACATTATTACTGGACATGGCTGGACATTATTACATGAAGGACCCAGAATTGGGAACATTATACCAGGAAGGGTCTTATGTTATGACTGAGGACTTTATTACAGATGGGGACCAGAATAGGGACATTATTACAGGAAGGAGCTTAGGATGGGGGGGACATTATAACAGGAAGGGGTCCATAATGGAGAACATTATACCAGGAAGGGTCTTAAGAATGAGGACATAATAACTGATAAGGACCAGATTAGGGACATTATTACTGGAATTAGCTTAGGATGGGGGGGGGGGACATTATAACAGGAAGGGGTCCATAATAGAGAACATTATACCAGGAAGGGTCTTAAGAATGAGGACATAATAACAGATAAGGACCAGGTTAGGGACATTATTACTGGAAGGAGCTCAGGATGGGGGGGGGACATTATAACAGGAAGGGGTCCATAATGGAGAACATTATACCAGGAAAGGTCTTAAGAATGAGGACATAATTACAGATAGGGACCAGGTTAGGGACATTATTACTGGAAGGAGCTCAGGATGGGGGGGACATTATAACAGGAAGGGGTCCATAATGGAGAACATTATACCAGGAAGGGCCTTAAGAATGAGGACATAATTACAGATAAGGACTAGGTTAGGGACATTATTACTGGAAAGAGCTCAGGATGGGGGGGGAATTATAACAGGAAGGGGTCCATAATGGAGAACATTATATCAGGAAGGTCTTAAGGATGAGGACATAATTACAGATAAGGACTAGGTTAGGGACATTATTACTGGAAGGAGCTCACATGTTGGAGATTATTACAGGAAGGGGCCCAGAATTGGAAACATTATACCTGGATGGGTCTTATGACTGAGGACATTATTACAGATGGGGACCAGAATAGGGACATTATTACTGGAAATGGCTCAGATGTTGGACAGGTAGGGATGTTATTACAGGTAGGGGTCCGGGATGGGGGACATTATACCAGGAAAGGGACCTTGATGGAGGACATGTTACCAAGGAGGGGACCAGGAATGAGGACATTTGTGCAGGAAGGTGACAGGATGGTGACATGATTACATGGGGATCTTTTAAACTTACTATTTTTAGAAGAACCTTTTAATTTGGAATTAGCCAATAGGGGGAAAGAAAATCGGTTTTCTTTTCTAACTTAGGCAATCCCTATAAAACAAACAATTAGAGTATTCGGGATAAAAAAATCATTAATCATACATTTAATAAAGCATCCAGATAGTTAACAAATTGAATACAACTGCATATATAAGTCCGACAGCACAATATTGACTCTGATATAGGATGGACCAGGATGGGGACATTATTACAGGAAGAGCCCAGAATTGGGAACATTATACCAGGAAGGGTCTTATGACTGAGGACATTATTACAGATGGGGACCAGAATAGGGACATTATACTGGACATGGCTGGACATTTTTGACATGACAGACCCAGAATTGGGAACATTATACCAGGAAGGGTCTTATGTTATGAATGAGGACATTATTACAGATGGGGACCAGAATAGGGACATTATTACTGGACATGGCTGGACATTATTACATGAATGGACCCAGAATTGGGAACATTACACCATGAAGGGTCTTATGACTGAGGACATTATTACAGATGGGGACCAGAATAGGGACATTATTACTGATCATGCTGGACATTATTACATAAGACCCAGAATTGGGAACATTATACCAGGAAGGGTCTTATGTTATGACTGAGGACATTATTACAGATGGGGACCAGAATAGGGACTTTATTACTGGACATGGTAGGACATTATTACATGAAGGACCCAGAATTGGGAACATTATACCAGGAAGGGTCTTATGACTGAGGACATTATTACAGATGGGGACCATTATTACTGGAAATGGCTCAGATGTTGGACATTATTGCAGTAGGGGTCCGGATAAGGGGACATTATACCAGGAAAGGGCCAGTGATGGAGGACATATTACCAAGGGGGTCAGGAATGAGAACATTTTGCAGGAAGGTGACATGATTACATGGGGATCTTTTCAACTTACTTTTTTTATCAGAAACCTTTTAATTGGAATTATCCAATAGGGGAAAGAAAATCGTTTTTCTAAATTAGGCAATCCCTATAAAAAAAACAGATACAATACAGTAATCTTATATGGTTTATCTATACGTTTAAATCCCCCCGACTGTGACATTGATCCGTGTTTACGGCTCATTTCCCGAATAAAGATGACAGGCATTCCTTTTGATCCCACGGCTCGCTGTACATCGGGGCAGATAATTGGCTTTGTCAGTTGGTCTCGTCAGTATTCCCCGCTTAGCCGCGTAATTAGCGCATGAACGTATGTGATCGGATTTAACCCTTTCCTCAACACCATTGTCACGAATAGCAAACAAAACCACCTGCACTATCCAGACCCCCCCGGTCTTAGATGGATCCGTGCTGAAGCTTCGAGTCATTGTGAGAGTATTGAGTGTTCCGAGGCGTCCAATCAGCAGATTCAGGGGAGGAGAAATTCGGCTGAAAACACAGATCTTAGGCAACTGGTGTACAGGATCACGGCTGCACAAAGTGAGAGTTGGGCAGCTTTTTCCCATCTGGGAAATTGAAGTCTAAGTGCTTGGAAAGAAGATTTATCTGTCATTTCTGGTGATTTTTTTCCATGGTTTCTCCTTTTTTAGATGATTTTATTGACTTTTAGTCCATTCATGGTCCATGCAGTTATTATCTGTTGAGCTCCTTATCTATACGACATACGTATCGTCTTCTCATTTGTCTCTTTCTTGGGTTTTTCACGTCACCCCATGTTCTAACTACCAATCACCCGGTTCCAGTTTTCTCCCGTCTCCTTAAGTCTTGTTGACCCAATCAAACATCTTTGGATCTTCTTGTGTGTTCCCGACTCCTGACCTTTTCCCGGCCATCGTCATGGATGACCTCCAGAACGTCACCTCCACATGGCCGGGTTCTACTTTTTCTTCGGACCACGCTTTTCTTCGGAATGTCAACAGCACTGAAGAGTATTTAGCCAATCTTTACGGGCCAAAGCGCAGTCGCTTGTCGTTGCCCATGACTCTAGTCTACGCCGTCATCTTCTTGGTGGGGGTCAGCGGTAACATGTTGGTTTGTCTGGTGATCTTGAAGCACCATAACATGAGGACTCCGACCAACTATTACCTGTTCAGTTTGGCCGTTTCCGACCTCCTCGTCCTTCTTCTCGGGATGCCGCTAGAAGTCTATGAGATGTGGAGCAACTACCCTTTCCTTTTTGGTGCCTGGGGTTGTTACTTTAAGACAGTTCTCTTTGAAACTGTGTGTTTTGCCTCGATCCTTAGCGTGACCACAGTCAGTGTGGAGAGATACGTAGCCATCATGCATCCCTTCAAAGCCAAACTGAAGAGCACCCGAAGAAGAGCGCTTAGGATACTCATCACACTTTGGATCTTCTCCATCCTTTTTTCCATTCCCAATACCAGTACTCATGGCATCCAGCTGCATTATTTCCCCAACGGCAGTCTGGTTCCGGACTCTGCTACTTGTACTGTGATCCAACCCCTGTGGATATACAACTGCATCATCCAAGTCACATCTCTGCTCTTCTATGTGCTGCCGATGGGAGTCATCAGTGTCCTCTACTGCCTGATGGGCATTAAAGTAAGTTTCATGTATTTGACAGCATAATACTTGTCATTTTGTAAGATTACTAGATGGGAGCTTGATGCTATCGCATCGGGAGGGCGGTGATGTCATGAGGGGAGCAGGCTCTATGGCGCTGTGTGCATTCTCCCCCTGTGTGCTGTGGTGTCATAACACTACTATGATGTCATAATACCCCATTGTGATGACATATTTCCCCACTATGATGTCATACCACTCTATAATGTCATAATACCCCATTGTAATGTCAAAATACATCACTATGATATTAAAATAACCCTCTGTGATGTATAATACTCTATTGTGATGTCATAGCTCCCCACTATGATGTCATAATACCCCATTGTGATGACATATTTCCCCACTAAGATGTAATAATACCACACTATAATGTCATAATGATCCCATTGTGATGTCAAAATACATCACTATGATATTAAAACCCTCTGTGATGTATAATACTCTATTGTGATGTCATAACACCCCACTATGATGTCATAATACCCCATTGTGATGTCATAACACACCACTATGATGTCATAATACTCCAATCTGATGTCATAGCACCTCACTATGATGTCATAATACCCCATTGTGATGTAGTAATATCTCATTTTGATGTCATAATACCCCATTGTGATATAGTAATATCTCATTTTGATGTCATAATACCCCATTGTGATGTCATAACACCCCACTATGATGTCATAATATCCCATTGTGATGTCAAAACACCCCACTAATATGTCATAATACCCCACTATGATATACCAATACCCCATTGTGATGTCTTAACACCCCACTATGATGTCATAATACCCCACTGTGATGTCATATTTCCCCACTATGATGTCATAATACCCCATTCTGATGTACTAATTTCCCATTTTGATGTCATAACACCCCACTGTGATGTCAAAGTACCTCACTATGGAATCAAAATTTCCCCATTGTGATGTATAACACTGAAACGTGATTTCATAACACCCCACTTCGATGTCATAATATCACATTGTGATATCATAATACCCAACTGTGATGTCATAACACCCAGCTATGATGTCATAATACCCCATTGTGATGTCAAAACACCCCACCAATATGTCATAATACCCCACTATGATATAACAATACCCCATTGTGATGTCTTAACACCCCACTATGATGTCAAAATACCTCACTAGGATTTCATAATACCCCTTTGTGATGTTTATTACCCCACTATGATGTCATATTACTCCATTGTAATGTCACAATACCCCACTGTGATACGGGGACAACTGGACACTGGAGGTGATGACAGATGCCACAAGGTAATTATATAAGTAGATAAGGTTATATACCGCTGGTAATATAGAAACTTCCTATCTCTTAACTAATTAAGCCTTAAAAATACACAACTGTACAGTGAAAGTCCTCATAAAGGTCGTCTCTTCAAGAAGACCACCAGATCTTCATTACCATCATATATTTTGTATACCACCTACTTCTTTGAGATGAACACCCCTTGATCTAGATCACACCTGCAGTACATGATATACTTTTGTATACTGTCTAGTTCTTTGAGAATTCCATTCCAGATCTTTAGTACCACCATATACTCTGAATACTATCTCTTCTTGAAGCCATCCCTTTAAAAAAAAAACTATTTTAATGCAATTTTGAGTAGAGAAAGATTTATTTAAATCTCAATTTTTGGAAAAAGGTAACCAAAACTGATTCTAATATGAAGGATGATATCAATTTTGCCAATAGATACCAATAGCTGGATGAGACATGACATCACGAGTCAAGACAGATGAAAGCATAGAGATATACCAACTACTGGGAATTAGCACTATACACCAACAGGTGGAGATCTTAGTGCAGGTGGCAATGGGTTTATTGGATATATGAGGTCTATAAATCTCTGCTTCGTCTTTACTGTTTCATTTCAATAAATGATTAATCACCAGCAGATGTTGCAGGAGTAAAATTGTCTTTAACTGGCTACATTGTGACTTCAGACGTTTAGTAGACTGAGCTGACGAAGATTAGACATAAGACTGGTATGTCTTCGATCTTGCCTATCCTGCGTTAAATGGTAATTAAAGTCAATATTTTGAATAGTCGAAGTATTAGCATTCAGTGATATATTAAACAAAACAGTAAGCTCTGCTACAACTTCAAACTTTCAGCTTTGATTATTTTCAGAAGGTTTAAAATAATGCTATTCATCCATCCATCCATCCATCCATGCCTCCATCCATTCATCCATCCATCTATCCATCCATGCATCCATCCATCCATGCCTCCATCCATTCATCCATCCATCTATCCATCCATGCATCCATGCCTCCATCCATGCCTCCATCCATTCATCCATCCATGCATCCATGCCTCCATCCATTCATCCTTCCAAGCCTCCATCCATCCATGCCTCCATCCATTCATCCATCCATCTATCCATCCATGCATCCATCCATCCATGCCTCCATCCATTCATCCATCCATCTATGCATCCATGCATCCATGCCTCCATCCATGCCTCCATCCATTCATCCATCCATGCATCCATGCCTCCATCCATTCATCCTTCCAAGCCTCCATCCATGCCTCCATCCATTCATCCATCCATGCATCCATGCCTCCATCCATTCATCCTTCCAAGCCTCCATCCATCCATGCCTCCATCCATTCATCCATCCATCTATCCATCCATGCATCCATCCATCCATGCCTCCATCCATTCATCCATCCATCTATCCATCCATGCATCCATGCCTCCATCCATTCATCCATCCATGCCTCCATCCATTCATCCATCCAAGCCTCCATCCATTCATCCATCCATCCAAGCCTCCATCCATTCATCCATCCATCTATCCATCCATGCATCCATCCATCCATGCCTCCATCCATTCATTCATCCATCTATCCATCCATCCATGCCTCCATCCATTCATCCATCCATCTATCCATCCATGCATCCATTCCTCCATCCATTCATCCATCCATGCCTCCATCCATCTATCCATCCATGCATTCATGCCTCCATCCATTCATCCTTCCAAGCCTCCATCCATCCATGCCTCCATCCATTCATCCATCCAAGCCTCCATCCAGTCATCCATCCATCCATCCAAGCCTCCATCCATTCATCCTTCCATGCATGCCTCCATCCATTCATCTATCCATGCCTCCATCCATCCACCTCCATCCATTCATATATCCATCCATCCATGCATCCATCCATTGATATATCCATCCATGCCTCCATCTATGCACCCATCCATGCATCCTTGCCTCCATCCATTCATCCATTCATCCATCCATCCATGCCTCCATCCATTCATCCATCAATGCATCCATGCCTCCATCCATCCACCTCCATCCATCCATGCCTCCATCCATTCATATATCCATCCATGCCTCCATCCATTCATATATCCATCCATGCCTCCATCTATCCACCCTTCCATGCCTCCATCCATTCATCCATCCATGTCTCAATCCATCCATCCATGCCTCCATCCATCTATTTATTCATCCATCCCACCATCCATCCCTCCATCAATGGATCCATTCATCCATCCATCCATCCATCCATGCCTCCATCCATCCATTTATCCATCCATCCCACCCTCCATCAATGGATCTAATCATCCATCCATTCATCAATGCATCCATCCATCAATCCATTTATGCATCCGTCCATCCATTCATTCATGCTTCCATCCATCCAACCGACCATCCATTCATGCATCCATCCATCCATCCAACCATCCATGCATGAATCCATTCATAAATCTATGCATCTATCAATCTATTCAAGCATTCATCCATCCATACATGCATTCATTCATGCATCCATCCGGTCGTCCATCCATCCATCCATCCATCCATCCATCCATGCATTCATCCATTCATCCATGCATTCATAAATTCATGCATCTATCAATCCATCCATGCATTCATCCATCCATCCATCCATAGAACAAGATGAGAATTTTCATTACCTATCTCTATGCCAGAAATAAATATATATGCTAGAAAAGTCAATGAATATATGTATAAGTTGGTGGGGGGAATAAATAAAAAATAAATATTAAAGTGATATATACTAGAAAAAGGAAGTGTTGAATAAATCTATATATTGAAATGTAAATAATTAAATAACAATATTATTTTATATATTTCATTATTATTATTATTATTATTATTATTATTATTATTATTATTATTATTATTATTATTCTATTTATATAAATGAATATTTTTATTTATATGCATATATTCATTGCTTTCTTTTCTATCATAGGGATGTGTAGGGTAAATCCTCCTCCTGGTGTAACCTCCTGTTGCGCGAGGCGTCTGCAGTTTAATGCTTGAGTTGGGCGTTAGGGACACAATTCATTCAGCTGAAGACGACGATAGAGAACAAATCCCATTAGTTGCTGTTTCCTGTTTCTGAACGTTGCACAATCTCCAGACAATCATTTGCAGCTGTGCTAATTAAATTTAATAGTGATCGGATGTGTTATTATAAAATGTATTAAGTGGGGAATATTGATAAACTGAAGGAAATAAGTTTTGGGGATTTATTAACCATGACACACAGAGTGATGTATTTCAGGTGTTTATTTCTGTTAATGTTGATGATTATGTCTTACAGCCAATGAAAACCCAAAGGTCATTATCTCAGAGAATTCAAGTAGGGAGGATGAAGGGTCTGAGAGATAAAATATGATCTAAATAGGTATCAGAGGCTTCACCTTGTGTGGTTGTGAGAGTCACAACCACTATAAAAGCAGATCACGGCTGCTGCAGTCCCCAGCGTGATGCATATAGAGTAGGGAGGGTGAAGGGTTAAACGCCACGCTGCCGTATTCCATGAGACATCAAAGGGTGGATATAATATTGATATAATAGTCGACGCATTTCTGGTTTCCATGGCCCCTTCCTCAGGACAATCAATGTCGTCATATTGCCATGTTTCTGGGAGCCCTGAAATGCGTTGACTAATACATCAATATTATATTCACCGTGTGATGTCTCGTGGAATACGGCAACCATTCATCCTCCCAACTTTAATTTTCTGAGATAATGACCTTTAGGTTTTCATCGGCTGTAAGCCATAATCATCAACATTAACAGAAATAAACATTTGAAATAGATCACTCTGTGTGTAATAACACAAAGCATTCACTGATCTCAGGGAGACCAGTCCAAGAAAACACTGCGGGCAGCCGGCTAAAATGCTCAGCGCAGTGAATTCCTAGGTGCATTGCCCCCTGGGAATTTTGAATATGCAAATAGAGTCTGTGGAGCCTCGGTTAGGAGTCTCAGACACAGGACTAGCCAGATATCCCTCCAGGGAAGGACCCAGCCAAGGGGTGGCTCCTTGAGGAGACCACCATAAGCACCATATTAAGTGGCCCTTTCCGTCAATATCCAGCTCTTTTACAAACTTAAAGATATGACAAGGGAATACCAAGGCCATGTATCCATCCACAAACAGCTGTTTTGGGGTTGTGTCCCTCATCAGTGTGGAGTAGGACTTTGGCTAGGTGGGAGCAATGCCTGGTAGACCAACATCACTAAATGTTTACTGATCTCAGGTTATGGTGGTCTCCTCAAAGAGCCACCCTTGGCTAGGTTCTTCCCTGGAGGGATATCTGGCTAGTCCTGTGTTTGAGACTCCTAAACGAGGCTCCATACACTTTATTTGCATACTCTGTGTGTAATGACTCTATATAATATATGTGTTTCACTTTATGTATTGAATTACTGAAATGAATTAACTGTTTGATGATCTTCTAATTCATTAAGCTGCATCTGTAGGTGTTGGAGTGTAAACTATTGCCAGACATCTCAAGTGGTTTTTTATCTCTCTTAGGCCGGGTTCATATCTGGGTTTGGAACGCAGCGTAACAAAACACAGCCAAACACAAGCGCACTGCATTCCTATGTTTAACATGGGAACGCATAGTAGCTGCGTTTTGTAGCGTTTGGTTGCGCATAATATATGCGCCCTCCTCCGCCTTCTGAACGCAGCTTGTTGCATTTTCTGTGCGTTCACGGGCGCTTGTTTTATCAGCAAGTGCACAAACAACCGCAGTGTCCTCCGCATGACAGCACAGGAGAACGCTGCGGCTCACATTGAAATCTCTCCCGATGGCCAATCAGCGATCTCAGCGGTGACCGGGAGGATGAGATCTCTGCCGCTGATGTCCGCCTCCTGGCCACTGCCGAGATTGCTGATTGGCTGGCTGGGCTGCATACTGATGTGAACACATGCGGAGAATCTCCATTGCGTTCACATCAGTATGGGCTGCGTTTGCACTGCATGTGTGTCTGCATGCCCTGCGCATGCAGAAAAAAACACAAATGTGAAGGCAGCCTTAAAAGGATTGCACATCTTTTGAGACATTTATTTTTACCTACTTTACTGTACATATATCTACTAATCTGGCCATCGACATTCCAGACTGATCAACTATCAGCCCCTCCTCCAGACACCCCCCCTTCCCCAATACACAAGCTCAGCCTGGACATAGGTGAACTCCAGACACCTATGCTGGCGGTTTATCTCTCTCAGAAGGGTTGTGCATGTTTTGGGACATTTATTTTTTACTTAAATACAAGTAATACTTCCAAATGTGCTACATTAAGACATTTGCACCATTTGCCTTCTATAGCCTAGGTCTATTGGCTGCAGAATGAGTTAACTGAGAATTTGTCAAGCACGATGAAGAAGGAATACCGGCACATCCACAAGATTAAAATATCTTCTTTCTTTATTAGAAATTAGTTAAGACAACAGCATGCATGGCAGGGCCGCCGCAAGGGCGTGACTGCTCTGATAGCTGTGAGGGGTCTGAGAAGACTGACAGGAGAGGGAGCCCGGAGGAGAGGTAAGGGGGCTGGCCCAATCTCCTCTGGGCCATGCCCCCTCCCCCCTCTTTGGGTCCTCTCCAATCAATCTCCTCTGGGCCCCACCCCCTAACCTCTTCTGTGGGCCCTCTCCAGTCAATCTCTTCTGGGCCCTGCCCCCTCACCTCTTCTGTGGACCCTCTCCAGTCAATCTCTTCTGGGCCCCCTCACCTCTTCTGTGGACCCTCTCCAGTCAATCTCTTCTGGGCCCCCTCACCTCTTCTGTGGACCCTCTCCAGTCAATCTCTTCTGGGCCTCCTCACCTCTTCTATGGACCCTCTCCAGTCAATCTCTTCTGGGCCCCCTCACCTCTTCTCTGGGCCCTCTTCAGTCAATCTCTTCTGGGCCTTGCATCCTTGCCTCTTCTGTGGGCCCTCTCCAGTCAATCTCTTTTGGGCCCCCCCTCTCACCTCTTCTGTGGGCCCTCTCCAGTCAATCTCCTCTGGGTCCCGCCTCCTCACCTCTTCTGTGGGTCATCTTCTTTCAATCTCCTTTGGGCACTGCCCCCTCACCTGCAGACTCGGACATCACTGCACTGTCACTGTCTGTGTGTGGCTGAATGTGTGTGGCTGTGGCTGTGTGTGGCTGAATGTGTTGGTTGTGGGTGTATGTGGCTGTCTGCATGTGACTGTGGGTGTATGTGTGCAGCTGTGTGTGGCTGTCTGCATGTGACTGTATGTGTATGGCTGTGTGTGGCTGTCTATGTGTGGCTCTCTGAGTGTGGCTGTCTGTGTGTAGCTGTGTGTGTGGCTGTGTGTGAGTGGTTGTGGCTGTCTGTGTGTGTATCTGTCTGTGTGTGGCTGTTTGTGGCTCAGGCTCTTTGTGTGTGGCTGTCTGTGTGTGGATGTCATTAGTTGTCTGTCTGTCTCTACACAGCACTATACTGTATATATAGATCCACAATACATTCTGTATCACAGTATCTGCATATACAGTATAGTGCTGTGTACACAAGATAAAGAGGCATCAGTCTCTAATGTGTATATGGCCTGCAGTCTCTGTGTATACAGCCATCAGTCACTAATGTGCCTAAGGCTGTCAGTCTCTAATAAGCGTAAGTCAGTCTCTAAAGTGCATAAGGGCAGCAGTCTCCATTGTGTATGCAGCCCGCAGTCATCTCCATTGTGTATGTGGCACGCAGCTGTCCCTTTGTGTACGCGGCTGGCAACCATCTCCATTGTGTATAAGGCTGGCAGCCATCACCATTGTGTATGCAGCCCAAAGCCATTTCCACTATGTATGTGACCCGCAGCCATGTCCATTGTGGATGCGGCCCATAGGCATCTCCACTGTATATGCGGCCCACAGCAGTGTCTATTCTGTATTCTCTATTGTGCATACAGCCAGCAGTAGTGTATATTGTGTATCCAGCCAGCAGTAGTCTTTATTGTTATACAGACAGCAGCAGTCTCTATTGTGTATACAGCCAGCAGCAGTCTCCCTTGTATATACAGCCAGCAGCAGTCTCAACTGTGTATACAGGCAACAACAGTATTGAGGGTGTATTTTTCTATTGTTTACAGCCAGCAGCAGTCTCTACTGTACATACTAAATTGTGCATAGACAGCAGCAGTCTTTATTGTGTATTCAGCCCAAAGCAGTCTCTATTGTGTATTCAGCCCAAAGCAGTCTCTAATGTGTATTCAGCCCAAAGCATGTACTATTTTGTGTGTATATATATATATATATATATATATATATATATATATGTATATATATTAGATGGGAGCCCAAAGCTATCACATTGGGAGGGCGGTGACATGAAAATGGGGGCAAGCTCTGTGGCATTGGGGATGGCAGGTATCTCTGCCCCCTGGATGGTTTCTCCCATGCGCGGTCTGTGCCCCCCTGTGCTTGCCCTTTGGTGCCACTCTGTGTGCGCTACACGGGTTCCCTCCCCATACACACTCACTGCTAACCTGTGCGCAGCTCTGTGTGAGCTCCCCGCCCTCCCCCCATGCTGTCTCTCTGCCCTCCCTATGTGGTGGATCTGCCCCACCCTTCTTCAGTGCTCGTTCTCATACTGCGGGGCATAGCGGGGGAGAGGAAGAGCAGGAGCAGAGCGGGACAGAACAGGGAAAAGCAGGGCAGAGTGGGGAAGAGCTGGAGGGTTAGGGAAAGGCAAGGCAGAACAGGGGGAGTGCAGGACAGAGCAGGGGAGAGTGAAGCAGAGCAGGGGAATGCAGAGCAGGGTGAGAGCAAGACGGGGCAGAGCGGGGAAGAGCAGAGCGCAGCAGATAGGGGCAGAGTGGGGGAGAGCAGGGGGAAAGTGAGGCAGAGCAGGGGAGGGGTAGAGCAAGGTAGAGTAGGGGGAGTGCAGGGCAGAGCGAGGCAGAGAAAGGGAGAGTGAGGCAGAGCAAGGAAGTGTGGGGTGAGAGCAGAGCAGGGCAAGGCAGAGCAGAATAGAGCAGAGTGGAAAGTGAGGCAGGAGCAGAGCAGGGGCAGTGTGAAGGAGAGTAGCGCAGAGTAGGAAAGAATGGAGCAGGGAAGAGCAGAGGCAAAGCAGAGTGGAGTGGAGCAGGGTGAGGCAGGCAAAGGCAGAGCATAGCAGAGCAGGGGCTGGGAGAAGCAGAGCAGGAGTGGTGCAATGTAGGGGCAGAGCAGAGTGAGGCAGAGCTGAGCTGGGGAGAGCAGAGTGGGGCAGAGCACAATGAGGGCAGATTTAAGGGGGGATAGCAGAGGCAGAGCAGGCAGTGTGAGGCAGAGAAGTGGGCGATTGGGGGAAAGCTGTAGCAGAGCAGTAGCTGCATCAGTCTGTTCTTTGGCTGTGGTTCAGGACTTGTGAGATATCACGTCATGTGATGTGGCTCCACCCCTAATCGTGACATCATCTAAGCTCCTGTAGGTGAGTCACATCTTATCAGGGGCTGGAGCATGGAGCGGGTGAGCAGTGGGTGGACCGGGCAGGAGCGTGGACCGGGCAGCATGTTCGGTGGGTTCCTGTTGTCCGCGGCACCGCCAGCCATCGCCATGTTACCATACCTATATCTTGGGTGTGCTGATATGGCGTGGGAGAAGTGACATAGGCGGACATCCAGACGGAAGTGGATGAGCCACAAGGCAATTATATAAATAGATGGAGAGGACCAGATGTTATACACTGGGGGTGAGGGGCTGGTTGTTATACACCTAGGGAGACGGGTTGGGTGTTATACATTGGGGGTGCGGGCTGGATGTTATATAGCAGAGGGAGGGGCTGAGTGTTATACATAGGTAGTGTGGGCCAGATGGTATACATCGGGGGAGAGGGACCAGATGTTATACGCTGGGGGTGAGGGGCTGGATGTTATACACCTAGGGAGATGGGTTGGGTGTTATACATTGGGGTGCGGGCTGGATGTTATATAGCAGGGGGGGAGGGGCTGAGTGTTATACATAGGTAGTGTGGGCCAGATGGTATACATCAGGGGAGAGGGAACAGATGTTATACGCTGGGGGTGAGGGGCGGATTTTATACACTGGGGGCAAGGGGTCGAATGTTATGCATTGGGGGGGGTGAAGGGCTAAGCTTGAGTTTGGTTTGGAAGATTAGTGTGTCTTGTAATACAGATAAACATGTTCTCCAGTTTTCGGGAATTAATACTTTTTCAAGCCATGGTACTTTCGTGACATTGTGAAAGTTTCCTTTTTTGGATCAATGATCTGTTCAATATGTAAAAAATAACACGTTTAAAATATGGAAAAAAAAAAAACATTCTGCACAAAATGACTGTTCAGACTAAGCACAGGTACCTTACCCGGTGCACCCAGGGTGTGGCCAAACAGTTCAGTGCACCTCGGTTCTCACCTTTCTTGATTGACAGCTCTGCTTTACGAGAGCCAGAGAAGAACAGAAGAACAGTAGTAGGTGGGATATAAGTAGGTGAAGTGACGGTGCGTGCGTCGGGGCTTTGTTTGAATGTTCTTTTTGTGCTTACGGACTCCTTTTAAATGTGATGATGTTCTGGTGTCTGAAATAAATGGCTTTTTCTCCATTATTCGGCTCACGCAGAGAAGGTAGACAGAATGTTTTCACACCGCTGATAGCCAGAGCTTCCTTTCAGCCCAGACTGCTCTTAATAAGCCGAGGTCATTTGGTGAATGGCTGATTGTGTAATGGTCATTTTGCTACCACTAATGGGAACACCCGGCAGCCTCCGGCGCTGTATACCTGTTGTCTCTGATATAAAGCAGTAAGTGCAGGAATTAACTATTAGTTTACACGATCCTAGAGACCACAGTTACATCACTGATCTGCCCTGTACAGAATAAAGGCGCTGTCCACAGGTTTGGGGCCCTCTATGTGACTGCAGACTTGTGAATTGTGCTCACTGTCAGGATTCTCCAGTGCTGGGAGCAAGTGGTCATGTGACTGCGTGTTTACCATTCACATAGTTCCAGACACATTCCTACTAGACATGTCCAGCCATGCTCAATTCACTAGCAATGAGTGAAACAGCACACGACTAGTCGTCAGATCACTGGATTTATGCAAATCATTTACTTGGGGGTCACTCATTCGTCAGCTCCTACCCCAACCTGAACAACCCTTTAATCCTTAATTCCCCTCTCCAACACCTCATTATGTTTATCAATACTCACCTGTCTCCAGCTTCAAAGATACAGGTGCATCTGAATGAATTAGAATATCATCAAAAACTTAACTCATTTCAGTAATTCAATACATTAAGTGAAACCCATATATTATACAGAGTCATTACACACAGAGGGATCTATTTCATGTGTTTATTTATGTTAATGTTGATGATTATGGAAACCCAAAGGTCATTATCTCAGAAAATTAAAGTAGGTAGGATGAAGGGTCTGAGAGATAAAATATGACCTAAATAGGTATCAGAGGCTTCACCTTGTGTGGTTGTGAGAGTCACAACCACTATAAAAGCAGATCATAACTGCATATAGAGTACGGAGGATGAAGGGTCTGAGGGATTAAATATGACCTAAATAGTTATCAGAGGCTTCACCTTGTGTGGTTGTGGGAGTCACAACCACTATAAAAGCAGATCACGGCTGCTGCCATCCCCAGCATGGTGCATATAGAGTAGGGAGGATGAAAGGTTAAAAACCGCGCTGCCATATTCCACCGGGCATCAAAGGGTGAATATAATATTGATCTATTAGTTAACGCGTTTCAGGCCTCCTTGGCCCCTTCCTATGGACAAATCAATATCATATTGCCATGTTTCAGGACATTTCTGGGAGCTCTGAAATGTGATGTCTAATAAATCAATATAGTATTCACCCTTTGATGTCTCATGGAATACGGCAGCGCGGTTTTAACCCCTCATCCTCCCTACTTTACTTTTCTGAGATAATGACCTTTGGGTTTTCATTGGCTGTAAGCCATAATCATCAACATCTACATAAATAAACACATGAAATAGATCCCTCTGTGTGTAATGACTCTATATAATATATGTGTTTCACTTTATGGATTGAATTACTGGAATAAATGAACTTTTCTATGATATTCTAATTCACTGAGATGCCCCTGTAGATCAGTATTTCTCTTGTGCTCTTTGGTCCTTTGCAAACAAGTGTCTTCCATTTCCAGATTACTCCATTGATCTCTTCCGCTGTTCAGTTTGTTGAAGGTGACTCTCCAGTTTATTTGCCCAATATTATGCTAATGCCTGGTTGTAAATACATTCATAAACTAAAGGATTTAATGACATGTCAGAGGCAATTTTTAATCAAAATTTTTTATTGTCCTAAACCTTTGTTATTTTTCCTTCAAATTTATGAATAAGCTAATGGTGGGGGGAGGGGGTGATATCTATATACATATATATACACTGTCCAATTAGTGCTGGTGGAATCCTCCTACATTTTAGTGACGCGCACTCAGGGCTCGGGTACTCGGCTCCCGGGCAGTTCCCGGGATGTCACGGGTGGCTTGCCCGAGGCCGTGGCCCCGGGGGTCAATTAAATAAGGGGTTATTTACAGGAATTATGTACAAAGTTTGTCGTCGTGACGCCACCTGCAGTGTCTGGTGATGCTCACCAGCGCCGTCACAGCCCTCCAGTGGTCGATGGTATTGCGGCTTAGATGGATTAGTCCCCCGCAGGCGGGACTGGACCGCTGGGGGAACGATGCTGTAAGAAAACAGTTTATAAAGGAAAGGATGCAACAGAGTCGGGACTTCACTTCACTGGGTAACTTTACTGAAAACTTCACCAAAGTCATACAATTCAGCAGTGCAATAGATGGTATAATGGCAATTGCTACGGATGCTGCAACTGGAATTTCTGGCTGTTAGGTGGACCCCTCCTTATGTACCTTTCTTAATCCTTTCTTTCCTTGCCTCCCAGTGTCGGTGAAGTCTGACTCTTAAAGACAATCTGACCTCCTGCTGCGTCTCCTTGTCTCCTCTCCCTTGTAGCCGTCGGGTGAACCTTTTATTTGTCCTTCGCAGGATCCAACTGCAGGACTGATTCCCCTCTTTTGGTCTCTTTAGGAGTCGGGGCCGTATCTGTAATATCCCCGTTCGTCGGATTTTCTATGAGCCGTATAGGAACTCACAGTTTTGGGCTCCGCTACCGGGTTACTTCCTTTGGGGCAAACTCTTCTGTTACTCAATCCCCTTCTTAGAGTGAGCTCGCGACTGAGCTACCTTCTTTCTTTCTTTCTTTCTTTCTTTCTTTCACTCTTTCTTTCTTTCTTTCTTTCTTTCTCTGGGATCTGTTCTTTAGCCTCTCTGGGCCCCTCAGCCGAGGAGACCCTCCTTGCTCCTTCAGGCTGGATGCCTGACTCCTTCTCACTCCAACTCCTCTCACTTACTAACTCTGTCTCAAAACGCTCACTAGTTCCCCCTAGAGGCCACTATATATCCTCCCGGGGTCCCTCCCACCTACTATTCTAGTGTGTGGGTGTTAGCTCCAGGGTTCCACCTAGTGACCATAGTTCCAATTGCAGTGGGGTGACTACATCGCTTTTCTGGGTGCAGTACCCCTTTTGTGGCACCTACATGGTGGGGCGCTACATTAGTCCCAAGGACCGGACACTAAAGGTACCATTACACAGGGAAACCTTGCCGGCAACTCACGGGAGCGCACACGTTTTTGGCCGCTAGCCAAGATCTTTGCGCTGCTGTTACACCGGGAGACACCGCTGGCAACGCAGCGAGCAACCAGGGTTAAATTCAAACCTGGCAGCAATCGTTAACATTGGACTCAATGGAGGAAGTTGGTTTCAACATCGCAGTTGCGGTGTCACACTGGGCCAGATCGCCTGAGCAACATCGCCAACATGAGCCCTACATACACTGACATTGTCCTGAAACTCAAGCAACTATCGCCGTTGATGTCACCCTGTTACACGGGGCAAAGCACTGGTGATGTCGCCGCAACTTGGCCACACCCCTGAGTTGCCGGCGATGTTTCCTCGTGTAACGGTACCTTAAGTGTCTACATGTTTTGGTGTTTGTGTTTCTTTTCTGTCTAACCTGCAGTCCACTGCCTGTTGTAAAGTGTAATCTATTTTCAGCAGCAGAGACACTGAGACAGATTACTTTCTGCTCCTGCTCTCCTGTCTGCCAAACAGCATATATACATAACAAAGAGGCAGGCTGTGAGTTCAGGACAGGCTACCACTGGACATTGGCAGAAGGTGAGGGGAAAGGAAGTACCAGCACCTGTAGTGCTGGTAGAAAGGTGATTAAAATCGAAACCCTCGCCCTAATGCATGGTCCATTTTGATCTTTGTAACATGGCCCTCTATTTTCTATGTCTTCCACGGCTAATTAGCTTTGTCAATGGTGTTAAACACATTGGTATAGAAATTATATGTAATCACAGTTTTTTAGACTACATGAGCCCTACATACACTGTAAATTTTCTAGTTATCATATACGGTATATATATATATATATATATATATATATACACACACTAAAACGTTCACAGCAGCACACAGTCACTGCCAAACATGTGCATATATATAGGGTAGATATATACATAGAATTAAAAACACCTGTGTATTTGAGAACAAATAAGAACAAACTTTTTAACTTTTTTCTCCCAAAAAAAGTTTTTGTGTAAGGTCCTTAGTACACATATTGGCCAGTACCTGGTTGCCCATCAACCGCGCCAAGGTGACCTTAGATCTGATGTGTCCCTGTCCTACCATACCACTCTTTCCTTGGACTTAGCTAAGCCTCCATTTTTATCATTTCTATGAGAGGTGGGAGGACTCACTTCAATCAAAGACCACCTGGGGTCTATGGGGGAGTGCAGAGTAAAGCTGTGGAGCCAGTAACTCCTATCTATCTATCTATCTATCTATCATATCATATATGAGCATTGCGACCATATATGGACATTACGGACTCTATAGCTCTTAGCGATCACTAAGCGGGTCGGGGTGCACTCCTTGGCAGCACAAAACCATAAACACAACAGTCTCTTTCTATTAAATAAATCCAGCTGGTTTATGTAGAGACAGCGCAATCCGCATGGTGCAAACTAAGCATGAGCCCACCTTTGGCTTTATAAACAATACAGTTCATCTGAATAGCGGGGTACACCCGCACGTTATTCAGATACCTCCGCTATTGCAGTAAGGCAGTGGAGGTATAACACTGACCGCAGTCAGTATACAACCTCCTATCTGTCAGGTTACCTTTTCCAGGTGAATAGCTGCTCCATATACTGTCTCCTGACAGCTCAGATATGTAGGGCAGCTGCTTCGCTGAAACCACCAACCAGGATCTGTCATTAGCTTCAAGGCCCCGTTACACGGCACGACGTTGAAACGATGTCGGCAATGATTTCGCAGGAGCGCGGTCGTTTCCAACATCGCAGGTGAGATGTCACATGTATAGATATCGTGGACGGCGCACCAACAATGTAGTGAGCAGGGATCGTTCGCACAACCCAGCGAACGGTACTTGCTCACTGATGTGAATGGGCGAAGTTGTGAACGACATCGTTATCGCGGTGTCACACAGAACGATGCAGCAGGTTGGCTGATCCAGGATCATTTGATTTGAGACCATGTTCTCAAATCTGCGATCAACGATCCAACGATTTATTTAATCATATCTCATTGTTACACGTAACAACGTCCTAACGATGTTGTTTGAACAACTCCAAACCCGTGACATTTGAGCGATATCGTTAAGGATATTGTGCTGTGTAATGGGGCCTTCAGACTGACTCCTATCAGTCCAGGTTCCCAGCAGGACAATAGCTTTCCAGCCTCACAGCCCTCTGCAGCCACCCCATGTGCTGCAAACAGGAAAACAGGACCTTTGCTGTCCCCACGGACCATGTGACCAGGAGGGAGTCAGCTTATGTCCGATGTGACACACCCACAGGGAGGATTCAGGTGTGCCAGACAATCCCTGGCTTTTCAATCACCAACAATCATCAGTCTAGCACATGTAATGCATTACCTGAACTTGTGGAACCTCAAGTCCCAGCATAATGCATTACTGAAACATGCTGAACTACAAGTCCCAGCATAGATATCTGCAACACAGCAACCTGCTGCATCACAATATATATATATATATATATATATATATATATGTATATTCTGGTACTCAGAGAACATTAATTAGGTCTACGATGGTATTTGTATAGGTTAGATTAGGTAGATTTGATAATAAATCTATATATACAGAGTTTGTGCCGAGTGTCATTTACTGTGTTCCGATTCCCTTGCGTACAAGAATTGGAGCACACTGTCTGAAGATGATGAACACAATTTCTCCATCCGCTCCATTGTCTCCATTGTCTGTGTCCACGTAAATCAGACTGTATTTGGAAGACATCAAAGTGCAGGCCAATGTTTCACTACATAATTCGATATATAAAGCCAATCGCAGCATGCCATGTTTTTTTTTTATTCTCATGCCTTCCCGGCATGAGTAAAAATACCGTCATTGGCCGTGCTCTATAGCATAACACTAGTCCAAGGGCTATTCGATGAAATATCGGATAGCCCTGTATGCGTTATACACTCGTCTGTGCGATCCCTACGTCTACATTCACACACACTGTTTTTGATTCATTTTTTTGCATCCGTTTTTTGCAGTGGAGTGCCTAAAACAGATCAGTCAAATGGAATCCCAGCAAAGTCACTTATTGTCATTCAGACAGGGATTTTATTGAGTGATCCTTTTTTCAGACACTTCAATTTGATGAACGATGTTGTTAACGATCTCATGCACGAGCGATCGCTAACAACATCGTTCACATCGCTGGTGAGCTGTCACACAGGCAGACTCGCCAGCGATGTGGACCAGCGACATCGCCGGTAACCATGGTAAACATCGGGTTACTAGGCGCTTGGTAACCCGATGTTTACCATGGATACGAGCTCCCAGCATAGGCTGTGCCGCTGGGAGATCGTTCATCGCGGTGTCACACACAACGCACAAACGATATCGCTTAAGCGATCAAAAAAACGGGTCGCTTAAGCGATATCGTTCACGACATTGAAGCGTCCGACGTGGCCTTACGTCTACTTCCTCACTGAAGTGACAATGTGCATACAAGAGTCTCCACCTATTATTGATCAGTACAGTACTAAGGGGTTAATATAATTTAGTTTTAGAATAAAAAACTATAACTTTACTATAGATATTTCTGCTCCTAAACTCCTAAGCGATCAACTGTAATCTGTGGTGGAAGCTGGTATCCAGTATTTTAATTCCCTGCAGTGCCCCCACAGGTGAAATGGAGTATTACATGCATTGGGTCCTCCAAAGCCAATAATCATCTTTGTGGGTGCTATAGTCATTTTTTTCCTGCATTTTAGGGCATTGTTATCATGTTATTACTATGAATACTATATACAGACTTTTACCTGTTTTTGCATGAAGGGTTTGTTTGTTTTTTGGGTTTGGTTTCTGTTGGCTCCAAAGTTACCGGAGTCTGGATATATATTTTACCTATCAAAAAAGTGGCTTCTTCTCTTTTGGTAAATGACAAGATATTTGCATTTATGACATATTGCAAAAAAAAATTGTAAGTCAGCTATTTGAAGAATGTTTTATTTTCTGGCTTTGTCTTGTTCAGCTGAGGGGCGATCATTCACTGGGAGGTGACAAAATGTCTGTTAACATCCAGCGACCATCACGGAAATCAGTCACAAAGATGCTGTGTAAGTACAAAGTGATATTTACTATTGTGCATTGTGTTCAATGGAGACGAATGGAAAAACTGCAAATATGACTGTATCACAAATTGTTCTGTATAGCAACAAGATTTATTTGTGACTATATTTTTTCCCTTAATCTCACTGGCCAGGCACAAACATTTCCATCCATTAAACATCTAAGATAATTGACCTCTTCTCAGCATGGCCAATTTCCATTTTTTCATTTTCATTTTTTCGTCCCCTTATTCCAAAATCCATATCAAATCAAGGGTCAGGTAAGGGAATCTGTCACCAGGTTTTTGCCACATTAATCTGAAACCAGAACGATGTAGGGGCAGAGACCCTCATGACTTGTTCATGCCCTCATTATCTCCCACCTCGACTACTGCAACCTCCTGCTCAATGGCCTCCCCGCTAGCTCCCTTGCACCAGTCAATCTATCCTAAACTCTGCTAATCAACCTGTCTCCCTGCGATTCCCCCAGTCTTTCCTCTCTGCCAAACCCTTCAGTGGCTCCCCATTTCTGAGAGGTCCCGGTTGAAAACCCTAACCATGAAATACAAAGCCACCCACAACCTGCCCCCTCCATACATCTCTGACATGGTCTCCCGAAACCTACCCTCACGCAACCTGCGATCCTCTCAAGATCTCCTTCTCTACTCCCCTCTTATCTCTTCTTCTCACAACCGCATACAAGACTTCTCCCGTGCTTCCCCCATACTCTGGAACTCTCTGCCCCAACACATCAGACACTCGTCTATCCTGGGAACCTTCAAAAGGAACCTGAAGACCCACCTCTTCCGACAAGCCTACAAGCTCCAATGAGAGTCGTATGAGCACACCACCACAAAATCTGCTCTACCCTCCTACTGTATCCTCACCCCTTCCTCGTAGACTGTGAGCCCTCTCAAACAGGGTCCTTTCCCCTCCCGTAGCTGTGTGACTTGATTGTCAATACATATTGTACTGTCTTTGTCTACCCTTCCACTTGTAAAGTGCCATGGAATTTAATGGCGCTATATAAATAAATAATAATAATAATAATTACAGCAATGTATCATTTACTGGGCTGCTTAATGTAGTTTTCATAAAATCACTGTTTTATCAGATTACCACTACTGGACTAGTAAACCTGCTTTCAGGTAGTCCTCCATATTAATGACCTTTTAATAATCCCGCCCCACCACTGATTAGTATCTTTTTTTGTACACTGTGCAGAGGCAGAAAGCTACCAATCAGTGGTGTGGGTGGGGTTATATAGAGAAAGCTGCCAATCAGTGGTATGGGTGGAGTTTCACAGAGAAAGCTGCCAATCCGTGTTATGGGTGGGGTTATAAAGAAAAAGAGGCCAATCAGTGGTATGGGTGGGGTTATACAGAGAAAGCTCCCAATCAGGTGTGTGGGTTGAGTTATACAGAGAAAGCTGCCAATCCGTGTTATGGGTGGGGTTATAAAGACAAAGAGGCCAATCAGTGGTATGGGTGGGGTTATACAGAGAAAGCTCCCAATCAGGTGTGTGGGTTGAGTTATACAGAGAAAGCTGCCAATCAGTGGTGTGGGTTATAAAGAGCTCAGTATTCAGAGTACTAGTAAATCTGCAGCATAGAAAACAGTTCTTTTATGATACGAACAGCAAGCAACTCAGTAAGTGACACATCACTGGAATAAGGGTTTCTACACACTTCATCATGCTACTTTTAGATGGCATAGCAAAAATCTGATGATAGATTCCTATTCCAACTTTTCCCAAGTGAACTCATCCTTTATATGTCAGCCTTCTCTTTTCTGGTCTCCTGTGCACTGATATAAAGTGCCGTGAAAATATATTCATTCCCCATGAACTTTTCACATTTCTTCACATTTCACTATTTCAAGTCTTTCCACAGATTCTCAATGAGATTCAGGCCTGGACTAAATGTTTTACCCATTTTTCTTTGCAAAATAGAGCTAGCTCGGCAACTTTGGTTGGAGACGTCTGTGTACCGCAATTTTCAAGTATTGTCACAGATTCCTCAATGGGATATAGGTCTGACTGTGACTGAGCCATTTACACACATGAATATTGTTTGATCTAAGTCATCCATTGTAGCTCAGCCTTTAGGGTAGTTGTCCTGGTGAAAGGTGAAACTATGTCCTATTCTAAAGTTTTTTTTGCAACCTCTAACAGGTTTTTCTCCTGGATTTCCCTGTCTTTATCTCCCTCCATCTTCCCATCAACTCTGACCAGCTTCCCTGCCCCTGCTGAAGAAAAGCTTCCCCACAACAAGATGCCGCCACCACCATGTGTGATGTGCAGTGTTAGTTTGCCATCTTATATATAAAACCCGAAGGCCACATCCGGAAAAGGCCACGCCTACTTCCGTGATGGTCTTCGCACAGGGCTGGTGACGTCATCCAGTGCACTGCGCGCGGCTACAGACAGCGGCACAGGAACGTACCGATCTCGGAAGTTCCGTGTGCCCTCCAGCCACTCCCCTCCACCCTCTGCCCTCCAGACATGCCGCGCGCCTAGAGAGGAGGGAGGGTGGGACTTCCTCTCCTGCAGCTCTGCCCGCCCCTCCTCTCCTCCTACAGTACATCTGATTCCCGGCCCGTGGTGAGTCTGCAGCCCCACACGCTGCTCTGTCCTCCAGCCTGTGTGCCTCCCTCTGACCCCTCCAGCCTGTGTGCCTCCCTCTCACCCCTCCAGCCTGTGTGCCTCCCTCTGACCCCTCCAGCCTGTGTGCCTCCCTCTGACCCCTCCAGCCTGTGTGCCTCCCTCTGACCCCTCCAGCCTGGGTGCATCCCTCTGACCCCTCCAGCCTGTGTGCCTCCCTCTGACCCCTCCAGCCTCTGTGCCTCCCTCTGACCCCTCCAGCCTCTGTGCCTCCCTCTCACCCTTCCAGCCTCTGTGCCTCCCTCTGACCCCTCCAGCCTGTGTGCCTCCCTCTGACCCCTCCAGCCTCTGTGCCTCCCTCTGACCCCTCCAGCCTCTGTGCCTCCCTCTGACCCCTCCAGCCTCTGTGCCTCCCTCTGACCCCTCCAGCCTGTGTGCCTCCCTCTGACCCCTCCAGCCGTCTTCTGCCCCCTCCAGCCGTCCTCTGCCCTCTCCAGCCTCCAGCCGTCCTCTGCCCTCTCCAGCCTCCAGCCGTCCTCTGCCCTCTCCAGCCTCCAGCCGTCCTCTGCCCTCTCCAGCCTCCAGCCGTCCTCTGCCCTCTCCAGCCTCCAGCCGTCCTCTGCCCTCTCCAGCCGTCCTCTGCCCTCTCCAGCCGTCCTCTGCCCTCTCCAGCCATCCTCTGCCCTCTCCAGCCGTCCTCTGCCTCTCCAGCCGTCCTCTGCCCTCTCCAGCCGTCCTCTGCCCTCTCCAGCCGTCCTCTGCCCTCTCCAGCCGTCCTCTGCCCTCTCCAGCCTCCAGCCGTCCTCTGCCCTCTCCAGCCGTCCTCTGAGCTCTCCAGCCGTCCTCTGCCCTATCCAGCCTCCAGCCGTCCTCTGCCCTCTCCAGCCTCCAGCCGTCCTCTGCCCTCTCCAGCCTCCAGCCGTCCTCTGCCCTCTCCAGCCTCCAGCCGTCCTCTGCCGCCTCCAGCCGTCCCCTGCCGCCTCCAGCCGTCCCCTGCCCCCTCCAGCCGTCCCCTGCCCCCTCCAGCCATCCCCTGCCCCCTCCAGCCGTCCCCTGCCCCCTCCAGCCGTCCCCTGCCCCTTCCAGCCGTCCCCTGCCCTCTCCAGTCGTCCGGGGGTGGCCACATGTTGACTCAGGATCCAGGCGCCGGAGAAGACGCAGGGTCGGTGGTAAGTATAGCGGAGTGTGTGTGTGTATGTGTGTTTATGCGCTGACCACTCTGCCCACGCCGCTGCGCTGACCACTCTGCCCACGCCGCTGCGCTGACCACTCTGCCCACGCCGCTGCGCTGACCACTCTGCCCACGCCGCTGCGCTGACTAATCTCACCGCACGCAGTGCTAGCCAGTGAGTCACCATATACTCTGCTACCCACAGAGCCGCCTGTATACACACAATTAATTTCACCGCACTACCCTAACTATTAGTAAATAAACTATACATGGATTCTAGACTACCCAATTCTTTAGAATCGGGCTGCCATCTAGTCATATATAATGCTTTACATTCAGCCCAAAAGGTTCTACTTTGGTCTCATCTGACCAAAGCACCTTCTTTCACATGCCGTGTAAGGGACATAGCTAGCATGTGGAAGAAGGTGCTTTGGTCAGACAAGACCTAAGTAGAACTTTTTGGGCTAAATACAAGGCGCTATATGTGGTAGAATACTAACACTGAACATTACACTGAAAACATCAACCCAGGCTTCAAATACCATGGCGGCAGCTTCATTCTGTGAGGAGACTTTTCTTCAGCAGGGACAGGGAAATTGAATTGGTCAATACATGTGAAGATTTTTGGAGTTAAATACAGAGCGATCCTGGAGGAAAACCTGTTAGAGGTTGCTGTAATGTGGAAAAATGTGGAAAAGTTAATGGGATACGAATATTTTCTCAATGCATTTTAACTGGATTTTAGAGGGTCAATTAGTAAAATCAGGAATGGCTCATCCACCTTGTGACAGCAGACTGCAATGTAGGAGCACAAATAATAGCAAAATCTACTTAAGAAACCAAAACCATTAGATATTGTCATTTATTCGATCTAATGCACTAGAAATATGGTGGACACTGACTCAAGAAGATCACAATAGTGTACTTTACCATTCCCATGTCCCACCATTTTAGCCCCATTTGATCCTCCACAAGGATCCCTCACACTGTCCTCTTCGGATCTGCTAGTGTTATAATATCATAATGCAAGCCTAGATGTTGTAAGAGCCAAAGGGGATGTTGTCCGCGTGGTGCTCTAGATACAAGAGGTTTGGTAGGACAGATAAGCGGCATGTATTCTTTTTTCAGATGTTAATTTTATGAGACCCCGAAGCATAATAAGGAACATTCGATGTTTTGAATAACTTTGATACATATCAAATTTCCTGGCCAAATTCAAGCGTACGATTCAGCAGATTCGCTTATCCCTCGTCACCAGATTTTACATACATCTGTATAATCATTTTTCAAAGTCTGACCTTATTCTCCACCCGCCTAGCCTGATCTACAGATCCTCAATGTCCCTCCTCTCTGCGGAAATCTCACACTGCTGCATACAAGCTGCAACTGTCAGGCTGGGTGGTTAGACATTGAATACTCTTGGATTCTTGATATCTGTAGCTGACCCCAAAAATGTTCTTCTTGATCTCTAAACCATACAGCTATTGTAACATGGATCTGCAGCAGTGGCATAACTAGAAACTGATTCCCAGGTGCAAACTTTGGACTTAGGCCCACGCTTGCATATTTGCTGAATGTATTGGCCATTGAAGTGTTCCAGATCCTTTGATGTCCCCATCCTGTAAAAATGATCCTGGCCTTGTCCTGAAATAATGTTCTCCATCCTGGGTCCCTTTCTGGTATAATGTATCACTTCCCTGGTATAATGTCCTTCATCCTAGTATAATATACTCTAACCTGGACCCTTTCCTGGTATAATATCCCCCATTCTGGTATAATGTCCTCTATCCTTGGCCACTTCCTGAAATAATGTCCCTATTCCGCAGCGCTGCTCCCACATCGTACAGCAGTATTCTCTTCTATAGCCATTGTAAAAGTCAGTAAAATACTTCAGGGTGCAAGCGACACTGCATGAAGTCACTGCCATGTGCTGCCAGTAACCAGCAAGCAGATGTCAGCTGCTGACCTCTGATTTGGGTGGCAGCATGTATTGCTGTGCAGGGACCTGACGGGTCTCGGCACTGCAATACATTCCAGCTGAATGTTCATCCTCGGTTGCACAGCCAGCTAAAATAGCTGCTTATGTCAGTGGGCCCCTTCCAGTACAATCCAGTCGCTCTTGCACCCTTTGTGATTGTTTGTCCCCGATTCGTAGCATATTTATGCCAATACTAGATGGGTGCCTGATGCTATCGCATCGAAAGGGCAGTGGCTGTCTCCCACCACATGTGCTCTTTCCCCTGTGCGCTGTCTCTCTCTCTCGCAGTGCTCTCCCTCCTCCTGTGTGCTATG
Organism: Allobates femoralis; assembly: GCA_033576535.1. Classification (NCBI taxonomy): domain Eukaryota; kingdom Metazoa; phylum Chordata; class Amphibia; order Anura; family Aromobatidae; genus Allobates; species Allobates femoralis. Next base: position 596,474,019 of record JARQOC010000004.1, read on the forward strand.
ATGGTATAACACCCAACTGTGATGTCACAATACCCAACTATGATGTCATAATTCCGCACTGGGAAGTGATAATACCCCGCTATGATGTCATAATACCCATTGTGATGTCAAAATGCCAACTATGATGTCAAAATTCCCCATTGTGATGTCAAAATACCCTACTATGATGTCATAACATCCCACTATGTTGTCATAATACCCCATTGTGATGTCATAATACCCCATGGTGATACGGGGACAACCAGACGCAGGAGGTGATGATGGACGCCACTACGCAATTATGTAAGTACAAATTCAGTTTTTTGATATTATGCAGTTGTAATTATATGACTTGTAAAATGGAAGAGAGAAAGAAGAAGAAAAGAAAGAAAGAAAGAAAGAAAGAAAGAAGAAAGAAAGAAAGAAGAAGAAAGAAAGAAGAAGAAAGAAAGAACTAAATTATTTTTTATCAGTTGTAATATCTTCTGCTGATAACCATTTCTTAATTAATGGCAGAGCAAGAACAGATTTAATATAACTCAGTCATACACCATGATATGAAAAAATAGACTAATAATGAACCAGGACGGCTATGTACTTCATCCCACGGAGAAAAGATAATTTCCTGTGGTCACTATGAATGTCCATGTGTAACATTCTGGAGCAATCAGGTCTACAGCTGAACCGTACTCTTCTTTATATACTAATATGAGCCTTTTTTGTCTAGTTGTCTTGGTCATGGTCTTTGGCCTCTGCTGGGCTCCCTTCCACGTGGACCGACTTTTCTTTAGTTTTGTTGTGGATTGGACTGAACCTCTCGCCAATGTGTTTAACCTCATTCATGTTGTTTCTGGTAAGTTTCATCGTCTAATTTATTCAAAAGAAAATTTGTATTATTTGAATACATGATATAAAGTAACTGGAATTGACTGATTTTTCATTAACTCTTATTAATCGTTGACTTTAACTTGGGTTGCCGATATTCTTGGAAGACTGAGTCATCAAGATATGAGACAATATATGGAAAAAAAGGCAAAATATGGATCAAAGAAGGAATGTATAGAGAGAGATTAGAAATGGTGCCTAAATGACTTAAGATTCTCTGGCCCTAAACTTTGCCTAGGTAGCCCAACATAGAACATCAGATGCATGGTACAGTCATGGCATGACCATAGGTTGCCACACATGTAAGATGAAGGTCAACCATATACATCGGTATATGGCAAAGTTCTGACCGGAGAGGGTAGGCTTGTGAAATGTCAACATATCTGATCTCATCCATTTATTAAAACAAAGTGAAACATTCTAATATTTTTGACTCCTTTGAGTTGGCTTTCTTTACCTACTTCTAAGACAAACCCTGAGTCATGAAGACCAGAGATCTTCCAACTGGTCTTGATGAGTGCGGTTGTCAGAATTTGATGCTCCTGAATCATGAGGAGGTGTGAGCGTCATGATGAACCAAGAAGAGCATCTATCAAATGACATACGCCTCCATGTGCCTCATCACAAATCCAGTCCCTCATTGGAGTAAGATTGGCGTAAGGAACTCCAGAACTAATCAAGAATTGGATGAGTCGGGGCATCAAACCCCCTTTGCACCAAAAGTAAAAAGATGCCTGCACCAGTCCTACTTGCACCACAATTTTGTTACTTTTCCAGAATTGCTTTAGGTCACATTTTTGTTGATATTTGAAAAAAAACTGAAGGTCTCAAAAACTTTTAATTACCACTATAATCTATCAAATTTATCTTGTAAGAGCCAATGCCTACAAAAGTAATGGCCATATTTAGTTGAACTCTCCCTCAAATTGTCTTAAGCTGGTTTCTAACTGACCTTTAAATTTGTAGTTAAGGTACCATCACACTTGGCGACGCACCAGCGATCCCGACAGCGATACGACCTGGTAGGGATCGCTGGTGTGTCGCTGTTGGGATCGCTGGTGAGATGTCAAACAGTCAGATCTCACCAACGATCCGGAATGATACGGAGGTCGTTGGGACCCTGTTTCTCAGACCTGTAGTATTGACGTCGTTGGTCATTGTCCCAGTCAAACACACCGATACATGCTGCCCAGCGGGACCCCAACGATCAAAAAATGGTCCAGGCGACTCTGACACGACCAGCAATCTCACAGCAGGGCCTGGTCACTGCTAAGTGTCAAACATAGCAGGATCGCTGACGAGGTTGCTCTTGCGTCATCAAATTTGTGACTCAGCAGCGATCTCGCTAGCGATCTCGCTTAGTGTGACGGGGTCTTTAGTCCTGGAGAGGTTTCATAGTGTAGTATCCCATCTACAATGAGGTACGCCTTGTTGTTTGCAGATTGGCATACAAAAGTTGGCCAACTTTGACTCTAGGTAAGTCCAGTTTATCAGTAAAGACTGTTTAAATTTGCTATCTGCAATGCTCCTATACATGTTTAGCGCACTCAGTTTGCGACTTTGTTTTCATTTAACACTTATGAGTGGAGGTCACATGACAAAATGCCCATGCACAAAAGTCTGCTGATATATCCATGGCAGCCCCAGAGCAAGCACCACTATAAATATGTAATCAATCCAGAGGCTGTTTTGTAATAAAACCACATATTTCCATGTATGTATAATGGGTTGCCCAGGCTTGGTATGCAGTTACTCTATATGACTGCAGACTTCTAAATTCTTGACAGTTTGCTCTGTGCATGCTGTCAGGATTCTCCAGGAGTGGGCGTGGTACACATGACCACATGTACGTGATTTGCATACTGTCAGTCAGGTCCATGACTGCCTGCTCACAATGGCAGTACCGGAGATGCTATCAGGATACTGAAGTCTGCAGTCTGCACCACTTTTAATTCTAAGTCATACGGAACACACTATAGAAAATTGCTTAGCTTGAAAGTCTGTAGTGTCTATATGACTGTAGACTTCTGTATCCTGACAGCTTGTGGTGCACACACTGGTGAGATTGAGCAGTCATGTGACTGAAGATTTACAATTTGAATACTTTCTGCCACATGTCAACTAGATGTGCCCAGCCTCTCCCAAAAGAAGAACACTGAGAGAAGTCATGCCCATCTAGACAGAATGAGAGCGCAAGTATGCAATTCATACAAATGTGGTTGCAACAGCAACACCAGAAAATCCTGACAGTGTGCAATGTGCTCACTGCAAGGATTCAGAAGTCTGGAGTCACATAGAATGACTGCAGTCATTCTTTCTAAGGGTGGCTTCACACAGCGGCAAGATCCGATCCGGGGCTGTCCGGTGTAAACCAGACAGCCCCAGACCGGATTTTGGCCCCATAGTATCCTATGGAGCTGGATGGCAGAGAGCTGCCATCCGTTTTCCATCTCTCTGGAAGAATCTGGGAGAATTTGGGTTTTTCTCACCGGAGACAAAAACGTTGCTTGCAACGTTTTTGTGTCTGGGGAGAAAAATCTCCCCAAATTGCCGTATCCTGGATTCCCCCGGATCTCCCCGGATCCAGGGCAATCCGGCGCTCCCAGTCCGGGAGGATCCGGGAACCAGACACCTGCGGCTGCATGCCGCTGTTGTTTCAGGACCACGGCTAGCTCCCTGCGAGCCGCGGTCCTGATTCATCGGCAGCTGCAGCTGCGTCCGGCTGCACACCCGACCGGAAGGCATATTAGCCCTCCGGTTCTGTGTGCTGATCCGGTCCAGGGCTGTCAGGGTCATCCCTGACAGCCCCGGATCGGATCTTGCCGCGGCGTGAAGCCAGCCTAAGACTGGACAACTCCTTGAAGCCCAAATTTACAAATTACGACCCTGTAGATACAGGATGATGCATTGGAATCTGAACATCAAGACAAGCTTACTTTATGTCCTCTATTACCATAAAATGATCCCCTTAGGCTAGGGTCACATTTGGGAGGTTGGCGTCTGCTTGAGGGATGCCATTTCCATCACATGTGTGTTCATTTTTAACGCTTGTGTCATGTGTTAACGGATGCGTTTCCCATAGACTCCCATGTTAAAAAAAAGCATGCGTTTTCAATAACTGTCCCAAAAACACTGCAGACCGCGTTTTTTGGTGAACTACTAGAAACGCATAGCGTCAAATGCATTGTACTTTTGCAATGCAGTTTTTGCATTGGAGCCTATGGGTGCGTTAACGCATGTGTTTTTCACATTTGCACATGTAAATAATGCATGTATTTATCAAATGCATGACGCAAGTCTGACCCTAGTCTTATACCTCCCTGGGTGTCCTCCTTCCTTTCCTACAGCTTTGTTCACTCTTTATTTCCACATGAGTTCTTCCCCAAGGGTTGTCTATAGACACAAATCTACTCCTCCTATAGGTAAATTTATCCTTGTATATGCAGTTACTTGCAAAAGTATTTATACCCATTTAACTTATTCCCATTTTTCCATGTTACACCCACAAACGTAAATGCATTTTATTGGGATTTTATGTGATACACCAACACAAAGTAGCAAGAATGTGTGAAGTATACAGCAAACGATAAACGTGTTTTTATCATTTAAAAAATATAAATCTGCATATTGTGACGTCCATTTTTGTTCAGCCCCCTGAGATAATACTTTGTAGGACCACCTTTGGCTGCAGTTACTGCTGCAAGTCTTTTGGGGGACGTCTCTGCCAGCTTTGCACCTCCATAGGCTGACATTTTTGCCCATTCTTCTATGCAAAATAGCTCTAGCTCAGTGAGATTTGATGAACAGCAATTTTCAAGTCTTGCCGCAGTTTCTCAATAGAATTTTTAGGTCTGAACTGTGACTGGACCATTCACACACGTGAATGCGCGGAGCCGGGCCGATCACGTGATCAAGCCCATAATGCACTAGGTTCCGTTCACGTGACCGGCCCCATAATGCACCGCGCCGGATGTGACGTCGCGGCCGGTGCATACTATGTCACAGAGGGCGGGAGATTCCAAATAATGGGGGCGGCGATGAATTAAGAATAATTCCGCCCAGCGGGGGCGTGCGCTACACAATCCAGGAGTGCTTAAAGGAGTGTGGGCCCACCTTTCCAGTCCCCCAGCCTCAGGGACTTCTGTAAGTTAAAACATATTTTTCTGATGTTTAATAGGGCCACTTTAGATGAGAAAGGGATAGATAGGGAGCAGCTAGGAAGGTGTAGGGACAGCTAGTGATAGTGTAGGGGCTTAAATCCAGGTGACAGGTTCCCTTTAAAACAGGGGCGGAACTACACTGGTGCAGCTGGTGCAGCTGCACCAGGGCCCTGACCGGCTGGGGGCCCCTTCAAGCCTGGAGGGGGGCCCCCAGCCGACCCCCGCAAGCCGCCGCCAGAGGAGAGGAGGGTCAGGCAAGTGAAGCAGAGAGCTTCCTGCTTCCCCTGCCTGATCCCGCCCCTCCTCTCCTCTGCTCCTCCGGCTCCTAGAATACTTCCGCGCGGCTCCCAGGTAGGAGAGCATCGCGCCTGCGGCTCCATGCGGCTCAGTGCGGCTCCCAGCGGCACCCTCCCCCCCCTTTCCGGGCCGCGCCGACGGCAAGTGGAACCCCTTCCCCCGGGCCGCACCGACGGCCAGTAGCCCCGCCCCCGGGCCACGCTGACGGCCAGTAGCCCCCCCCCCCCCCGGTCCTCTCCTGCACCAGGGCCCCCGGGGGTGACGATCCGCCCAAATATTTAGAAAACCTTGTATCATTTCCTTTATATTTCACCAATACTTGCTACTTTGCGTTTGTATCTCACATAAAATCCTACTAAAATATATGACCGTTTGTGGGTGTAATGTGGAAAAGTTCATGGGGCATGAATACTTTTTCAAGGCACTGTATCTTTCCATGTATTCGTTTTTCCATATTATTGTATCATTTCCAAAGTCACTGGTCTGTAACTACATTTAATCTATTCTCGCGCATATGCCGACATTGTTTGCAGTCTTTTGGCCGCGGCTCAGAATGGTTCAGATGCGCGAAGCCCTCTGGGGTCTCGATATGGAGCGTGTCTTGAGTAAATGTCTGAGATCTGATGAAATGCCAGACATTCTTTATAATAAAAAAATGCTTTGACACCTGCTAAATGTTGGCCTCCAGTGAAGAGGAAGGAAGAGGATCTGGATATATATCATCTCTAGATTATAACCTTGTCCTTAATCCGAGCCCTCTAGGAGAATTGAGATCTGGCAGTGAGCGCTAGCTAGGTGATCAGGGATAGTGAAGGCTTCTACATTTGTTGCTGGTGTTTTGCTCCACACCTGTCCAAAAAAAAGGCAAATATTGTCCAGAGCAGTGCCATTTTATGTAATAATTTAGGTACAGAAAAACAAATTTAACCTCAAATATTATACATTGTAAGAGCACTAACGGTATATCTGATCTACCACCCAAATGTCAATATTTCTTCTGATATTCATATGGATTGTTTTACTCACATACTAGCAACTCCAGATAGTTTAACTCAACCACACAGACTTTGTATTAAGAGTCCAGGAGGAGTGGAGATGATTTTTACAAAAAGTCTTGCATTGAGGTACAATACAATAGGTAAAAAGAGTGATTCTTCACAGAGCAGTAAACGTGGGGTATGTAAAAAGGACAACAGGAACAAAGATGGGGAAGAAGTGGGGATTTCCTGACATCACAGAAGCTACAGGGAGAGGAGAGGGACAAAATTCAAAAAGGCAATGATTCCGCTTAGTAACACAGCAATGCCCAACACAACACTAAGAGCGTTGAATAATTCCCATTCATGGGACATAAAATCCCCTATAGCCATATGTTCTTCACAAGAGAACAGCATATAGATCAGACATTGAACATTGGACATATTTCCACCTGATTTGAAAATATTAACTAATTTAGAATCTGATGCAACACAATTCAAAAAAAGTTATGGTCAGGCCATATCTGCCATTGTGTAGCATCCACTCATCTTTGTAGAACATTATGTAAGCATTCGGAACTGTTGTGAAGGAGGCAGTATGTGATTAACATTGTGTTGCTGGAATATGCAAATATCATGGGTAGACAATAAAGATGTTCACTGCATGGTGCAATACAAATTGACAGCGGGGAATGGGGACTCTTTTTGACATTGGCAGGTGATAATGTCATGAGATAATTAGGAGTGACTGGGCCTTCTAGACTGACAGAAAGGAGGGGTCCTAGCTTTCCCTTATTCCAGAAATACCTCTGAAGGTGAGGATGTCTCAGCCACTACCCTTGCCCTGCTCTTGGCCAGTCCTGGTCTAAAATAACCCTCCCCCACCCAGGTGGGGCTGGGGCAGGAGTGGCATTACCCCACACAAATATAGTAAAAAAGGACACAAAACAAACTTGAAAGCTGTAGCCCAACTTCAAGTTTACAAAATGCTCGGCTCCTAGAAAGCAGATCTCCTGCAGCAACAAGAAAGCTCAACACAACAGGATGGTCTATAATAGAATGAACTCTATAAACAACATCAGGTGATGGGTCATGTGGGCATTTAAAGGGTGGTGAAAGTGGTCAGCAAAATCACATCAGCTGACCAACAGCAAAGAAAGACATTAACCCTCGGAGGTTCGAAGGCAGTAAACCCATATAATAAATGTCGCACCCCTGGGCAGGGGGTACTTGGAACCGGGCCCTCTCTTCAGTCTGCAGGGGAATGTCACGGCGACGTGACCCGGCTTCGTATGCCCAGGTGCGGCAATAGAAAAGGAAATAAAGAAAAGGGGAATAAAGTTTGTAAGTGTAGTTCGTGACGCCACCCGTGGATTGCTGCCAGTATAGCCGCCGCTGCCAGTCAGACCTCTGGGGATGATGTTAAGGGTGACTACCGGGATGGTGAGCCCTCCAAGGGTAGGGCTTTGTCCACAGGGCAGGTGCAGAAGGGTAGTATTTGGACGCTGCGCCCCATCTCTCCAGGCAATCTCCTCTGCTGCTAGAACATTCAGTGTGCGGGTCTACAGGCGAGCCTCGTCGCGGACGCAGAAATGACAGTCTCAGACAATCAGCATCAAGCTTGACCGGGCACTTTACTCTTACATTCAGCAGGTTACAGGGTACAGACAGTTCTCGTTTCCCACACCATTGCAGCTGGGACCTTTCGGCTACTATACCTCCCTTCTTGTTTTTTTCCGGGCCTCTCTCTGTTCCAAAGGCTAGTTCCGGGTCAGCGGTCGAGGTTCTTCTCCCAGGAGATCTCAGTCTGTCTCCCTGAACTTATCTGATGGCCTTTCCTTTGCTGCACTGGAGGGTAAGATCCGGGCATGAAGTGAAGTCCCTATTCCAGGCCTGTTAATTCACGTTTGGGGCATAAAGCTTCCTGCCGCATCTACAGGGCTTCCTGAGGAAGGAGCTCGGATAGAGGCTCCGAAACGCGTAGGATGAAATAAAGAAAAAATCTGCCCAGTTAACTCTTCGTTTCCTGGTGATTCCTGTTTGCCAGCGCGGGCATTTCGGCATTTGTTCCTATTACAGCATCTACAGGGCTGGCACCCGGACTTTGGCTCAGTCCCCGGTGTCCCCGTTGTTCTTGGGTACACTGTGAACCCCTTCTTCCTTCCTATGGGAGGCTGCCTGGGACCCGGACTGGCCATCCGGTGGCACAGGCCGCCAGGTCCGTGTTCTTCCACTCTGGACTATAGTTTGTCAGGCTTACTGGGTGTTTTGGCTTAGGGGTTTTGTTCCTTCTCCCCTCACGCACGCCAGGAACGTCAACCAGAACTCTCTCCGAGCTCCCCTAACTTTGTGTTCCTGGGTTTTAATCTAGTTCCTCCACCCACTTCTCGGCCTTTTTCCTCTTGCTCCACCCTCCACACAGTTTCCCTCCTATCCCCTGCCTGACATAGAGTAACTAGGACTAGGGATTCGGGGATATGTCGGGTGTTTGTGCGAAGTGTCCTGCCTATTCATGCCAGCTGCAGTAACTTACCGTGGCCACCATTCCGCAGGGGCGCCACACACTCCCGGAGCAAAGCTTGGCACATCCGCATGCCAAGACCCGTACGGGTGACACACAAGCTGAAAACATTTTTGTATACAATAAACCAAAACATTTGCAACATATTTACTTTTGTTTTCTTCCCGTCTGGGAGGCTCATTCTTAAACGTTACCTAACAAAAACATCCTTACACCTATAAAAATAGAAAAAGTGCCACATTTTTAACAGTTCCAGTTCCGCTAATGTCTCTGTCCTGCGGTCTTGACGTCTTCGGGAACCCACCACAAGAAAAACCTGTTACCTGCCCTGGGCACGGCGACAGGAACTACAATGACCGATTCTTCTGCTGCGCCAGTTGGTTTTTGAGCGGTACGGTCATAAGTGCACAACATTCTTACACAGTCACATTATTAAAGTAACTAGAAAAGCAGTCATAAAAGCAATGGGGTGTACTCCTGGGTACACAATTATATACAAGAAAGTTCTGATTACGCAATGTCCATAATCATAATGTCCATTAACGTTTAATGAAGGGGAACACACTCACACAGGAAAGCCTTGGGGAAACAAGGGAAATTGCAGAATATTGATTCACACTTACAGTTTGTTAAACCCTTCTGGGGTTCAGAGTTTCTTCTACCATATGATTGGAGCAGGTCGCAGGCAATCTCGAGCGATATGTCCTGCCTGGGCACAATAACGGCATATCGGCTGTCCATCAACATCAAAGCTGTCAATCATCCTTTCCATCCTCTGAGAACGCTCACTCCATCTCGGCGGTGGGGCATCTTCATGTCATGAAGCACCAGTGGAGTAGTGGTTAGGGTCCGCACCGTTTCAGTCAATGCCACTATGCTCTTGTGCATATCCCAGAGTCCATTTGTCAATTCCGCGGGAGGCGTTCGTCCCCGGCCAACAGTTGAGTAATACACCCAACCTGACATTCCCCGATAGTCATCCACGCCGAGGGGCAAGCTTGACTCTGGCACAGGCTGCGGCGCTACTTTCTCCGGCTCCCAGACTGGGGAAGCAGGTCACAGCAGCGGTCCCGTTGCTGCAGCAGGTGCTACCAATACCTGCCGCAATCGCTCAACCATGTCGAGGTGGGTGCGCTCCAATTGTCGTTTCAGTCAGGAAAGCTCCTTGGCCAACCATATGGGATCTACCCCTGACATTGGGCTCTCTCTTGAGTAGTCAAAACACAGTTCTGGCGAATAAATGGCCCTCAAGGATTCAAAGGGGTCACCCCACTCTCTGCACTCCGCCATCACTGGGTCGGGTGGTAGCCACCATGTACCTTCCTCGTGGTTCTGTCATCTCTCCCCTCCATCCTTCGTGGGCATTGACGATTCTTCTCGTTGTTGGCCATCACACCCATGAGTGGAGTTATGTTGTGGTGGGAGCTGCCCTCTCCCAGAGCAAAGAATGGCAGGGGCAGGAGCTCGGTTTCCCGCTCTGTGATGGCCTGGCCCACGATGAGGGGCCTTGGCACGCCCCTCTCCCAGCACATGGCGTTAGCCTTTTTGGGCCGCCATTACCAAGGCCCGAAAAATAAAGTCCACAAAACAGTCTGTTAGACGCATAAGACCTGGTTTTAGCAGGTCGGTTATCCTGTTTGTAACGCCAAGTTATCTCAACCCAGGGCAGGGGGGACTCGGTACTCTCTTCAGACTGCGGGGGAATGTTACGGCAACATGACCCGGCTCCGTATGTCCAGGTGTGGCAATAAAAAGGGAATAAAGTTTGTAAGAGTAGTTTGTGACAACACCCGTGGATTGCGGCCAGTATAGTCGCCGCTGCCGGTCAGACCCTTGGGGATGATGTTAAGGGTGACAGCCGGGATGGTGAGCCCTCACGGGTAGGACTTTGTCCCCAGGGCAGGTGTAGAAGGGTAGTATCTGGACACCGTGCGCCATCTCTCCAGGCAATCTCCCTTGCGGCTAGAACAGTCAGTGTGTGGCTCTACAGGCGAGCCTCTTTGCGGAAGCAGAAAAGACAGTCTCAGACAATCAGCGTCAAACTTGACCGGGCATTTTTCTCGTACATTCAGCAGTTTACAGGGTACAGAGAGTTCTCATTGTTTCCCACAACCTTGCAGCTGGGACCTTTCGACTACTACACCTCCCTTCTTGTTCCTTTCTGGGCCTGGCTCTCTGTTCCATAGGCTAGCTCCAGGCCAGCGGTCGCGGGTCTTCTCCTGGGAGATCTCAGCCTGTCTCCCTGACCCTTTCTTTTGCTGCACTGGAGGGTAGGATCCGGGCATGAAGTCCCTTCTCCACGCTGGTTAATTCACGGTTAGGGCATAAAGCGTCCTGACGCATCTACAGGGTCGGCACCCTGGCTTTAGCCTGGTCCCCGGTATCCCCGTTGTTCTTAGGTGGACCAATTCTTCCTTCACACGGGAGGCTGCCTGGGACCCGGACACCGGGTCCGTGTTCTTCCACTCTGCACTACACTTTGTGAAGCTTTATGGGTGTTTCGGCTTAGGGTTTTCGTTCCATTACCCCTCACACATGCCAGGAACGTCAACCAGAACTCTCTCCGAGCTCCCAGACTTTGTGTTCCTAGGTTTTAATCTAAGGTAGTTCCTCTGCACCTTTCCTGGGTTTTTTCCTCTTGTTCCACCCTCCACATGGTTCCCCTCCTATCCCCTGCCTGACATAGAGTAACTAGGACTAGGGATTCGGGGGATGTGTCGAGTGTTTGTGCTAAGTGTCCTGCCTATTCGTGCCATCTGCAGTAACTTACCATGGCCACCATTCCGCAGGGGAGGCCACATAAACACGACAGACTCCTGAGCTGTAACTCATGACAGCAAGGCCTTCCCTGAAAAAGACATTGTCTGCATGGAGTATATGTTATTCTAAAACCGCTATATGATGTTCAGCAGTGATAGCGCCCTGCATGTGTAAGATCACGCAGTAACGCAGCCTCATATCAGCAAAGATACAGGAATAACAAGCTGGATGGGTCTACTATTCAGGTCTCAGCACACACTTCTGTGGTTTCCATAAAGAATTTCAAGTTTTGCTTCATCTGATCAAAGAACAGTTTTCCATTTTGCCTCCGTCCGTTTGTAATGAGTTTTGGCCCAGAGAAGACGGCAGCGTTTCTGAATTATGTTGATATATGGCTTCTTCTTTGCACGATAGAGCATTGCAGAAATGGAAAAGCTTCACAATAGTGAAGTGAAGATCCAGCAGAGTTATTATCAGTTGTAGTCTTCAGGGTTAATAGGATTTTCCTACAAAGTTAATTTTAAAGTTAATTTATGCAATTGATCTTGGAATGTGCATGATCTGATCATACCACATCTCCTGTGCTGAGACAATCTTACAGTGTTGGCCAAAAGTATTGACACCCCTGCACTTCTGTCAGATAATACTCAGTTTCTTCCTGAAAATGATTGCAATCACAAATTCTTTGGTATTGTCCTAAAGCCAAATTGGATCTAATTCCACACCAAACATAAAAAAGGGGGTGGACAAAAGTATTGGCACTGTTAGACAAATCATGTGATGCTTCTCTAATTTGTGTAATTAACAGCACCTGTAACTTACCTGTGGCACCTAACAGGTGTTGGCAATAACTAAATCACACTTGCAGCCTGTTGACATGGATTAAAGTTGACTCAACCTCTGTCCTGTGTCCTTGTGTGTACCACATTGAGCATGGAGAAAAGAAAGAAGACCAAAGAACTGTCTGAGGACTTGAGAAACCAAATTGTGAGGAAACATGAGCAATCTCAAGGCTACAAGTCCATCTCCAAAGAGCTGAATGTTCCTGTGTCTACCGTGCGCAGTGTCATCAAGAAGTTTAAAGCCCATGGCACTGTGGCTAACCTCCCTAGATGTGGACGGAAAAGAAAAATTGACGAGAGATTTCAACGCAAGATTGTGCGGATGGTGGATAAAGAACCTCGACTAACATCCAAACAAGTTCAAGCTGCCCTGCAGTCCGAGGGTACAACAGTGTCAACCCGTACTATCCATCGGCATCTGAATGAAGAGGGACTGTATGGTAGGAGACCCAGGAAGACCCTACTTCTTACCCCGAGACATAAAAAAGCCAGGCTGAGAAAGGCTACAACGTTTTGGAAGAATGTTCTCTGGTCAGATGAGACAAAAGTAGAGCTTTTTGGGCAAAGGCATCAACATAGAGTTTACAGGAGAAAAAAAGAGGTATTCAAAGAAAAGAACACGGTCCCTACAGTCAAACATGGCGGAGGTTCCCTGATGTTTTGGGGTTGCTTTGCTGCCTCTGGCACTGGACTGCTTGACCGTGTTCATGGCATTATGAAGTCTGAAGACTACCAACAAATTTTGCAGCATAATGTGGGGCCCAGTGTGAGAAAGCTGGGTCTCCCTCAGCGGTCATGGGTCTTCCAGCAGGACAATGACCCAAAACACACTTCAAAAAGCACTAGAAAATGGTTTGAGAGAAAGCACCGGAGACTTCTAAGGTGGCCAGCAATGAGTCCAGACCTGAATCCCATAGAACACCTGTGGAGAGATCTAAAAATGGCAGTTTGGAGAAGGCACCCTTCAAATATCAGGGACCTGGAGCAGTTTGCCAAAGAAGAATGGTCTAAAATTCCAGCAGAGCCTTGTAAGAAACTCATTGATGGTTACCGGAAGCGGTTGATCGCAGTTATTTTGGCTAAAAGTTGTGCAACCAAGTATTAGGCTGAGGGTGCCAATACTTTTGTCTGAGTTTTGTGTGAAATGATCAATGTTTTGCTTTTTGCTTCATTCTCTTTTGTGTTTTTTCATTGAATACAAATTAGATGAAGATAATAATACCAAAGAATTTGTGATTGCAATCATTTTCAGGAAGAAACTGAGTATTATCTGACAGAATTGCAGGGGTGTCAATACTTTTGGCCACAACTGTATATATGTGTCCCTGCTATGTACAGTGTAATGGATGTGTCTGACCATACAGGGACATGGTCTGATCATACCACATCTCCTGTGCTGAGATAATCTTATAATGTGTCCCTGCTATGTACTGTGTAATGGATGTGTCTGACCGTACAGGGACATGGTCTGATCATACCACATCTCCTGTGCTGAGATAATCTTATATATGTTCCCTGCTATGTACTGTGTAATGGATGTGTCTGACCGTACAGGGACATGGTCTGATCATACCACATCTCCTGGGCAGGGGAGGAAGGAAAAGAGTATATAGACATTACAGCATGGGAAAGAGTATGCAGACATTACATTACGGGATCTCAGCTGATTATTTTAGTGAAGTAAAACGTTTTCCTTCCAGTTTTTGAAAAATATTTCACGTCAAAGAAAGAATCGTCTATGACCCGGTGTAGTAATGTTTTTTGCATCAGAAAATCTGCAGATAATACCGCACATGTGCACATACACTAAACTAATCATCATCAGAGCATTTTTTCGTGACCTTCTGAATGCAGACAGACATTAATGTAAGTCATTTTATATCCAGACCCTTCCAGTATCCAGAGACCAGAGATGTGCTCATCATTTCCACGTAATTCTACATAGACATTGTTCCAGCCTTCCTGTATCTGTCATATAATAACGGCAGATGTCGCTCAACATATGAAGCTGTTCTTAATATTTAATGAAAAAAGATGTCATAAATGGATATTGTCTGAATCGCAGTCACAACCATGAGTCCTCTGTTGGCACGCAGTGACGCACTCTTTTTATTAGACGTTAACAATGATAGACAATTGGCGCATTACGTGTCATTCCTTATGAAGGACGTACCACTGTGACATTTATATTTGTCATGACAACTGTAATAAGTTTTGGATTTGTGGCTTTACTCTACCGTAGTAGATACCGGCAGAGCATGAGCCATACTCATCATTTTAGATGATTTCAGAATAAGCTGTCATCTAATACATACTTACCTTAAATTGTCCGTCATCCACTTCCATCCGGACGTCCCCAAATCCCACAATCCACCGCGCCGACCGGAAGTACACCGACCGCCGTATTGGAACATGCAAGTGATGGATGTTCCAATATGGCACCTGCTGGTGGTACCAGCCCCTTGCGCAGTACCACTGGTGGGATACTGCCGGGACACTCCCACCGGGACTCTCCCGCTGACGTCGACATTGCGACGGCGCTGCCTTCACATCCACCTATGTGCAGCCATAGCCACCAGGAAAGTCCTTGGCTTGCGGCCTGTGGTAGAGATGGGGTGTGGCGCCTTTTGGTGGCTACAGAGGGTGCCACATCCCATCTCATTCGTCACAGGCCACAAGCCACAGATTATCCTGGCGGCTGTGGATGTGCAGGCGCTTGATCATTTGTTTCTACTGCCCCTTAACAAATGAAATGATTATGAAAATCACATAGGGTAATAAATGAACTATCCACCCACTGCAAATCAGTTAGAAAAACCCTAGGATGCTGTGAAACATCAAAAAATTAGCAAGATACTTACCGTACAAATCTGCCACTGCTCTTGTGCCAATGATTCCTCATGTCCCACAGGTCTTTGTTCTTCCCCATCCTGTTATGCCATGCTGACTTACCGTTGAGTTCATATCGGGAGCAGCATTAACAGAAA
Source organism: Allobates femoralis (assembly GCA_033576535.1). Taxonomy (NCBI): domain Eukaryota; kingdom Metazoa; phylum Chordata; class Amphibia; order Anura; family Aromobatidae; genus Allobates; species Allobates femoralis. Next base: position 596,489,427 of record JARQOC010000004.1, read on the forward strand.
CTGGTTGCGTACAAGGTTAATTATTGGCACAGGAGCAATGAGGAAACAGTAAATTGAAAATTACATTTTGGTTATTTTACGGTATCTAAGCTCCTTGGTTGGATAACGCCCGTTCATGTTCCGAAATCCAATCCTTTAACTGTATAAATACAAAAAGGGGGAGACAAGAGGCGCAATAGTGCCCTATCACTAGTGACACTGTCTGTGTGAGTTTATCAATAGGTGTGCACTCACCTGGTCCAGTTGTGTGACCCACAACTGGTTTGTAAGTATTTGGTTTTTAGCTACTGCAGGATCTCTACCAGCCACTCGTACGTGGAAAAACGCTCCTATATAGGGAAGATGGGGTATCATGGTCCACGCTGCTGCCACAATGGAATCACAAGGAATGTAAAGTTACAAGAAGTCACGAGGAATGCAAGGTTCCAAAAGTAACAAACTCCTTTATTCCACCAACGCGTTTCGGCACCTATCCTGGCACCTTCATCAGGGTGCAACATGTACAGCACAAGACAAGGTTTTTAATAATCAAGGGACTTGCCTTGTAAGCTATATAAACCTTGTCTTGTGCTGTACATGTAATACCCTGATGAAGGTGTCAGGAGAGGTGCCGAAACGTGTTGGTGGATTAAAGGAGATTGTTACTTTTGGAACCTTGCATTCCTCATGATTTCTTGGAACCTTACATTCCTTGTGATTCCATTGTGGCAGCAGCGCGGACTGTGGTACACCATCTTCCCAATATCTGAGGGAAATCCATCCTTTGAGTCCCATCACATTGGTTGAATCCGGTATTTAAAAATAAGTGCGTTGGGGCATTTTACTGCTTGTATATCAGACTTTTATTCACCGAACATTCCAACGAATTGATACAACTGTTGTACACGATTTTTGCATTTTCTGTAAATAACATAACCCAAAAATATATGCCCCAAAATTCTTACAAGATGATGACGTTAATGTCTTGTTTTTCCATTTTCCACCTGTTAGGAGTCTTCTTCTACTTGAGTTCGGCTGTCAACCCCTTGATCTACAACCTTCTCTCCAGACGCTTTCGCTCTGCATTCAGAAACTTTCTGCCCCCTCTCTTCAAACACTGGACCCCTAAACTTCCGGTTCAGGTACTTGCTCCCCAGAAGAGCACTATAGTTTTGGCTAAACGAAACCGCAAAGACTCTGCTGAAGAAGGAAGTCCTTCATTTCCTCATCGTACCTCCGTCTGCAGCTCCCATCTCTCTACCGTTCTGTGACTGGGACGCGGCCAACTGAGCTGTAGGGTGTTCTTACCAAGCACCGGCATTGGACATATTCGGCTACCGGTAATAAGAGCTAAAAATCCCCTGACTTTAGTCAGCTGCAAAAACTGAATCTCATACTCACAATCTGAGACAACCATAAGGGAAGTGACTTAATCAAAGAACAGCTTTATCATTTCATTGCTAAAGTGGATTAAAACGTCCTGCTCTGTGCATGCTGATCACCATATGCGACTGATGTTTTCTTGTACTTTAAGCCTTGTACGGTAAAGCAGACATATTTTATTCTTTTGTTTGACTGACAGATAAACAATGTACTTTTCTATGTAGAATGTGATACTACAGAACATTTTCTAAGAACTTACAGTATATGAAAAAAGAAAAAGTCTTAGCTGAGCGATCCTCTGCTGAAAAAATATCAATGTCTAGTAGTCGATAACGCTGTGCCATAAAAAGGTTTTACACAATAAATAAATTATACCGTTGTGTTATTATTTATTGTAGCGCTATTTATTCCAAGGCGCTTTACATGTGAAGAGCGGCATACATAGACAAGTACAATAATCATGAACAATATAAGGCACAGACAGGTCCAGGAGGAGAGAGGACCCTGCCCGCGAGGGCTCACAGTCTACAAGAGATGGGTGAGGATACAGTAGGTGAGGAGAGAGGACCCTGCCCACGAGGGATCAGTCTACAAGGGATGGGCGAGGATAAAGTAGGTGAGAAAAGAGGACCCTGCCCACTAGGGCTCACAGTCTACAAGATGGTTAAGGATACAGCAGGTGAGGAGAGAGGACCCTGCCCACGAGGGCTCACAGTCTACAAGGGATGGGTGAGGATACAGTAGGTGAGGAGAGAGGACCCTTCCCACAAGGGCTCATAGTATACAAGAGATGGGTGAGGATACAGTAGGTGAGGAGAGAGGACCCTGCCCGCGAGGGCTCACAGTCTACAAGGGATGGGTGAGGATACAGTAGGTAAGGAGAGACGACCCTGCCTGCGAGGGCTCACAGTCTACAAGGGATGGGTGAGGATACAGTAGGTTAGGAGAGAGGACCCTGCCCACGAGGGCTCACAGTCTACAAGGGATGGGTGAGGATACAGTAGGTAAGGAAAGAGGACCCTGCCTGCGAGGGCTCACAGTCTACAAGGGATGGGTGAGGATACAGTAGGTTAGGAGAGAGGACTCTGCCTGCGAGGGCTCACAGTCTACAAGGAATGGGTGAGGATACAGTAGGTTAGGAGAGAGGACTCTGCCTGCGAGGGCTCACAGTCTACAAGGGATGGGTGAGGATACAGTAGGAGAGAGTGGAGCTGGTCATGCAGAGGTTTAGTAGACTGAGGATCACTGCAGGTTGTAGACTTGATGGAAGAGGTGGGTCTTCAGGTTTCTTTTGAAGGTTTATAGGGTAGGCAAGAGTTTAATGTGTTGGGGCAAAGAGTTGTAAAGTTTGGGGGATGCACAGGAGAAATCTTGTATGTGATTATGGGAAGAAGAGATAAGAGGGGAGTAGAGAAGGAGATCTTGTGAGGATTGGAGGTTGCAAGTACACAAGTATTGAGAGACCATGTCACAGATATATGGAGTAGACAGGTTGTGGATGGCTCTGTATGTTGTAGGGTTTTGAACTGGAGCCTCTGGAAAATAGGAAGCCAGTGAAGGGATTGGCAGAGAGGAGAGGCTGGGGAATAGCAGGGAGAAAGGTGGATTCGTTGGGCAGCAGAGTTTAGGATAGATTGGAGGGGTGCAAGATTGCTAGAGGGGAGGCCAGAGAGAAGGAGGTTGCAATACTCGAGGCTTTTGAACTGGAATGTCTAGGTAGTGGGAAGCCAGTGAAGAGATTGGCGGAGAGAGGCAAGGCCAGAGAGTAGAAGGTTGCAGTAGTCAAGGTATGAGATGATGAGGGCATGCACGAATGCTTTTGAAGTTTCTTGGTCAAGAAATGTAAGGATCCGGGAACTATTTTTGAGTTGGAGATGGCAAGAGGTGGCAAGGGCTTGGATCATGTTGCCATCATTTGAGATAATTTACAGTAACTATATGTTTTTGGTGTAGACATGTAAAAGTAACTTTAATATTGATAAGCGATACTCAAGATATCATTATTGTGTTCTAACTTTTGACACCTGCATTGATCAGGTGATTAAATTTCCCGTTACATTGGTGACACAGCTCCATAAGTGTGTTGTAGCCATGAATGGTATTGCAAGCTATCCTCTGCATATGTGAAAGCTTTCTGTACCAATTATGGCTTCTTCACAATTATTAAGCTGTGATATTTCCAGCGCAGACCCTTCGATCAGGTGATTTGCAGGTTGCCGGAAGTCAGAACCTTAATAATTAGTGTCCCAGAAACCTCTTTTAAGGGAATCTGACAACAGGTTTTTGCTACCTCACCTGACAGCAACATAATGTAGGTAAAGAAACCCAGAATCCAACGATGATCTATCACATAGATTACTGGCTGCAGCCGTTCTCAAACAATCAAAGCATTTAGTTTCAGTAGCACAGCAGAACTGGGAGAGCTACTCCTGCCCACACCAGGTTCTATAGAGATTGTGTGTCGGACTGTTATGCACAAGACCAAGACACGGTGATAAAGCCTTTAGTTTAAGTAAACAATAGCTCACACACAGATAAGAGAGGCACAGTTGCTTTTTGTATTTTAACCCTTACAGCATGCCTTTTAACTACGCCAGTAGACTGTTTGGCAGCTATTAATACCTGATACCAGAGAAATCAAGTGACTTCAATAGGCTTCAAAGGAAATTGGATTGTTTACAAACAGATCCATTGTGGCTCATGACACTAATGTGAACAGAACCAAAAAGAAAACGGAATTTTATATTAAAAACATTGTGGTACAGAATAAAGTTCTGTAATTATTTTACAATTTACAGTGATTTTTATATAACTTCCAATATAATATAGTTTACTAGATGTCACATAATGGACATCCCTATATCAAAAATGATGAAAAAAAGGAATCTAGCATACTGACTATAGCAATGCGTGGCAAGGCAATAGTGAAAAGCCAATACAAATGTGTACGGGGAAACAGACATGGCAAAAATGCCAATGCCAATTCAGAATACAGAATACAGAAAAATTGAGAAACTTAGCTGATGCACTGGCCATTGCATGAGAGCCCAATAACCAATGTCAAGGTGTTCTCATCTTATCGGGTCCCCAACCTTGTGCCTCTGCTTGCAGTATACAACTGCATGAATGGGTTCGTTTATGCCTCTGAGTGCAATTAAAACTTGCATGTATGGCTAGGGTCAGATTAGCGCTAATAGGGGGTTTCCATTAAGAACACCCTCCCCCGCCCTATAGCCATGTTAAATCCTCCATCTTGTTGAAGCCTGGTTTCGAGACACACCCATAGGCTAGGGTCAGATTAGTGCTATTAGCTGCGCTCAGGGGGTTCCGTTAAAGACATAGGTTTTGACAGCCTGAGCGCAGTGTTACCGCTATCGTTAACGCAGCCAATGTCTCCCTATGGTGACGCAGCCCCTAGCGCAGCTCAACGCCGGCATATGAATGCCGGAATTTGAAATCTTGCGCTTTTTCCTGGCACGTCAAATGAGCGTCCAGTACACACAAAATGGGTGTACTGGACAAGCCATCCTGGTTGCTAAGGACTACCCGGACTGCAAATGTACCTGAACTGTAACCGATGGTGTGAGCAGAGAAAGCCAAGTAAACCGGGTTTGGAACTGAAAACTGTGTGTGAGACTGTTCATTTCCCACCTGAGGAGCGGTAGATTAAAATGCTGCGCAGGCCATAGAAGCCTGCCTGTGATATGCTCCGATACCTCTTTGCAGCCAGATCAGCCCCGCTAGCCAACCATAATCCCACACCTCTACATCGGACACCCTGGGGATCCTTTCCACCTGTGGTGAGCGACACCACCATAGCTGCCATCCCATCGTCCCCAGATGTGCTGGACTGCAGCGGCGGCCACTTATAGCCGCATACCACGGGTGGCGTCATGACAACCACCCCCAAAACCTCTACTCCCTACTCAATCATCCACTTATATTTCCCCTTTTTATTGACTGCTCTGGGGCCACGAGCCGGGTCACGCCACCGTGACATTCCAGAGATTCTGATCTCTCCCCAGACGACATTGCCAGAGAGTAGTGGCTCAGTTCCGAGTACCCCAAGGCCCCCGCGGGGAGCGTCACCCCCAGTCCCGGATGCCATAGGGAAAGTGTCACCTGACTGATGTGACTCACTCCTCAGGTCTGCGTCTGGCATCGAAGCGCAGGATTTGGATCTGAATCTCATTGCAGATGAGGCTCAAAGTGGGAAGTGTGGCGGAGCTCCATCTCCTTTGCATGATGCCACTCTGGGTTTGGTTCTGCCAACCCACCTTGTGCCCCTGGGGTGGTTAGGAAGATGAGATCCTCCAAGACCAGGCCAGCCATACCTTGCAGGTGATCCATCTCCAAAATATTTTGTAATGCCGTCTCGGTACTAAGTTGAACTGTAGAAGCAGACAGTGTGCCTGCATGGCACTTTAAATGCACAGGTAAGATGGCGGGAAAACACTCACACGGTTCAGCGGGTTTGTGTGTGTTTGCTTTCCCTAAGGGGCTCGCCACAACCCCTCTATGTGATGCTCTGCAGAACTAACGTAACTCTCACAAATCTACTTCCGCAGGCCACAAGGTATAACAACTGGGTTGCGGTATGCGGTTAGGTGCAGTCTTTATTAAATGCATAACATCTTTGTAGGATGCATAATGATGAAAACAAATGAGTTTATTCTGGTCACCAATTCACCATCAATTCATCTGGAATGCTGAATTAGGCTAGTGGGCACTGGGCACTGCAGGAATGTAAGGACCACTCTAAAATGAATTATACATATAACACAGTTATTCACTTGCCAAAAGACTATATTGGAAATGTATGGAATAAATGTCAGCGAGCCCCAATGGGGACAGTGTTGCAAATGTATGTAAAGCACTATGGAATTAATAAATAAATGAATTAATATCATTAGTATTATAAGTCAGACATGAAATAGTGATTGCACATTTTCAAGAAGCAATTTTCATACTATAGTGTTTCATCAGTGTGAACAGACCTATAAGATCATGGATGTGAAGCATATAATGGCCATATGCAATTTTTATATCAATTGCTAGCACATAAGTGTAGAAAAGATAGCATCACATGCTGCTGACCCTCTGCAATAATAAATGTTTGCTCTAAAAATTAAACAATTAATAAATAAAATATGAATAATAATAATAAAAATAAATTAAAAATTAATAAATATTCATAAAAAAATCCATAAAAAATATTAAGCTCACTGAAACAGGATGTTTTGACTGTAAGCTTTCTGGACTTACCAACTGTTGCCACATCTGGCACTGTTTCCGAAATTCACACCTTGCAGGTGTCAAAGCACCTGCAAATTCCAGGAAGCTTAAAAAATTCATTTAAGGGTACGGACACACATCCGTGAATCTCAGACGACTGTAGTGCAAGTAAAAATCGCATTGCATTTGGACCAATGTTATTCAATGTCTGAGAACACATTTCCGAGTGTTGGAGGTTTGTTTCTCATCCGATTCACGGACGTCAAAGCAGTCGCAACATGCTGCAACAGTATGCGATTCACGTCCAAGACTCGCCAATGCAAGTCTGTGGGTCCTAGAAAAATCACGGACCCCTTTAAGTTACCCAAGGAGATGTATTTGTATTTTATACTTTTCCTGTATGACTCATGCCTGGTTTTGGCTTAAAAAACTCCTTCACAAAACCAGAACTAAAGTCTGCACGTGTACGAGCGCCCTTAAAAAGGTTTAATCAATTTCCATTACCCAACTCTCATAATGAATTGTACACACTTGTGCCTTGTAGCTCTTATTAATGGTAGAAAATGTTCTTCTCTCTCTCTCTCCCCCCAAGTTGTTCATTGTATAAAAGGAGACCCAGAAGCAAAACAAGGAAAACTGCGTAATACCTATTGCACATGAAAAACGCTGCTGATCATGTGGTTAACAATAATAGATAGGCATGAAAAAGGCACAGCGCACTTCATTAGATACCAGGAATAGAAGACGAAAATTGATCTGTTATGTAGAAGTGGCTGAAAGGGCTACAGAAAATTTACTATATTACTACAACACCAGTAATCACTTAAAGAGACACTAAACAGAGAACTCACAAATAAAACAGATCCCAGCATCCTCTCCATTAATTGTCTCCTTTTCATTTATCCTATTTTGTATCGGAATACAATTAAGATTAAAGGGATCCTGTCCAGGTGTGAATTAAGAGTAGCCAGGTCCGTGGACAGTCTAAAAGGCGTGCCACTCCAGCCCTAATATATAACATGACATGTCACATGATCCCCTTTTGATAGATCATGTGATAGTTCACGTAATTAGCACACGGGTGCACATAGGCAGAAACAAAGCGAGATAGACACACAAAATACACTGCCCAATTTTCTGCCAGATTGCAGATTTTGTCATTGAACTCACCTCAGGTGAACTCATTTAACTCAATGTCAGATTACCGGAATGCGTGCACATTCTGGTAATACGGCAACGAGTTTAATGGCGCCAGATTCCTGGTTTTATTGACTTGAATAGTGCCGGTTAAACATGTAATTTGGCACCATGGAAGTGAATAACCTGATAATTCGGCACTATTGACCTCAAAATCGGATTACCGGAATTGAATTCAATGTGTTCACCTGAGGTGAGTTCACCTGAGGCCACAGCTGGGTTACCATGGGAACTGCCATCTGTGACTTCAGGTGAACTCACTGACTTTAATGTTCTCATAGCTGTGGCCCTGTCAGTGTATTTCTGAGGCCACATTGATCGGTCCTGTTTGTTAATGTGACCGCTCACCACAACCTCACGATGTAGCGGAGCTGGGATTGTCGCGGTAATCGGCACACTGGCTGCTCAGTGAAGGTGGTTCCAGTCGTAATTGGCACACTGGGTGCTCAGTGAAGGTGGTTGTCCGAGTCGTAATTGGCACACAGGTGCTCCAGTGAAGGCCTGGTTCAGAGGTCCATGTAATTGGCACACAAGGTGCTCAGTGAAGGTTGTCAGTGGTAACTGCACACTGGGTGCTCAGTGAAGGTGGTTCCAGTGGTAATGAGCAAACTGGGTGCTCAGTGAAGGTTTGTCAGTGGTAATCAGCACACTGGGTGCTCAGTGAAGGTGGTTCCACTGGTAATCAGCAAACTGGGTGCTCAGTGAAGGTGGTTCCAGTGGTAATCAGCACACTGGGTGCTCAGTGAAGGTGGTTCCAGTGGTAATCAGCACACTGGGTGCTCAGTGAAGGTGGTTCCAGTGGTAATCAGCACACTGGGTGCTCAGTGAAGGTGGTTCCAGTGGTAATCGGCACACTGGGTGCTCAGTGAAGGTGGTTCCAGTGGTAATCAGCACACTGGGTGCTCAGTGAAGGTGGTTCCAGTGGTAATCGGCACACTAGTGCTCAGTGAAGGTGGTTCCAGTGGTAATCAGCACACTGGGTGCTCAGTGAAGGTGGTTCCAGTGGTAATCGGCACACTAGTGCTCAGTGAAGGTAGTTCCAGTGGTAATCAGCACACTGGGTGCTCAGTGAAGGTGGTTCCAGTGGTAATCAGCACACTAGTGCTCAGTGAAGGTGGTTCCAGTGGTAATCAGCACACTGGGTGCTCAGTGAAGGTGGTTCCAGTGGTAATCAGCACACTAGTGCTCAGTGAAGGTGGTTCCAGTGGTAATCAGCACACTGGGTGCTCAGTGAAGGTGGTTCCAGTGGTAATCAGCACACTAGTGCTCAGTGAAGGTGGTTCCAGTGGTAATCAGCACACTGGGTGCTGTGCCTAAAAGCCTTGGCCAGCATTTCAAAACAATTGGAGTCGACAAAATAACAATCTGTCAGCTGCAAAAGGCCTCATTACTGGGCTCTCCACACATCATTCACCGATATCACGCAGTCCTAGACGCTTGGGAAGTGTCCGACTAGTGATTTAATACAGAATTCAGCATAATAATCTTATTTGCTGTGGGTATCTGTTGTATATGTATAATAATAATAATCATAATAATTTTAATATCTTTAAAGGTACCTTTACACGCGGCAACCTTTCTAGGAATTTCCCTGGCAATTTGCTGATTGCAGTGAAATCATGGACACATTGTTCCATTTGTACACAGCAACAAGATAGAACAATGTGTCCATGATTTCACTGCAGCCAGTAAGTTGCCAGTGAAATTCCTAGAAAAGTTGCCACGTGTAAAGGTACCCTTACATGCAATTGAAAAAGATGGATGAAAAAGAAAAAAAAATGTGCTTGGTCAGAAATGGGGGTATGTGACCGGTCTTGAACTGACTATATATTATAATATATTAGGTTATGTGCCCTATGATTACCAAGGATCTGACGCAATGACAGTTTTCTTATATCCAAACCAAGACATCAAAAAAAAACTATAAATATTTATCCCGTGGGGACCTTATGATCTTCTTCACAATACAATGAGAAGCTTCTGCTACAAGAAGTTTGGGCGCCTTAAGTTCTTTGCAGAATGAAATTGCATGTGAACCTCGGATTTAACTATCTGCTGAAATGAGCCGATTACTGTACATTGGATTCCATCATACACGATCAACGACAAAACAAATCACAAAGACAGGAAATTGTTTCCAGCGCTCACACTATTCTTGCATCCAACCTGCCCAGCAGGGATAAATATCATAGAAAGTGGAATGGGGAGAAACTAAATCTTATCATTGTAATAAACTCCACCAGATCAATTTTATAATAGACTTGTGAGAATGCTGCCTGCAGGGAGCCTGAAACCACATTGTTGGAATATGTTAAGTGCAACAACTCCAATCCTGTATGTGTAAGTGTTATATTGCTAGGTTTGTGCATTGTCAGTAAAGTTAGTTTAAAAAAAGGAACACTCCCAGAGACTCACACACAGGAAATACCATGTGAATGTAACCAGTTTCCTGTGTCTGTGCATGTGAAGAGAAGCACAGCAGATTGCTGATGCTGCAAAGGGACATTTAAGATGTATAATCCTGTTTCCACAAAGCTCTTCATGTCTGTACCTGTTTGTTGCTAAGTTCTGTTGTCAAAATGCCTTCAGTGTATCCTGAATGATCCGCTGCCAACACACATGGACATTATAAATGATTGTTTGTCCCCAAAATGCCAGAACGTATGCAATAATTAGGTCTATGCATAATGATAGGTCTATAATGACACAGGGTTACTCGGTGACTGGGCAGCTGTTGTTCTTCACTCTCTGTTCTTTTCACAGGGACAGACGGGGGCCGAGACCCGGTCCCCTGACCCTGGCGGTGTCATTTTAATAAACGGGGAGTTGATGATGGGGGATGACTAGGGGAAGGGGTATTCGTGATGCCACCTGCAGTATGCGGCCAGGACGACCACTGCTGCTTCAGAACCTCTGTGGGCGATGACCGGCAGCTTGGATGGTTCCACTCCCCACAGGCAGAGCGCAGTCCCCAGGGCAGCAGGATGGAGGAATCAGTTTGTACCTTGGCAGATGTTCATTAGGTCGTCAGTACCCCGGTGTCTCATTCGGCCTCTGCAGCTGGTGGTCGCCACTAAAGAAAGTCTCACACATGACAGCTGGAGTTCTGTTACTTTTACTAAGTTGTTTCAGCATTGCCGCTGGGTACTTCCCTTGCCAACCTCTGATTCAGCGTTTTCTCCAGAACCGGGTCAGTGCAGTCGAGCCTCGGTTGGTGTTTCTTCCTCTCTCTCACTAGGTGTTTCATTCTCTGGTGGTCCCTTCGTGTTATAAGCTCATCTCCTTACTTAGTGCCTCCGCAGCACAGAGCTCAGGTACCGACAGCCACAAGTGCTTATTTGTACCCCTTCCCGGGGCACTGCTCTCTAGTTTAGCCACCTTCTCCAAGTTGTGTCGGATGTTTGGGCACAGCTCCCATTAGAAGCCTGGGGCCTCCAGTTTGGGCATGAAGCATCCGAGCCGTGTTCAGGGCCGGGTCCCTGTGTCATCCACCAGCCCCTCTGTCTCGCCAGATACAGGCGTACTGGGATCTACATCTAGTTCCATACCCAAGGGCTCCTTCCTTCCTCTACACCTGTCAGTCTTTCCATCCTGGGGTGAGCGTGGTCATGCTCCGGTCCGCGGGAGTCGGCACCACACTGCCCATACACTCCCGACTTCCACTCCTCTCCGATGTTCTCTCTTTTTCCTTCACTACTAAGTCTACGCTTTTCCCTCCCGGCTACACTTGCTTTCTCCCTCTGGGTCCACCCACCGTCTCGAGGTCCTAAGTGTTGTGTGCATGTGTGAAGCTCAACTGCACCCTATCAGTACCTGGAGACCAGCGGCACAACTCTCCCTCTAATGGAGGAATGAAGTATCTCTGGTGGTGGCCTACCCGGTGGAGCGCCACATTCCCCCTTGGTAAAGGTTAGTTCGTCCCTGATCAACCCGGTACACAGACACTCACAAAACTTTTCTTTTTAAATAGGAACAATCTACTATATAATTGCCGTAGGCATTTTCATGTCGGACCCCGAAAACGCCGTGGCTATGTCACGCTGTGACGTCACCACGCGCGAGCAATGGCCGCGAAGCGGCCATTGCGAGTCGCTGGCCGAAAATAGAACCAGAGGCTCGGCCACAAAGTTAGCGATTTACCGCTGAGGTAGCGCGAGCAATGGCCGCGAGGCCATTGCGAGTCGCTACCTCAGCCGCCGCACCTGCCGCATCTCCCCCTATACTTTCAATGGGGATCTATTGCGAGTCGCTGTGTAGCGCGAGCAATGGCCGCGAGGCCATTGCGAGTCGCTACACTTGCGGCGCGGTTGCGGTAATCCCCATAGAAAGTATAGGGGGACTTGCGGCAGGTGCGGCAGCGAGTCGCTGGCTGAGTGCGAGCACTTGCGGCGCGGTTGCGGTAATCCCCATAAGGATTACCGCAACCGCGCCGCATTGCGAGTCGCTGGCTGAGTGCGAGCACTTGCGGCGCGGTTGCGGTAATCCCCATAAGGATTACCGCAACCGCGCCGCATTGCGAGTCGCTGGCTGAGTGCGAGCACTTGCGGCGCGGTTGTGGTAATCCCCATAGAAAGTATAGGGGGACTTGCGGCAGGTGCGGCAAGTGTGGTTTTGCCGCACCTGCCGCAAGTTCCCCTATACTTTCTATGGGGATTACCGCAACCGCGCCGCAGATGCGTTTTTTAAATAAAATAAAATAATTTTAATACAAATAAATTTACTTAAAATAACAAATAATAAATACATTTAATAATAATAAAAATAGTAAAAAAACAAAACAAAATAAATAATAAAATAAAAAATTCCTATCTACTATATTGGATTATTATTTGAAAATCTAAAAAAAAAAAAAAACATATTCTAGACACCCGATGCATTTGCATCGGGCTCACAGCTAGTAACAATATAATTAGTCAGCATTTTTATTCCCTTTCAGGAGGCACTTTTACTTGAATTTTGCAAAAACACAGTCCCGTCCTTTGAGGTAAAATCAAAAATAACGTCAGTAAAACAGAGTCATGAAAAAGGTGCTCGTGAGCAGTATCCCCTACCGGGGCTTAAAAACTGTTTATTGTCACAGTCCTCTGCCCCACTATACGGTGATCATGCCGGGTTAACTACTTACACACTTTACAATTTACCAGTTTTACCATTCTACAATTCCCGTACCTAACTAGTTGCTTACAGTATTTACACAATTCAATATTCTAACTACTATTTACACTGACTTCTAAGTCTTACTTTATAGGTAAGGGCCGCTTGCCCGCAAACTGTCCTCCCCACTCGAACGTTCAGCTGGCTCTGCGTATAGGAGTCGAAGCAGCAGGATCTTGTACACCCGCTACACAAACCAGCTTCACCGTCCCATGCATCGGGTGTAGCCAACCTCCTCTCCGCGGCGGAGGTCCCGACTGGGGTGCCCCTTTGGAAATACGACTCGACATCTCTTCTACTGACGAACACCTCCAAGCCGTACTCCCTTATGAACCTCCTCTTGAAGGTGGCAATCCACGACTACTCCGCAGTGCCACTCCGCCGGGTTGGGTACTAGAGTCTTTCTTACGTACACCTTTTCCTCCAAGTTAGACTCTTCTTGCTGCTGCCAGCGGTCTCGGCGCTGTCGTCGCTTTTCCTCCTCAGTGGCTTGTCTCTGCGCCCAGTAGTCACCATCGTGCCTGCTTTCGACCCTGCTCTCCACCTTGGCCGCAATCAGACACCTTTCTGTTAAGCTTTCGCAGCATGCCCAATGCGCCCTCCCGCTCTCAACCTCCCAGGTCTCTGCCAAGCTCTCACTGCTCTCCTGTTCAGCGGCTTCACCCTCTGGCTGCGGTGCTGGTTCAGGTGGGTTTGGTGTGGCAACCGGTGGCTCTTCTGTCAGCTCTGGTGTTACTGGCCAGCTCTGGAGTGGTGGTTTTCCTCTGGTGCTGCTTCTGGTAGTTCAGGAGGCTCCGGCACTTGTACTCGTCGTGCCGCTTTTTGTAGCTGGGACTGTTTCCAGGCGTTAACAGCCCACAACTGTGCACTGTTCAGCAATTGGCTTAGCTCTTTCAAAGCCTCCTTAAAGTTGTTTGAACCGGTAATCTGTACCAAGTGTATAGCCTCCCCAGTTGCATTGGGAGCTCTCTCGCCTTCTTGTCTGCCTGGCAGAGTTTCTGAACCGCTGTTCACCATGATACCTCCTTGCTCCTTGAACCACATGACTCTCTTGTTCTTGTTTTCAGGGCCTCCCCCTTCTGGCCCTTTTCTCACTCCTCTAAGTGGGGTCAGCAACATGCAATAGCAGGCCCCCTTGGCTTTTCTTTAGTGCCCAGGGTAGGCCTCCTCTTTCGCAACTTGGGTGCTGCTGTTGTTGTGGTTAACTTGATTAAATTAACTAAAGGTAATATTTTTAGGAGGTAACCAAATATAGTGTTTATCAAAACTGGAAGATACCAACTTATTTGTATTAAAAATATCTTTTTATTCGTATCAAAAAGTTAAAATAAAACGACCACAGATTAGACATACATGTAACATATTACATGTATGTCTAATCTGTGGTTAACTTGAGCCTTTTTCCCTATTCAGTGTGCAGCTCTGCAGGTGAATTGAGTCTTTTTTTCCTATTCAGTGTGCGGCTCTGCAGGCGAGGTTGCTGCATGTTGTGTGTCTGAATATGACTCATGCTCAGATGAGCTGAGGAGTGTATCTAGGCTGGTTGCTCCCCACCCATCTGCCATAAATGGGTCAGCTCACAGCCACCTGATGTCGCTGATTCAGTTCACTTCTGTTCTGTGACGTGTAGATGCTGATCCGACTCTGCTGTTTTTCTCTCAATTGGAAGGTGCTGGCTTCCGTAGACCATGGGTGGAGGTAGGGGCTTATGCCTAGGGCTTCTCAGAGCCTCAGAGAGTTAGGCTGGTGGCTCGGACCTCCTCACCTTTAGAGGTACTTCCGAGATCAGGGCGAGCCAGGGACCCCAGTATCAGGGCCAGAGTAGGCTTCCCTGACCCCCTACGTCCAGCTCCTTGCTACCCTGGCCTCCCAAGCATAACATAATCAGCGACCCTCTATTTGATCCCCGAAGCCGCTATGACAACACGAGCACAAATGATCATCTTCTGTGAATATCGCCGCTCAGCCAGTGTTCACAGGAAGGGAGTCATGACAGCAACAGGGGTCATCATCTGATCCCTCGCTGCCATGGCAAGAGATCGACACCCCATGATGACATCACAGGGTTGCCAATGGCAGCGAGTAATAGCATGATCCCTGCTGCAGCATCTTAGATTGCGCTGTTACTGTTTGGCAGTATGATCTAAAGGGTTAAAGAAACAGGTGCATCTCTATTCCGATCTGATTGGTGCTGTTAGCTGCATATGTTGGATGATCAGAATTGCATGTGTGAGGAATGATGCAAGCTCGACATGTGATCTTGCATCAGCGGGAGGGAGGCGATCTATGACATATCCAGTACGTCACAGGTTGTAAAAAAGTTAAGGAATGATATCTTATCTGATAACTTCTTTCATACGAAGTGCCTTATATCTATATACGGTACATTAAATCATTTGCTATTTGCTTCATGCCAATCACCAAAATTATCATTTTACACAAAACAAAATATTGCATCAGACAAAGAAGGTTCGGGCACAGCTGGGCTGGCATTTCTCATAATGTGTTGCAGCTATCAGATCATGTTGTATAGAAGAGCTAATGAGGGGGGAAAATCATAGTCTGCATAAAAGCAAAGGCTCATCCCAACCTGGGTTGCTTTGTTATGCAGTCTTCGTTATCTCAGACGAATCCGAACATTCGATGCTGAAGTCCTTGTAGTTTTATAATCCAGGTTCTGATCCCCTCGGTCAGCACTGAAATGCCTAGGCCTGGGGTTATGGCCTGCTAATCGGGTCCGTAAATCCTAGATTAGCTGCCTGTAACAAGTTTTGTGCACCTCTAGTCGGGACCGAAATCCCTAGACTGAGGTCACTAGACAGAATCTCCCAGGTTAATGAACAGCTCTGCTTATATCCCCATGACCACTCAATTCAGGATATTAGGGACTTTGCGATTGGTGAAATAAGACTGTATTCTCATTGGCTTGATTTCAAGCTGCTTACACAATGTTCATTTAAATGATGTGGATAGAGAAGGGTCAAGAAAGGTGACATTTAGTATACCATCCTGACCACAAACAATGGTGGCTGAAGTAGTTTACATAGAATCAGCAATACACATACTAATACAAAGGAATTTTAGAGGATTAAGTCCTCTGAGCCTTTGACCTTCTTATAACAAAGAGTTGAGATACTTACATTACACACGGTCAACATCACTAGACATCTAGAAGACTTGTAGAACAATGAGTGATTTACATATGTTATATTTTAAAGGAGTCCATTTCACACCTACAGCACACAGTGTGAAATGAGACACATTGCTCAAATTTCTGTGTTAACCCCTATAGCATACTGTCTTCAGATTACATAGCATAAACCTGCTGACAGATTTCCTTTGAGGAAAGAGACGCAATTAGTTATTTATTGCACTCGTAATCTAGAAAGCATCTCAACAATGCAGACAAAATACATGTGTATATAAGATGCTTGTACGATAGACACTGAGAGCCCTTGATGGGTTGCCCTATTCCATAACACTTGCTCTCTTGACTGCTTTTCCAACTTAAACGTCGCACTTGTATGCAAATGAATGGATGGTATATCAGGGGAACAGATGATTGCATCCAGTGTTGCCATGGAAAAACCGTGTGCTCTACTCAATTTAATACAGAAAAGAAAGCAAGAAGTATCAGCGCTAGATTGTCTAATGATTAAAACCTTGAAACAGAGAAAATGATCATGCAAATAGACTACGACATTTCTTTTTCTCCAAAGATATCATCTTATCCTTCTAAACTGATTTGACATCACTATTTGGGTTTGTTTGTTTTTTATTCCTCCCCTGTGGGCTTGTCTTTCTGCTGTAAGCCAGAACGCCCCTCCCCCCTCCCCAAATGAGTCTGGATGAAAGGAAAGGGGGGAGGAGGTTCAGCAGAAAGACAAGCCCACAGGGGAGGAATAAAAACACAAACAAACCCAAATAGTGATGTCATGCTGCACACGCCAATCACCTGCTGCACTGATTTACAGGTGGTTAAATCCTGACGGTTGGTTCCCTTTAATGTTCCAAGTTATAAAATGGAGAAGTGGGTCATACCCCCAACCGCCATTCCATGCATGCTCTGTGGGGTAGCAGGAAATTGCCAAGCACAGAGCTTGTCAGTCTAATAAGTAGAATAAGTGAACCCAAATGGTAAAGTTTGGGGTTTGTATCGGACACTTGGTGTCCAGGACTCGGGCCCAAGCATAGACTCTTAAAGAAAAGTCTGTGTCCAAGTTCGGAGTTCAGGTGCTGTTTGCTTTTCGGTAGGAGGATGCCTATACGCTGCTGTGAACAATGAATTAAAAAATAAATAACTGACCATTTTACAGTAATTTTATAGCACCAAAGTTTAACTTATATGGTATTCAGGTTCCATGGTTAAGTTCTGGTCAAGTCTGGGTACCGAACCAAACTTTTAATTAATGTTGGACAAGCTCAGCAAACTGTAACATCCAAGGGTCTATGCTTCATTCTAACAGAGATAAAAGTTCCCTATCCTCCCAATATGTGTGGGACCCAGCGGTCAAACACCCAGCGAATTACCGGTTGTCCCATAGAGAGATGATAATTCATTATGTTCTGGGGTTTGGGCAGACCTTAGAGCAGGAGTCCCTAACCTTTAGCTCGTGACCCACAAGTGTCCCTCCGGGCCATGATTTGTGGATTGCGGTTATCTTCCCGCTTGGTACATTAGCACCAGGTCTACCAAACAACTCTAAAGAGCAGGTCTACAGATGGTGACTTTTGTTAGTAACCCCAAAAAGAAGAGCATATCTGGATGGGGGCAAGGTAGGAACTCCTAGATCTCAGTGCGATTTCTATGGAAAAAGTCACAGGTAGTGGAAATGGGGCACTGGTATACTTTACAGCCTTGCACGGTAACCGTGGAGGCAATCAGTCCTGGACACCGTGGTGCCAGTCCAAAGATGAAGACAATGCAATCCAAATAGAAAAGATTTTGCTGGTTACATGGTGCAGGGGAGGGGGAGAGGCGGAGGTGACGACGGCACCGTTTCGCACTCCTTGAGTGACCCGTTGAAGCGCAAGGAGCCCGAAACGGTGCCGTCATCACCTCCGCCTCTCCCCCTCCCCTGCACTATGTAACCAGCAAACCCGAATAAAAGTGCAACTTTCACCGGTGAGTGCCGTCTTTTCTATTTGGATTTCTATGGAAAAATGTTGCCTGTCCTTATACAGTCAATGAGGGCTCTGGATGTCACCACTGTGAGGGGTGCGGGAGCTGGATGTGGCTCGCAACGCTCTCTCATTACTGAATGTGGCTCATGGCCATCTTTAAGAGCTAAATGTGGTCTTAAAGGTTGGAGACCACTGCCCTAGAGTATAATTGAAAGTTTCAATCGCAGAGGATAAATTCACTACAAATCAATTCCCAGTAACTATTTGTTAGTTTACGAGTATATAGTAGCGGTAAGTTGTCCCTTCTGCTTCAACTAAATGAATCAAGTAAAGTTGACAACAAAGGGTCCAAAACATTCAGCTGGCGGTGTCTTCAATTTCTCATTGGAATCAATTTCAGTAAAAAAGAATCTGCATCCATAGTCCCGTCTCATGGTCTCATCCATGTCTAATGCACAGAACCATCATGAACTCAGTTCGGCGGATGGAAGACATATTAGCGGTCATGTAGTCAGTCTAATACTTTTAGGATTCAATTACTCTACCCTCCCTTTCTGGGCTAGCATTTATATCATTGGCAGTGAAAGAGTGAACATTGCAGGTCCTGGTGTCCTCAAATGCTTCTGATAGATTAGTCACACTTGGAAGAAGATGGCTTCCTTTTCCTAATGGACTATGAATGGTTTGCCAATCTATCCCTCCCACTGATGTTCTCTGTTAGCATCAATTTTCTCCCCGGTAGTATTGTCTATAGGACCAGAGAAAGTCTCCGTAATAGAGGTTTGTCATTTATGGCATGCAAAACATCACAGCACAGCGAACACCCGGAACAAGCTTTATCATTGCATATATTTATCCTGGTGGGGCGCTAGTAGTATCTTCAAGGCTTAAGAGATTCTGAGAGAATAAAACCTTTGGATGCCAATATTTCCACTAACAAGGACTAAGGAACAAAGTATAAGATACAATACATGCAGTACAGACCAAAAGTTTGGACACACCTTCTCATTCAAAGAGTTTTCTTTATTTTCATGACTATGAAAATTGTAGATTCACACTGAAGGCATCAAAACTATGAATTAACCCATGTGGAATTATATACTTAACAAAAAAGTGTGAAATAACTGAAAATATGTCTTATATTCTAGGTTCTTCAAAGTAGCCACCTTTTGCTTTGATTACTGCTTTGCACACTCTTGGCATTCTCTGGATGAACTTCAAGAGGTAGTCACCGGAAATGGTCTTCACTTCACAGGTGTGCCCTGTCAGGTTTAATAAGTGGGATTTCTTGCCTCATAAATGAGGTTGGGACCATCAGTTGTGTTGTGCAGACGTCTGGTGGATACACAGCTGATAGTCCTACTGAATAGACTGTTAGAATTTGTATTATGGCAAGATAAAAGCAGCTAAGAAAAACGAGTGGCCATCATTACTTTAAGAAATGAAGGTCAGTCAGTCCGAAAAATTGGGAAAACTTTGAAAGTGTCCCCAAGTGCAGTTGCAAAAACCATCAAGCGTTACAAAGAAACTGGCTCACATGAGGACCGTCCCAGGAAAGGAAGACCAAGAGTCACCTCTGCTGCGGAGGATAAGTTCATCCGAGTCACCAGCCTCAGAAATCGCAGGTTAACAGCAGCTCAGATTAGAGACCAGGTCAATGCCACACAGAGTTCTAGCAGCAGACACATCTCTACAACAACTGTTAAGAGGAGACTTTGTGCAGCAGGCCTTCATGGTAAAATAGCTGCTAGGAAACCACTGATAAGGACAGGCAACAAGCAGAAGAGACTTGTTTGGGCTAAAGAACACAAGGAATGGACATTAGACCAGTGGAAATCTGTGCTTTGGTCTGATGAGTCTAAATTTGAGATCTTTGGTTCCAATCTTTGTGGGATGCAGAAAAGGTGAACAGATGGACTCTACATGCCTGGTTCCCACCATGAAGCATGGAGGAGGAGGTGTGATGGTGTGGGGGGCTTTGCTGGTGACATTGTTGGGGATTTATTCAAAATTGAAGGCATACTGAACCAGCATGGCTACCACAGCATCTTGCAGCGGCATGCTATTCCATCTGGTTTGCGTTTAGTTGGACCATCATTTATTTTTCAACAGGACAATGACCCCAAACACACCTCCAGGCTGTGTAAGGGCTATTTGACCAAGAAGGAGAGTGATAGGGTGCTATGATAGTTTGGGGTGAACTGGACAGCAGAGTGAAGGCAAAAGGGCCAACCCCATTTATAAGGCAAGAAATCCCACTTATTAAACCTGACAGGGGACAGCTGTGAAGTGAAGACCATTTCCGGTGACTACCTCTTGAAGCTCATCCAGAGAATGCCAAGAGTGTGCAAAGCAGTAATCAAAGCAAAAGGTGGCTACTTTGAAGAACCTAGAATATAAGACATATTTTCAGTTGTTTCACAGTATTCTATTAAGTATATAATTCCACATGTGTTAATTCATAGTTTTGATGCCTTCAGTGTGAATCTACAATTTTCATAGTCATGAAAATAAGGAAAATACTTTGAATCACAAGGTGTGTCCAAACCTTTGGTCTGTACTGTGTATTCCACATGTCTCCCATATTCTAGATTTTTTCTGTTGAATTGTCTTTGTTTTAGATTTTTTTGGTTTAGATTTCTAAAAGTGACAACCACTAGTGTGAGCTATCCTATAGATCAGGTTTGTCCAACCAGTGGAGTGGGAGCCACATGTGGCTCACAGGCCTTTGATGTGTGGCAGGACATTAACACCAGGTCTAGCAAACAGCTATGAAGCTATGAAGCACAGATCTCCAGATGGTAACTTTTGTGAGTATCTCCACAAAGAACTGCAGATCTGAATGAGGGTAGGGTAGGAACCCCTGGATCTTGGTATACTGCCTCAGTGTTATTTCTATGGAAAAGCTTTGACTGTCATTACACATGTAATGGGAGCTCTGGATGTCATGTCAATGAGGGGGCAGAAGTTGGATATGACTCGCTACCCTCTCTCAGAGCTGGATGTGGCTCATGACCCTCTCTTAGCTGGATGTGGCTCATGACCCTCTCTTAGCTGGATGTGGCTTGTGACCCTCTCTTAGCTGGATGTGGCTCGCAACCCTCTCTCAGATTTGGATGTGGCTCGTGAACCTCTCTCAGAGCTGAATGTGGCTTGCAACCCTCTCACAGAGCTGGATATGACTAGTGAACCACTGATAGAGCTGGATGTGACTTGCTACCCTCTCTCAGAGCTGGATGTGACTTGTGACCCTCTCTCAGAGTTGGATGTGGCTCGTGACCCTCTCTCAGAGTTGGATGTGACTTGTGACCCTCTCTCAGAGCTGGATGTGGCTTGTGACCCTATCTCAGATCTGGATGTGGCTCTCAAATCTCTTTCAGAGCTGGATGTGGCTCATGACTCTTTCTCAAAGCTGGATGTAGTTCACAAACCTCTCTAAGAGCTTAAGGTGGCTCCATACTCTCTCTCAGAGTTGGATGTGGCTCATGAACATCTCTCAGAGCTGGATGTGGCTCATGACACTCTCTCAAAGCTAGATGTGGCCCGTAAACCTCTCAAAGAGCTAAATTTGGATCCATTTGTGTAGAAAAAAAAGCCGAGGTTTAGATTCCGCGCAGACCACAAAGCAGGATGGGTATGTCTGATGTCTGTTTATTGAGCCAATATACGGACATCAGACATACCCATCCTGCTTTGTGGTCTGCGCGGAATCTAAACCTGGGCTTTTTTTTCTACACAAATGGATCCAAATTTAGCTCTTTGAGAGGTTTACGAGCCACATCCAGCTACACAAACGGATTCTTCCCTCACCAGGTTTCTCCAGTGACCAGGATAACAAGGCCCTTGCAGGTTGTTGTGACTCACACAACCCAAAAAGGTGAGTCACACTAATCGGGGGGCATCATAGATAAGACCCTATGTGCGCTCCCTTCTCTCTTTGTTTTAAAATTTGGATCCAGATGCTCTCTCAGAGCTGGATGAGGCTCATGGACCTCTCTCAGATCTGGATATGGCTCACGATCCTCTCTCGGAGCTGAACCTGGCTTGCAAACCTCTCTCAGAGCTGAATATGACTCGTGAGTCGCGAATCTCTCTCATAGCTAGATGTGGATGAGCAGTAATGTCAATTTTTTTTAAAGAAAATCTATTTACCGCAAATCGAATCAAAGGTACTCAAAAGCCTCTTATTGCCCTGAAAACCATGTATGACACTATTGACTTAATATTCTTCACTGCTGTGATATCACACACTATCTAAGATTTTTCAAATGTTTTATGGCCTTCTCTTCCTATCTCTATGGCTAACATGTGAGCTGTGACACCCTCTCACTGTCCAGATTCACCAAAAATGTCTGCAGTAATCCCTGCTTCTGCTTTTATACAGTCTATGTTAGGCTCTCCTGATTGGCTTTGTGTTACTCATCAGTCCCAAGATACAAGTATTGGGCATGGCTTCCTTTGCCTATGGATGTAGCATGAGACTCACCTACTCTACAAAGACATCATTCTCTGGATGTTTGGGGCATAAGGCCTGAGTAAGGAGGCCAAGAAGTGGAACTTGAACCTACCCTTCCGAAAGGGGTATAAGCATAGGAGAAGTGAAAGCGTGGGGCGTGGGGGCTCTGAAGGTACCAAGGAAGTTGTCAGTTAACCCTTACTTATCAGTGCTATGTGAGGGTTTGCTAGTCAGGAAAGGAGTACAGATATGGATTTGGAGGATTGATAAAAGAATATGGATAAGATGGAGATGATACCCAGATTGGTGCTGTCAGCAACTAAGCAAATGTTTACAACAAAACTTTTATTATTGTTACAGTAAAGAAAAGCAATGAATCGGTCTGAAGCTTTTATTTGCCGAACAAGAACTTATGTCACGCTTCCGGGGGAAGGCGCTCTAGAGTGGACCCTCTGAGCCGTGGTACCGAACTCCCTTGGGTGAGCTGATCCTAGTCCACCCAACCTCTATACAGGGATTGTCAGGGGCAAGCCCAGGGGGTCTAAATACCACAGCAGCTCGTACCAGGGGGGCGGCTCGTAAAGTTAGCCTATACTAAGGAACAGAGAAGTATTCCAGGTAACAGGGTACAAGGCTAGGAGACCAGGAATGGTGATACCGGGAAAGAGCACAGCAAGGGTTCCAGGACACAGAGCACAAGGAAGGCCTGACCAACAGTCAGCAAGGCAGAAGGAAAATGACTTAATAATCAGGCACCTCCCATCAGAGGAGGTGGCCTGATATACCATGGGAAGAGCAGCTATTTGTCAAGGGGAGTGTCAGGTTGGACCGTGCCGGCCCCTAGAGTCACAGGGAAGGAGTGCACCTAGCACGCCGCTGATTGGTCACATGAATACGACCATAGTAATGTGCTCATGTGCGAACCCTGTCAGCTGGATGCAGGACGCCCGGTCGGCAGAGGAGCAGGAGATGCCGACCCGGGAGAGGTGAGTTGGGAAGCGGTGCCAGGGGGCCTAACAACTTGTCAGTGGTCCTGCTGAGGAAGGAGTGGAGAAACAAGCAGCACGAGTGCCAGCCCTGGTAAATAATTGCACCCTGCAACAATCGTTAAAAGGAGAGTCAGCCATGGTGTTCATGATCTTTCCAAGCCCCTCGGACACAGTTATATTTCAAAAGAGTAATAGGTATTTTGTGTGAGCGCTGGGGAATCAACCGGCACCAAGGCTATTATGAATAGTTACCTCTCGGCTTTATTTGTACAATAAAAAGGCAGGGTCCTTTAGGCCACAACGCGTTTCTACGCTCTCCAAGCGTCTTCCTCAAGTGGAAGTTATGGCGTACATTGGGCCTTCTTTCACATGAAAGCAGGCTTTTGGCTAGTATCCCAAGCTAATCCCAAGAAGGGAAGGCCAACTTCAAATATTATTCCATCCTGTATGTGTTTGTGGTGCCCCTGCAGCTCAATAGGTGTAGTATCATGCTCTCAGGTAAGAGTACAAACTTTTCTGGGATACACCAACACACAAACCCAACCCCAATCCAAACTCCTGGTCAGGGAGATGCTGGGTGGAAGAGGCTCACTGATAGAGCAGTCCCCATCTGCTGGCTGGAGGAAGGTGAAGGTCTGGGGGTGGGAGAAGTTAGTCAGTCAGAGTGAAAGAGAAGGAGAAAATCATGGCAGGAGAGGAGTGACTTCTAGGGAACACAGGCAGCTGGGGAGAGAACAAGACCCATCCAGATGGGTCGGCTGCTGATCTCTGGGCCTGGGGACTCGAATCTACAGCTGGCTGGACAGCCGGGTAGAGAAACGGGCTGCACAGGGGTGCCGGCCCCAATTCAGTATGGAATCTGCAGGACCAGCTGAGAAACTAGAGGCCACTGAACTGCAGGGGCAGTGGCGACCACCATGGACTCTCCCAAGCGAAGGAACTACAGAGGGTCGAGAGGAATTAAAAGACAGTCACTCAGAAGTGCACACAGTTGCCTGCTATGGCACTTGTAGCAATGAACGACACAAGAAAGAAAGGAGTAGAAAAGTGTTAAAGACAACAGGGCAGCACAGAAAGGCTGCAGCACAGTGGACCCGGACTACTTGGGGTTGGACAAGCTGCAACCTTGGAGGACACAGTACTCAAGGAGGGTTGTCTATGAAATTGAACTGCAAGTAAAGGTGACTGATAAGAACTGCAAGCCTGTGTCTGTCCACTTCTTTCTGCACCTCCCTACACCAACAACTACTACTACTATCATCAACTACTTCACCTTTATTACACCCCAGGGGCCCGCTCTATCTGAGGGGAGTGCTCCATCACAGCTGCCACAACACCTATTTCCTGAGGACGACTGCAAGCAGCGTTGATTTAATTGATCAGACACCTCAGATGGCATCACGATAAACTTTATTTTCCCTTGTAAATAATCCCCCTTTAACATGCTCGGCCAGGGCCACGGCTTCTAGGGTTGCCACCATGACTTCCATCAGACTGATACCCTGGATAGTCTGAGTACCCTCGCCCTTGTGGCCGATGCATGTTCAACATATAGAACCCTCCTTTTAAATTCTAACTGGTGTCTGCCTTGGGAATTTAGCTTCTATTTTGGCAGGCAAGAATTGTAGTGCAATCTGTAGCCATTGATTGGTTGGTGTGCAACCTAGAGTAAAATCATAATGTGGCGCCCCTACGACCAGGAGGCCACATAGGGAACTGCAGCCAGGTAGGAAGGAAGACAGTTTACACAAACACCCTCACAGACATCCCACACACCACTAGGAGGCAGCACCCAACCCGGAGCCCGGAACTCTAGGCGGGCAAGGGGTGGTGGGTTTAGAGGACAGTGGGTGGGACAGCATGTAGGTCAGGTGACAGAAGGTAGAAATAGAGGAAGGAGAGGAGGAAGGAGTTAGTAGGCCGAGGTAGTCTGAGAAGCAAAGACAGAGGCACACGTTCTGGAGGAGTGGGGCTGATGGGATGCAGAATCCAAAGTGCCAGAGAAACCATGGAGAGAAAGCACAGCCATAGCCAGCACCCCAGGAGTGTGAGGAAAGAGACAGATCAGCAACACTGAGTCTGAGGAACACGGCTGAAACGACCAACTACCGGCGGAGTAGCCTTCCATATTGAAACCAGAGTCACACGGGTCAGGAGGGAGCCTGATAGTGCCTTGCGGGAGAGGACTATTGGAGGTTAGGATGAGTGCAGAGTGTCGGCTCTGACAGGGAACCGAAGATCTACCCGGTATCCCCAGATTCACCGACGGGGAGCTCCAATTCTAGGTTGGAGAGCCCACCCAAAGGACAGACAGCTCAGTGCCGACTACGAGGACCCACAAGGGTCCGAGCTACCGCTACACTGTCCGCAGACACAAACGGAGACAGAGAACAAAGCCTGGAAAGGACGATAGAGAGAGTGAGGGGTCGCAGAGTAACAACCCGGCTGCAGGGAGTAGAAAGCAACCTGGAGGGGAAAGTCTGTAACCCGTGTAAGAAGTGAACTGTAACTGGAACTGTTGTACTGGGAGAACTGCACGGCAAACCCGGTGAACCCTGATTCTGACTCCCTTGTATGATTATCTGCAAACAGAACTTTATGATACCATTGCTCCCTTGCCTGTGACTAACTTCTTCCAGCAGGACAGCAGAAAGGTCCCACCTGGAGAGCCACAGCCTGTCAGCTCTGTACACTGGCTGGAAGAAAGCTGCAGCAGCAGGAAAGTAAGTGAACTGCACCTATTACAACCCTCCATCATACACTTTAACTATCACTGCCCCGGGGAACCCAGCTGTACCCGCGGAGAGCTATTCCATCTACAGCTGCCTAACATCATCCCTGGAGGTTCTGCAGCAGCAGTGGTCCCAACATTGACCACACACCATGGGTGGCGTCACGACAAACTTTAATCCATTGTACATATTCCCCTTTTACTTGTGTGGGGCCGGGACACGGTTCAGATCAAGATCTCCGTGACTTCCCCAGCAGCGACCTGGTCCAGTACCGAGTACCCCGTCCCAGTGGGCTCCACAATAACATGTTTAAAAAAAACACTGCAGTAAGTGAAGAAATAGTAATCCATATAAAAAACATAGGGACCTTAGTTACCAATTTTTTTAATCAAAAAAGAATAAAATCCATCCCTCCACGACAAGGTGTACCCAATTAGGATGGTCCCTAACTCTATTGACTCACCTCGCTATGTGCCAGTAGGCCTCAATATAGTTGGGGGTAGCGTGGGACCTGGATCTAACTGTGATTAACACATACCTCTGGAAAACTGAGCTGAGAAGGTGACCAGCTCAATTTGGGGGCCACAAACCTAAATGTGCTGAGTGCAACAGACTGAAGCAAAACTAAAAACGAGAGCCAACACATCTTTTAGCATGAGTGTAATGTGTAGGTGCACATATATGCAATGACCATAAACAAATACTGTATATATAGCCTAGAAAAACATAATGTATACGCACTCTGCACACACTCAGTTCTCCGCAGGCAGATTTTAATCACAGTCAGACACTGGTTCTTTTCTGTGCCCATCTATTTTGAAGTCTGGATACCATAGAGCATATAGCAAGGTGAGTCACTAAAGTTAGGGACCATCCTGACTGAGTAGCTACATGCATAACAGTATCGGAACACAGGTAAAGAGAAATAAAGCCTAAAACTCCGCAGC
Organism: Allobates femoralis; assembly: GCA_033576535.1. NCBI lineage: Eukaryota > Metazoa > Chordata > Amphibia > Anura > Aromobatidae > Allobates > Allobates femoralis. Next base: position 596,516,623 of record JARQOC010000004.1, read on the forward strand.
CGCACCCATGCCCTACTGGTTCCTGTACAGACTACAGTATCCCTAGCCACACAACTAAAAACCGCAACTTAGACCTGGCTTCCTGAAAGGCCATCAAGCTCTTTCTCGTTCCTCCTTAGGAACCAGAAGGGAGGTCACTACACACAACCAAAGAGAAGAAGAGTGTGCAGCGGTAGATGAGAACCCAAGATGAGGAAACTAACCATGCAGTTCGAGTCCTGAAATCAAGCCATGACAGGTTTACCTTGTCATGGTGCTATGGCTTTCATTTATTTTTTTTAAATACGGTAAGTACCCTATATTATTTACATACGTTACAATGTATTTACTTTCTGCAATGTACCTAGGCCTATGCATTATGTTTTGATTGTAGGTTATATTTTTAATGGTCACATTTTACATGTGCACCTACACATTGCACTAATACTAACAGGTGTGCTGGCCCTTGTTTTTGGTTATGGATATCTTGAGTATACATGTCCCTCCACTTTGACTCATAGAGGGGCCCAAAGGGAGGACACCCTGCTATAGACCTTTCCATGGTATATAAGGTTTTTATAATAGTTTTAAAGAGTTGTCTCTATTTCTATACATGTTTTGTGAAATTTAGAAAAAAATGTTACCAATCAGTTGAACACAAGGCCATATGGACAGCAAATACTCAATGGATGTATTGGAGCTAGGGTTCGTTGAAGCGGAACATGCGGTGAAATTTACCCTCAGATTAACCTTCTCCGTATTAGCCACAAAGCTGAGCAAATACAACAAGCTACACAATATGAATAACATTGCTATCATAGACTGCAACATACACAACGGCTAAGAGCAAACTGAATTATTTGACCTTAAACTCCCTCCAGGCCTCATGGAGTTCCTAGTCATCCAACGCCACATTTTGATCCCATTTCGAGCTCAGCCGCTATTTGAGCACCGCTCCAGATTTATTTTCTCATTATGTTTCTGAAAGTTGGTTTCTAATTACCATAATTAGCCAAAATGCCCATGTCTATAAGAGGGACTGAGATCTTGTAAGAACAAATGAGTCACAGGATTGCCTCGTCTACATATAACAGAGTGACCTTGATGAAAACCCATAAATTATACATAATGTTTTATTTAAAAGCTTAAAACCTTAATAGACCCTAAGAGATATTTAGGGGCATGGGGTTCATTTAACTAAAAAAAATGTGTACACCCACGCATACATTATTATGCCACATTTTTATTATTGTGTACAGCGGTGTAACTAGGTTTGATTGCGCCCGGGGCAAAGAATAATTTTGGCGCCCCCCCCAGAGTAGGTGAGGAGCCGGCGCCCCCTCTGAGTTGCGCCCGGGGCAAAGGATCCGGCTGCACCCCCCTAGATACACCTCTGATTACGTACCATACAATATGAAGAATCAGAAGCCAAAGACTGGGAAAGGAGACCCATCCTAGGCTTGGCATAAGGACACCAACAGCATTGAAGCCCCAATAAGTTCATTTTTTTTACCCCCTATTTACTGACCTATAGAATTAGTTGACAAACGACATTCTACTTTTGCTTTGGAATATTTGGAGTTCTGATTTTGGTAATGTCCTTTGTTGGTTTTCTATTGGTCAAGTAGAGTTTGGGTCAACATGCAATAAAACTGATGATGGGCATTGTAAAGTAAGGTGTTGCAAAAGTGGTATAGCAGATGAGGGGATGGGATGCAGGATGGTAATAATGGGCAAGGTAAACAGGGTAACTAGACTTACCCTATAGACTGGGGTACCTAGCTAACCTTGTACCCAGTGGTACCTCTGATGGTGATGTCGAGCCCCAGGCCCTGGGGGTACTCGGGTATCAGGCTCGGAGGGGGTTTCATGGGGATGTCACGGGTGGCAGCGCATTGAACCCGTGGCCTGGGTGACACTTCAATAAGGGGTGTATGTACAGGGGATAAGAGTTATTGTTGTCACTTGACGCCACCTGTAGTACCTGGTGATGGGACACCAGCGCCGCCACAGTCTTCTGGAGGGCGATGGTATTGCGACAAGGATGGCAAAGCTCCCTACAGGTGGAGCTGATCCTCCGGGGCAGCGTTCCTGTAAGCAAAGAGGTTGAATTCTGCAGCACAAAGACACGGAGGCAAAGTCACACGCATCAATGTCCTGGCAATCTGGCCAATCAGGTGGCTGTTAACGATCAGGTGGTTTGTGATGTCTGGCCAACTGATTAGCTGTCAGACTCACAGGTCCTTGTCGTTGATCGAATGTCTTCTTTGCCGGTCCTGGTGCAGGCGTCGGATAGGTGAGTATGATATTTTTTTATTTTTTAACAAGTTTCATTCACTTTTAGAGCACTTTCACACTGTATATATAGATACACTACGAAAGTGAAAGGACGACTCGCTACTCCCGAGTAATCACAAGAGACTTGGGGAGTAGCGAGTAGCCCGAATATCGGCGAGTACCAAATAGTAACAATTCTACTCGCTCATCCCTAGTCAAAATGTAAAGTATTTGGTTGTATTAGAAGTTTTTTCACTAAAGAGCTGACGAGTGGAACAATAATAAGTATCTTCTGGCAGTAGTGGAGCACGGTGGAGGGTCTTACAAGTTTGGAGCTGAATTTCAGCAAATAGAGTTGGGAATCCAGCCAGGCTTAGTGGTGTCCTCAATGCTGAGAAATACAGAAACTTATCCATCATGGAATACCATCATGGAGGCATCTGACCGGCTCCAAACTTTATTCTGCTGCAGAACAATGACCCCAAGCATACGGCCACCATCACTAAGTACTATCTTTAGCGTAAAGAAGAACAAGGAGTCCTGGAAGTGACGATTGGCCCCACAGAGCCCCGATCTCAACATCATCCAGTCTATCACACATAGCCTCGCACACAGAAGATCTGTGGTTATTTCTCCAAGATGTTAGGAATAATCTCCCTGGTGAAATGTTTCAAGCATATCTACAAGAACTAATTAAGTCAAAGCCCGGTCACAATAAATCAATAAATACTGATTTGATTTAGTTTTATCTTTTGTTCATCCTTTTTGCAGTTTGAAAATTAATAAATATAAATTACTAGATGGTGGCCCGATTCTAAAGAATCGGGTAGTCTAGAATCTATATAGAGTTTATTTAGTAATAGGGGAGTGCTGTGAAATTAATTGTGTGTATACAGGCGGCTCAGTGGTTAGCAGAGTATACGGTGGCTCAGTGGTCAGCAGTGAGTGCGGTGGCTCAGTGGTTAGCAGTGAGTGCGGTGGCTCAGTGGCAGGATGGATTGAGCGGGGCAGGATGGAGGCGGAGGAGCAGGATGAAGCCGAAGGGGCAGGATTGAGCAGGATGGAGCGGGAGGAGCAGGATGGAGGCAGATGAGCAGAATGGAGCAAGCGGGGCAGGATGAGTAAGCGTGAGGGCAGGATGGAGGCGGGGGAGCAAGAACAGCGGGGGTGAGGATGGAGCGAGCAGGGCAGGATGGAGCGAGCGGGGCAGGATGGAGCGAGCGGGGCAGGATGGAGCGAGCGGGGCAGGATGGAGCGAGCGGGGCAGGATGGAGTGAGCGGGGCAGGAAGGTGCAAGGGGGGCAGGAAGGTGCAAGGGGGGCAGGATGGTGGGTTGCGGAGCAGGATGGGGTGGCGGAGCAGGATGGAGGGGGCGGAGCAGGATGGAGGGGGCGGAGCAGGATGGAGGGGGCGGAGCAGGATGGAGGGGGCGGGGCAGGATGGAGACGGAGGGGCAGGATGGAGACGGAGGGGCAGGATGGAGACGGAGGGGCAGGATGGAGACGGAGGGGCAGGATGGAGACGGAGGGGCAGGATGGAGACGGAGGGGCAGGATGGAGGTGAGTGGCGCAGGATGGACAGAGCGAGGGAGGATGGAGAAGGCAGGGCAGGATGGAGGCGGCAGGGCAGGATGGAGATGGCAGGGCAGGATGGTGGTGGGGGAGGGGGGAGGATGTAGGGGGCGGGGCAGGATGTTGGCGGGGGGTGAGGATGGTGGTGGGGGTGCGGGATGGAGTCGGGGGGGCAGGATGGTGTTGGGGGGCAGGATGGATAGGGGGGGCAGGATGGATAGGGGGGGCAGGATGGAGGCGCTCCTCCTGACCCCTTCCGCTCCCCGCGGCACCCGTCCCTCTGGGCCTCCAGTCTCTGCGGCCGCCCTCCCTCTGGGGCTGCACACCCCCCTCCCCTTCATGGTGATAATAAAAATAAAAAAACCTCAGTGAGGATACTTACCCTGCGGCGGCTCGCTCCACCCGTCTTGTAGGTGGCAGGACAGGAGCTGTCGTTGGCTGGGAAACCGATCTGCTGGGGGTGAGTGGGCAAAGCGGGGGTCAGTGGGCAGAGTGGGGGATGAGTGGGAAGAGCAGGGGTTAGTGGGCAGAGTCATTGGGCAGAGCAGGGGTCAGTGGGCATAATCAGTAGTCAGAGCAGGGTCAGTAGGCAGAGCTGGGGTCTGTGGGCAGAGCTGGGGTCAGTGGGCATGGTCAGTAGCCAGAGGGGGGGGGTAGGTAGGCAGAGCAGGGTCAGAGGGCAGAGCGGGGGTGAGTGGGCAGAGTGGGGGGTGAATGGGCAGAGCATGGTCAGTGAGCAGGATTGGGGCATCAGTGGTCAGAGCAGGGTCATAGCGGGGGTCAGTGGTCAGAGCAGGGGTTAATGGGCAGAGTGATTGGGCAGAGCAGGGGTCAGTGGGCACAGTCAGTAGGCACAGCAGGGGTTAGTGGGAAAAATCAGTGGGTAGAGCAGGGGTGAGTGGGCAGAGCAGGGGTGAGTGGGCACAGTCAGTGAGCAGAGCAGGGGTCAGCGGGCAGAGCGGGGGTGAGTGGGCAGAGCAGGGTTTAGTGGGCATAGCAAGGGTTATTGGGCACAGTCAGTGGGCAGAACAGGGGTTAGTGGGCAGAGCGGCGGTCAGTGGGCACAGTGAGTGGGCAGAGAAGGGTGAGTGGGTAGAGCATGGGTGAGTGGGCACGGTAAGTTGGCAGAGCAGGGGTCAGTGGGCATGGTGAAAGGGCAGAGCGGGGGGTGTGTGAACAGAGGGTGGTCAGTGGGCAGGCCAGGGTGAGTGGTAAAAGCAGGGGCGAGTGGGCAGAGCGGGGGGTGAGTGGGCAGAGCGGGAGTAAATGAGCAGAGCAGGGTGAGTAGGCAGTGTGAGGGGTCAGTGGCCAGAGCATGGTCAGTGGGCAGTGTGAGGGGTAAGTGGGCATAGCATGTTCAGTGGGCAGTGTGAGGCGTGAGTGGGCAGTGTGAGGGGTGAGTGGGCAGTGTGAGGGGTCAGTGGGCAGAGCAGGGTCAGTGTGAGGGGTGAGTGGGCAGAGCAGGGTCAGTGGGGTGTGTGAGGGGTCAGTGGGCAGAGCAGGGTGAGTGGGCATTGAGGGGTCAGTGGGCAGAGCATGTTCAGTGGGCAGAGGAGGGTCAGTGGGCAGTGTGAGGGGTCAGTGGGCTGAGCAGGGTGAGTGGGCAGAGCAGGGTCAGTGAGGGGTCAGTGGGCAGAGCAGGGTCAGTGTGAGGGGTAAGTGGGGGGTGAGTAGGCAGAGCAGGATGAGTGGCCAGTGTGAGGGGTCAATGGGGCGAGCAGGGTGAGTGGGCAGAGCATGGTCAGTGGGCATAATGGTGGGTGAGTGGACAGAGAGGGGGTGAGTGAGCAGAGAGGGGGTGAGTGGGCAGAATGTGGGTGAGGGGGCAGAGAGGGGGTGAGGGGGCAGAGTTTGGGGGTGAGTGGTCAGAGTGGGGGTCAGTGGTCAGAGTGGGGGTCAGTGGGCAGAGCAGGGGCAGAGTGGGGGTGAGGGGGGCAGAGGGGGTGAGTGGGCAGAGTTGGGGGGTGAGTGGGCAGAGTTGGGGGGTGAGTGGGCAGAGTTGGGGTCAGTGGTCAGAGTGGGGGTGAGTGGGGAGGGTCAGAGTGGGGGTCAATGGTCAGAGTGGGGGTGGGGGGGCAAAGAGGGGGTCAGGGGGAAGAGTAGGGGGGTGAGTGGGCAGAGTTTGGGGGTGAGTGGGCAGAGTGAGGGTCAGTGGTCAGAGTGGGGGTGAGTGGGCAGAGCAGGGTCAGGGGCAGAGAGAGGGTCAGTGTGCAGAGTGGGGGTGAGGGGGCAGAGAGGGGTTCAAGGGGAAGAGTAGGGGGGTGAGTGGGCAGAGTTTGGGGGTGAGTGGGCAGAGTGGGGGCCAGTGGTCAGAGTGGGGGTCAGTGGGCAGAGCAGGGGCAGAGTGGGGGTCAGTGTGCAGAGTGGGGGTGAGGGGGGCAGAGAGGGGTTCAGGGGGAAGAGTAGGGGGGTGAGTGGGCAGAGTTTGGGGGTGAGTGGGCAGAGTGGGGGCCAGTGGTCAGAGTGGGGGTCAGTGGGCAGAGCAGTGGCAGAGTGGGGGTCAGTGTGCAGAGTGGGGGTGAGTGGGCAGGGTCAGAGTGGGGGTCAGTGGGCAGAGCAGGGGGTGAGGGGGGCAGAGGGGGTGAGTGGGCAGAGTTGGGGGGTGAGTGGGCAGAGTTGGGGTCAGTGGTCAGAGTGGGGGTCAGTGGTCAGAGTGGGGGTCAGTGGGCAGAGCAGGGTCAGGGGCAGAGTGGGGGTCAGTGGGCAGAGTGGGGGTGAGGGGGCAGAGTGGGGGTGAGGGGGCAGAGAGGGGGTCAGGGGGAAGAGTAGGGTGGTGAGTGGGCAGAGTTTGGGGGTGAGTGGGCAGAGTGGGGGCCAGTGGTCAGAGTGGGGGTCAGTGGGCAGAGCAGGGGCAGAGTGGGGGTGAGGGGGGCAGAGAGAGGGTGAGGGGGCAGAGTTGGGGGTGAGTGAGGGTCAGAGTGGGGGTCAGGGGCAGAGAGGGGTTCAGGGGGAAGAGTAGGGGGGTGAGTGGGCAGAGTTTGGGGGTGAGTGGGCAGAGTGGGGGCCAGTGGTCAGAGTGGGGGTGAGTGGGCAGAGCAGGGGCAGAGTGGGGGTCAGTGGGCAGAGTGGGGGTGAGGGGGCAGAGAGGGGGTCAGGGGGAAGAGTAGGGGGGTGAGTGGGCAGAGTTTGGGGGTGAGTGGGCAGAGTGGGGGCCAGTGGTCAGAGTGGGGGTCAGTGGGCAGAGCAGGGGCAGAGTGGGGGTGAGGGGGGCAGAGAGGGGGTGAGTGGTCAGAGTGGGGGTCAGGGGCAGAGTGGGGGTCAGTGTGGGGGTGGGTGGTCAGAGTGGGCGTCAGGGGCAGAGTGGGGGTCAGTGGTCAGTGTGGGGGTGGGTGGTCAGAGTGGGCGTCAGGGGCAGAGTGGGGGTCAGTGGTCAGTGTGGGGGTGGGTGGTGAGAGTGGGGGTCAGTGTGGGGGTCAGGGGCAGAGTGAGGGTCAGTGTGGGGGTGGGTGGGCAGAGCGGAGGTGAGGAGATCGTGGGTCAGTGTGCAGCGCAGGGGATGAATAGGCAGAGTAGGTGAGATCGGGACAGGACCTTTGATGACGTCACGGTCATGTGATATGTGACTCCACCCATCATCGTGACGTCATCAGAGGTCCTCAAGCCCCATGAATAGAGATCGTGGCTGGCTGGAGGGAGCTGTGGTAAGAGGCGGGGGGGTGACCGGAGAGTGGGGGGGTGACAGGAGAGTGGGGGGGGACCGGAGAGTGGAGGGCGGCTATGGTGACAGGCAGGGGGGTGATGGGGCAGCGGGGGGAAGTGTTGTGACAGGCGGGGAGCGCGGGCAGTGGAGCATGGCTATGGTGACAGGCAGGGGGGTGATGGGGCAGCAGGGCTGTGGGCCGGATGTGGGTGGGCGCAGACGGGGCTCTGTGCAGGGCCGGTGGCTGGGGCTCTGTGGGTCTGGTGCTTCCGGTTCCGGTGTTTGACACAGGAGGGAGGCCATCACGGAAGCGGAAGCGGATTTTGGGCGGAAGTGGCCTTCGGGTTTTATATAATAGATATTTTGAAGCATCCTTACCTTGCATTATTTTTTTCAAGCCTGCCTAAAACTTAAACTTATAATTTATCTATCTATCTATCTATCTATCTATCTATCTATCTACAGTATCTATCTATATACCGTATTTTTCTGATTATAAGACGCACTTTTGTTCCCCCAAATTTTGGGGGAAAGTGGGGTGTTTGTTTTATAATCCGAATATATGGATTACATACTGCAGGGCAGGGTGGGGGTGGCTCTGGACTGGTGTCTGGGACTGGGGCGGGATGGCTACATGCTGCAGGAGGTAGCGGGAGGTCACGTGCTCCCGCTCATTAGCCTCCTCCAATATGCACTGCACTGCCGCCGTCCATCAACTTGGTGCTGAAACCAGCGCCAAGATCTGGACAGGGGTGCAGCGCACATTAGGTGTGCCTGCACACAGCCCCCTGTGCTGGTACACTTGGCCCCATCACTGTTTAGAGTCCCACTGCTGGTGCGCACATAATAAAATAAAAAAAGACTACTTCACATTCCGACGATCGCTCCGTTCTGCCAGCTGAGCGGTGACATCCTGCTTTGGTGTCGGCCATCGGGTCATGTGACCGGATGTCATCACTGTGCGCTCCCAATGGCCGGGACTAACGCAGAAACTAACTGCTCAGCAGGCAGGACGGAGCGATCATCGGAAGGTGAAGTAATGTTTTTTTTATTTTATTATGTGTGCACCAGCAAAGGATCTCTAAACAGTGATGGGGACAAGTGTGCCAGCACAGGGGGGTGATTGCAGGCACAAGGGCAAGTGTGCCAGCATAGGGGCTTGGGTGCCAGCATTGGGGCAAGTGTGCCAGCACAAGGGGATGTGTGCCATCAATAGGGGATGTGTGCCATCAAAAGGGGACATGTGCCATCAATAGGGGATGTGCGCCATGAAAAGGGGACATGTGCCATCAATAGGGGATGTGTGCCAGCACTGGGGGACGTGTGCCATCTCTGGGGGACATGTGCCACCAATAGGGACGAGTACCATCAATAGGGGATGTGTGCCAGCACTGGGGGATGTGTGCCATCAATAGGGGATGTGTGCAATCAATAGGGGATGTGTGCCAGCACTAGGGGACATGTGCTATCACTGGGGAAGTGTGTCATCAAAAGGGGACATGTGCCATCACTGGAGGATGTGTGCCATCACTGGGGGACATGTGCCATCACTGGAGGATGTGTGCCATCACTGGGGGACATGTGAAATCACTGGAGGATGTGTGCCATCACTGGGGGACATGTGAAATCACTGGAGGATGTGTGCCATCACTGGGGGACATGTGCCATCAAAAGGGGATGTGTGCCATCACTGGGGGGCATGTGCCAGCACAAGTTGGCTTTATGTCATCATAAAGAAAGGTGGTTATATTGGGCACTAAATTTTTTTGTGTTTTGTTTTTGTATGTCAGAAATGTTTTTTTTCTACATTTTGTGTATATTAGTTTACCTGGTGACAATAAATAAGTGAGATGGGAATATATTTGGTTTTTATTAAGTTGCCTAATAATTCTGCACAGTAATAGTTACCTGCACAAACAGATATCCTCCTAAGCAGGGGCTGGCTGGTGGAGCTTATCCCGGGTGGCAGCCTCATTATTTCAGCTCTGAGGAGTGGGTGGGGGGAAGGCTAACAGATCAGATCCGGCCGGGTGAGGAGCGGGGGGGATTTCTGACTCTCACCGAGCCCTGCTCTGTCCCGCTGTGTGGCAGCTGCGACCGCAAACCAAGACCGGCCGGCCCATGTCATTAAAGGAGCGGCCCTAAATTAGGGCAAAACCATCAGCCTGGGGGCAATTGTCCCCCTACCACCTGGGCTAGTCCGCCCCTGCTCCTAAGATATCCAGATAAGATAAGTTGTCAATAATAAAAATAATCCTCTACAATACAACGTGCCTAATAATTCTGCACAGTGTATATGTGAGATTTCCAAACACTAAAATGATTTTTGCTGAAATGTTTAAGGAGCCATATAAAGCCATTTTAATTTAATAATAGATTGAAGTTGCGTTGATAAATGCCTCAAACACAGTCACTTTGTATCTTTTTTTGGCATTGGCAGTGATAAGAGAAATTTCTCCCAAATTCAATATATAGATGATCTTTTTATCTGTCAAAATGTTGAGAACCATAAATATCAAGGTCAAGTGTTGTTCTCATTTGTCCCATAAATTGTGACCGTTGTGTAACAAATACTTGGAATCAATCGTGAAAAAAATAAAGAATCTTCTGTGAACTGTTTGGAAATCTCCTAGTCACCCACAAGATGGCAGCAGAATACTTTACAATCCGGAATATCATGTCACTGTATAAATACTGGAGTAGATTTAGTAATAGAGTCTTTGGAATAAGTCCAGGCCACAGATGAATGGACCCGTGGATGTTCGGGTTCACTCATCTCTAGTCCAGTTATCCTTCCATTCAGAGGTGGACATGTCATTGGTGCAACCTGTGCAGCCGCATAGGGGCCCATTAGGTGAGGGAGCCCATTTTTACCTCCTATGTAGGTAAAATTGTGCATTTTGATGAGTTATTGGACTGCAAAGGGCCCACACACTTCTTCTGCACAAGGGCCCTTTTTTTATCCAATGATTCTTTTTACTCTTCTTATTGGGCAAAATTTGGGCCTTTTGTTTGGTTTTCATCTAACACATACAGTGGGTACGGAAAGTACCCAACTTAATGGTACCATTAGATATCTGGGTATCCACTAGCTGAAGTATATACACTACCGTTCAAAAGTTTGGGGTCACACAGACAATTTTGTGGCCACTCCGTTACAGATAGAATACCGGCTGCCTGCTTCTTCCCTAAATAGTTTACGCATAATTTGGAGGTGTGCTTTGGGTCATTGTCCTGTTGTAGGATGAAATTGGCTATAATCAAGCGCTGTCAACAGGGTATGGCATTGCATTACAAAATAGAGTGATAGCCTTCCTTATTTAAAATCCCTTTCTTCCTGTACAAATCTCCCAGTTTACCAGCACCAAAGCAACCCCAGACCCTCACATGACCTCCACCATGCTTGACAGATGGTGTCAGGCCTCTTCCAGCATCTTTTCAGTTGTTCTGCATCTCACAAATGTTCTTCTGTTTGGTCAAACTTTGATTCTTCTGTCCATAACACTTTGTCCCAATCTTCCCCTGTCCAAAGTCTGTGTTCTTTTGCCCATATACATTTTTTCCTTTTATTAGCCAGATATGGCTTTTTCTTGCCACTCTGCCCTGAAGGCCGGCATCCCGGAGTCGCCTCTTCACTGTAGACATTGACACTGGTGTTTTGCGGGTACTATTTAATGAAGCTGCCAGATGAGGAGCTGTGAGGTGTCGATTTTTCAATCTATTCAAATGTCTTCTCAGAAGACTGCTAGGTCCAAGAGACTGGGGTGAGAGGAGAAAAGGAGAGGGGGCGCAGATCTAAGTGTAGGGGTAAAATACTAATGGTTCAAAAAAGGTAATGTCCTCACCTTTAGATGGTCTTGAGTGTTTGCATATCCATCCGTGGTCGGGTGCCTGGGTCTCAGTCAGGACCTTCTGGCTTGCAGCTCTGTACCGGAGTAGCGAACCGCCCTGCTGGTGAGTTCGTCAAGGCATTAATGGAAACAAGAAAAAACGGTTCTTCCAGTAAGAGCTTCCAGAATGAATCAGGATACTTTGTTTTCTCCAAAATATCTGTTTTATTTCACAAGCATAAGAACATTTTATAGCTTCTCTAATCAGCCAAACCATTTTCAGCTGTGCTAACATACTTGTACAAGGGTTTTCTAGGGTTTTCTAAACATCCATTAGCCCTCCTACACAGTTATGGTACCTTTACACGCCGCTACCGAAGGTAGCAACAGGTAGGCACCGCACGTGCACGTGCGCGTTTTCAACGGTTCCTAACGGTACCTGATGCCGCAAATACACGCCGCCACAAGGTGCTCCACAGAGAATATTTTCGTTCCCCGGAAGTGCCGACGGGTGCCGCAGGTTACCTTCTGTGGAGCACCTTCCCTGACTTACACGCCGCTACCACAAGGGAATCTGGCCGTACATATTGTGCGCCGTAACTACATAGGCGTGACAGAGTTGTGTATTACGCGGCGCTCGTACGGTGATTGGACAATGCAATAACATCATGATTGGCCAGCCAGCGCAGGGAGGCTGGCTAATACATGACGATATAGCAAATGTGTAGTGACTGGTCAGATCTTTAAATATGGCGCCCAGTGCAGGGACAGCCAATGGGTACACAGTAGTCCCCACCAATGATAGCTGATGGGGCGTGGTATACATGACGCTGTAGCACGCCCAGGTAACTCAAATACCTTGCCTGTGCGCCGATTAAACGCCGCCACCATAGGAGTTATGCCTGCTTGTTTTTCAGCATGGCTGAAACACAGGTATCCAAAGAGACAGGGAGGTACAACCTGAACTACACGCCGCCACTTCGCGGTGTTTTGAAGGTAAAAGGTACAATTGTGTCCGATACCTGCCGGTTTCTACGTTTCGGTGGCGGCGTGTAAAGGTACCATTAGCAAACACAATGTACCATTAAAACGCTGGGTGTTGGTTGTTGGAAATGGGCCTCTGTACACCTATGTAGATATTGGATTAAATACCAGACGTTTGCAGCTAGAATAGTCATTTACCACATTAACAATGTATAGAGTGTATTTCTGATTCATTTAATCTTACCTTCATTGAAAATGTGCTTTTCTTTCAAAAATAAGGAAATTTCTAAATGAACTCAAATGTTTCAACAGTAGTGTAAATATTTATCCAGTGGGTGCAGAAAGTATTCAGACCCCTTTACATTTTTCAATCTTTGTTCCATTGCAGCTGTGGCGCCCCACTGGTCAGTGCGCCACAGTAGGAGTACTGCACCCAAAACAGAATGTGCGGTATCCCAGTCATTGGAGGGGCTAATGTTGAACTGAGGCTCTCTTCCCAGCATCCCTACACCTAGACTAGGGGACCAATCAGCTAACCCGTCACCAGGGTAAACCGATCCCGGTGGGAGGAGTGTTAGGGTAGAAGGAGCGGGAAACAAAGAGGCAGACAAGAGAGAGAAGAGGAGAGTCTAGTCTGAGGGACGAAACAAGGAGCAAGTCCTAGGCAGACACCACAGGAAGGGTACCCCAAAAAGGAGGGGCGACCCAGACAAAAGGAGGAGACGTAGTGCCAGATTGTCCAAGAAAACGGTCGGGGGGAATCCTGGCCCACAACGAGTCGAGGTGCAGGCGAGTGCAGCCCTGAGCCGCCAATACCAGTGGGTCACAGGTCTGCCAAGAAGCCCCCGACCTTGTCCACAACGTGCAGCTCCACCAGGTATCCTCAAACTGGATTGAGCCACTTAGAAAAGAAAGGTCACCTCATCACACCCGACGGGCCTGGTAGGAAGTGGGCAGCGCAAGGATAGTAAGGAGGCGCAAGAACAGAGGACAGTGAAAGTACTAAAGAAGGAACACCTGAGAGCCTCAGAAAGACTGTGTTCTCTCTGGTGACTACCCGACCAGCTACCGGCAAAGACTGTGTAACTGTGCACCTGAACTGCTGAGAACTGTTGCCAGTAAAGTACCTGTACAGAGTCAGCAAGCCTCCGGTGTCTTATTCTGCTAAGTTAAAAAAAAACAGCTGCTGCCCCATTGACCAGCTCAGCAGGACTGCCTGCAGGGAGCGTTATCAAGTGGCTGCAATACCATCATCCCCGGCGGTCTAACAGCAGCACTGGTGAGATTACCAGAAATTGCAGGTGGCGTCACAAGACTTTATTGCTTTCTTTTTTATTATTTTTCCCTTTTAACAAGGGACCCCAGGGTTACAGGTCCGGGCAGGCCACCAGTGATATCCCTTTACAGTAAATGCCCGGACGCAGAGTTCCCAAAGACCCCTGGGCGGGTCACAGTCATTTGCTAAATTCAAAAAAGTTCATTTTTTTATCATTAATGCACACTCTGCACCCCATATTCACTGAAAAAACATAAATGTGGAAATTTTGGAAAATTTATTAAAAAAGAAAAACTGAAATCTCACATGGTCATAAGTATTCAGCCCCTTTGCTCAGTATTGAGTATTTGCACCTTTTGAGCTATTACAGCTATGAGTCTTCTTGGGAATGATGCAGTCTTTCCCCCTGGATTTGGGGATCCTCGGCCATTCTTCCTGGCAGATCCTCTCCAGTTCCGTCAGGTTGGATGGTGAACGTTGGTGGAGCCATTGTCAGGTCTCTCCAGAGATGCTCCATTGGGTTTAGGTCAGGGCTGTGGCTGGGCCGGTCAGGAATGGTCACAGAGTTGTTGTGAAGCCGCTCCTTTGTTATTTTAGTTGTGTGCTTAGGGGCATTGTTTGTTGGAAGGTGAACCTTTGGCCAAGTCTGAGGCCTGAGATAGGGTGCAGGGTGTAGATTAATGAGAAAAAAATGAACTTTTATGAATTTACCAAATGGCTGCAATGAAACAGAGTGAAAATTTTAAAGGGGTCTGAATACTTTCCGTACCCACTGTAATTGCACCATGTTGTAATATCTGGTTCCCGTTCCCTATGTTTCTATTTTGGCCACTGCACCTCGTTTGTGGGTGACATATGACAGCGATAGATTTGTTCCCTGAGATTTTTGATGCGGCTAAATCAGCGATCTATGATGTTAAATCTTTTCTGGTTTTGATTACTCCTTCCTGAGAGCCCTGTCTACCAGCTATTTAAGCTCCTGGGCTTCTGACTTACTCTGCCAGCAAATCATTTCTGCTTACCTGATCTACAGCCCTAGTCCTTGCTCTTGTTGTGTCTTCCAGATTTCTATTTTCTGACCTCTGCTTATATTTTAACCCTGTTTGCTTTCTGATTTTGCCCTTGATGTGACGTATTGACACAGTGCAACAAACTTCCTTACGCCAGCTCGCTTCACCAGTCAGCAGCTGGCTCATAGGAAGGGAAAACAAACATGATCTAGCAAAATGGCCATGATAATACTTTGCAAGACAAATACATAAAGCTAATGAAAATTTGTGTGAGGAAAAGAGACATAACAAAAACTGTTTAGGAATAGATTGAAAAATTGAGAAACTTAGCTGAGATTTTGGCCAATTCATGACAGCCCGATAACCAACCTCAAGGTGTTGTCCTGTAATGTGTACCAGTATGATTGCAACAGGGGACAGGGAGCCGGAGAACACACTTACTGTGTCTACAGCCTTGACGACACCCTGCTTAATACCATAGAAGAATGTAAGTAATACTTAGCGCAGACAGGGACGGTTAGGGATGTACTAGGCAGCTGCAGGGACAGATAGTGATAGGTTTGGGGGAAAACTGAAGGTGACAGGTTCCCTTTAATGCAAATGGTACAGTAGTGTGAAAAAGTGTTTGCACCTTTTCTAATTTCTTATTCTTTTGCACATTTAAATGTTTCAGATCACCGAACAAATTTAAATATTAGACAAAGGTAACCCAACGAATCACAAAATGCAGTTTATAACTGAAGGTCTTTAATATTTAGGGGAAAAAGAAATCCAAACCTGTAGGGCCCTGTGTGAAAAAGTAATCGCCCCCATATCTAAGTAACCGGTTGGTCCCTTAGCTGCAAGAACTGCAATCAAGCGTTTGTGATAACTGGTAATGAGTTTCTTCCAAGGCACTGGAGGAATTTTGGCCGCTGACCTTTGGAGAATCTTTGTAATTCGGCCCCATTGGAGGTTTCTGAGCATGAACCGCCTTTTTGAAGTCATGCCACAGTATCTCAATCAGATTAAGGTCAGGACTTTGACTAGGTCACTCCAATGTCTTAATTTGGTTTTTCTTCAGCCATTCAGAGGTGACCTGCCCTTGAATTTTGGACCATTGTCTTGCTGTATAACCCAAGTGCTCTTCAGCTTGAGGTCATGAACAGATGACCGGATATTGTCTACGATTAAGGCGTCACCTCCGAAACGCATCAGCAGGGGCTGCATGTATGAACATGTATTGAGAATAAAGAACCTTTTTAAGGCTATCCGGTGCTAGCCATCTTTGAACATTTTCTATGTAACAATGCGGACGCCAGCCACAGTCGTGCACTGGTGGAATCAGCCAAGGCACAGGGTGAGCTCTCCCAATCCCCATTCCTATTGTCTTTCAGGACATTTTGATAGACAGCAGAATTCATGACCATAGCATCATTACCATAGCAAGTCTTCCACGTCCCTGAATGAGCAAAACAGCCCCAGACCACCATACTACCACCACCACTGTTGCTTTTCTGAAATGCTGTGTTTCTTCTACGCTAGATCTAATAGTACATTCACCTTCCCAAAAGTTAAACTTTTGTCTCATCAATCCACAGATTATTTCCCCAAAAGTCTTGGGGATCATCAAGATGTTTGGCTTAACTGAGGCAGGTGAGACTTGCCGATGTCTGGATGTTGTTGTGGCGTCTTGTGTAACCTATTGGATGAGTTGTTGCTGCACTCTTAGGGTAATTTTGGTCAGCCGGTCACTACTGGGAAGGTTCATCACTGTTCCATGTTTTCACCATTTGTGGATAATGGCTCTCACGGTGGTTTGCTGGAGTCCCAACACTTTAGAAATGGCTTTATAATCTTATCCAGACTGATAGATCTGAAATTACTTTGTTTCTCATTGGTTCCTGAATTTCTTGATGATCACTAGCTTTTGAGAATCTTTTGGTCTACTTCACTTTGTCAGGCAGGTCTTATTTAAGTGATTTCTTGATTGAGAACAGGTGTGGCAGTAATCAGGCCTGGGTGGGGCTAGGGAGATTTAACTCAGTTTCTCAAAGATGTGAAAAACCACAGTTAATTTCTGTTTTAAGGGGGTGGTGGGGGACAATCATTTTTTCACACAGACCCTTAATAAATAATAAAAATCTTAATTTAATCATTGCATTTTGCAATTACTTGTGTTATCTTTTTCTAAAATTTACATTTCTTTGGTGAACTTAAACATTTAAGTGTGATATACATGCAAAAGAATAAGAAATCAGGAAGGGACAAACACTTTTCCACACCGTTATATATATGGCAGGTCTTAGGGTATATGTTTGACTACCTGCTGCAATCATGAACCATCAGCACAAACAGAGTGGGCATAAAAAACAAAGGTCTTAACTGGATCCAGCAAGTCACAAAAACAGAGACAGAAGCAGAAGAAACACAAAACATTTCCTTTTACTAGGGGAAAAGAAGGCAATATTTAGAGTAAGATACACAGATAAGCTATTTCCCCAGTGCTGCTATATCTATTAACATACATCCAGCATCAGGCTAGGGGTCAGTGTGTTAACTCAGTGTTCCTCCTCAGTGTGAGGAAACAACGCCAGGAATAAATTTACCCAAAACATACACGGAAAAACTAACGATAATAAACCACATACAGCAGCAAAACAGGCGTAAGGCTGCCTTCACATTTGCGTTTGTTAGGCAGTGCACTGAACGCAACCAAACGCTTGCGCACATGCGTTCCTATGTTTAACATGGGAACGCACGTGCCTGCATTTTGGCTGGATTCAGTTGCGTTTGCGTATGGATGCGCATAATTTGTGCGCCCTCCACCGCACTCAGAACGCAGCCCTGTTGCATTTTTTGTGCGTTCGCGGGCGCTTGTTTTATCTGCAAAAAATGCATGGAAGTCAATGAATCCGCAGTGTCCTCCGCATGACAGCGCAGGAGAACGCTGCAGATCTCATTGAAATCTCTCCCGGTGGCCGCCGGTGATCAGCTAAAGCCGCCACTGATCTCCCGCCGGTGTCAGCGGGAAGAAACAGCTGATCTGACAGCTGTTTAAATCTCCTGCGCTGACACCGAATAGGTGATGTCGGCGCGGGAGATTTGAAGCAGCGATCAGCTGTTTCTTATCTCCTGCACCGATATCACCCTATTCGGTGTCGGCGCGGGAGATTTAAACAGCTGTCAGATCAGCTGTTTCTTCCCGCTGACACCGGCGGGAGAGCAGCTGTGCCGGGAGGAGGAGATCTCTGCCGCTGATCTCCTCCTCCCAGCTGCCCCCGAGACAGCTGATTGGTTGCCCAGGCACCATACTAATGTGATCATTAAAAAGTTCCAGGTTTCTTCAACAATTTTGCGCGCAGTCGGTCCCTTTAAATATTTCAGCTAGTGGATACCTGGATATCTAATGATACCGTGATACCGTTAAGTTCGGTTGCAGTCCACACCTGACCTGGGGAAGTACGGATTGCAGTTACTTCCAATGGTCTTTGACACCAAAAACACTACAGCAGTAAACAAAAGTAGCCCGTTGTCTTGTTTGAAGGGGATATTAATGGTCCCGTCACACGGCACGACCTGGCCAGCGATGTCGGAAGCAATGCGCGGGTGCCCGCTCCGTTCCGACATCGCTGGCCAGCTGTCACACAGCATCGCTGCGGCCGGCGACACCGCAGAGATGCAGGCGGTGACATCACTCGCTGGGCTTAGCCCAGCGAGCGATCCGCAGCAACGCTGCGGTATAGGCTGGATCGCCGCCGACATCGCTCTGGCGATGTAACACGGCGCGATCCAGCCTTATCGCAGGTCGCAGGTTGACAGGTTTACGGTTATTCCCGTAAACCTGACAACCTGCGACCGGCGATAAAACGCGGTCGCGGCGCTCATTTACACAGCGCGACGCCGCTAGCGACATTGCTGATACGTCATTTTTTCGGCGATGTCGCTAGCGGCGTCACCAGGTGTGAAGCCACCTTAAGTCTCTGTAGCTTTCAGGGTACAAAGTATGTTCACCTGGGGAACATCATCAAAGCCTGCAGTCTCACTTAAGTTCCTCACAGTGGGTATTCAGTCTTTTTATTATTATTATTAATTTATATAGCGCCATTAGGTTCCATGGCGCTTTACATGAGGATAAGGGAGACAAGCACAAGTACACTAAATCTAGGCGATCAGGACGTACAGGTGCAGGAGGGGCAGGGACCCTCTCCACGAGGGCTCATAGTCTACGAGGGGCGGGTGGGGATACAGTAGGATGGGGGTCTTTCCTCTCACAACCCGGCTGGCCCCTCTCCACCAATGCACTCCTCAGCTGGCAGTTCACTTGCTTCTTTTAGGGGAATGAGTCCTTGGTCCCATCCTGTTGAGTTAATCATCGTCCGGTCTCAGCGTTATCCGACAAAGACTTCCCCAAAGCTACTCCCCTGCTCGCAGCCCTTCAGGACGCTTGGCTCCCTCCGCTTCTCCAACTGTTTTTCACCTGCGTCACAACAGCTCACCTCAGCTCTCGTCCCCCACCTTTAGTAGGCAGAAAATCTCTGGGTCCTAGAGCCCCCAATGTGAAAGAAATGTCCCTTTGTACAGATCTCTGCACACTCCTACAGGGGTGCTGTCATTTTGAGTATGGGGTTCCAAGTCAGAAGTAGAGAAGTGCTAACTAGTGCAATGCTAATGACGTATTCCCAGCCTTTGGGACTTCCAATGACAGCCCACACTAGCAAAAACGGACTACAAGTTAGAGGTACCGTTGGGACTGAGAGCAGGGCCAACATCTTTGTAATCTTTGGTGCCTTCTCTACTCACATTGTTATAGAATATATTTTTCTTTAATTCTTAGATCATAAATGATGTCATCAGAATGTTTCCTCTTATGTAGCGAGGTGCATAAAGTCATAATAAAAGGCTGTAAACTAAAATAGTGCTCAGAGGTGGGGCTACTCAACCTGGAACCGCCCCCGAGGAGCACATTTGTGATTGAATTTTCATAATAACCATGTTACAAGGTTTTTTTGCTGCTAGATATTAAAATAAATGAAAATATAACATCTGTTGTATCCAGAGTGTATTGGTGTAATGGATATTGAGTTAAAATAACATCTTTCACCCCTTTAGGTTTTGTAACGCCCACTTCTTGTTTTCTTACCTTTTCGCCTTGCTGCAGTCCTTTTGTACATTAACATACAGTAGTATGTCTGTGCATATTGCTGAATGATAATGTTTATTCGTGAATTTCAATTAAGATTTTAACACCCGCCTGAGAAAATCTCAGTAATCCTTCTACAAAGGTACAAAATGAGTGCCTGATCCAAGCTCCGGGCTGCTGGCTATGTGTTACATCAGCTTAATATATTGAACCCAGGGGGACTCAGTACTCAGCCTGTGTATAAATGAGATGCAGAGAGCAGCTGTATGTGGAAATCAATGACAGGAATAGCTCAGAGCTGAGGTGCAAGGTTAACTGCTATTGCTTCTGGCTTCCATGCTGACATTCACATGACTTCCAGTAACCTTCAAGGGACAGAACTGAGAAACATACAGAAAATTACCCATTGTTCAGTATGGAAGACATTTTGAAGAATTTACTTTGATAGACCATCTTTGCAAGATCATTGAGGTCAATCTGCAGGGCTATTATTGTTATTGTTTAACGACCTTCAGCTCGATCTTGAGTCATAGTGACTTGATGGATGAACGCTCTGTAGGATGATCGATCTTGCGCAGCCTAGATAGGTCCACCAGGGTCTTCATCAAGCCTAAGTAGGTCCATCAGGGTCTTTCTAAACCTAGATAGATCCACCAAATAAATCCACCAAGGTCTTCTTCAAGCCTAGATAGATCCACCAGGGTCTTCAGTAAGCCTAAATAGGTCTACCAGGGTCTTCTCCAAGCCTGGATAGGTCTACCAGGGTCTTCTCCAAGGCTGGATAGGTCCACCAGGGTCTTCTCCAAGCCTAGATAGATCCACCAGGGTCTTTCTAAACCTAGATAGATCCACCAGGGTCTTCTTCAAGCCTAGATAGATCCACCAGGGTCTTCACCAAGCCTAAATAGGTCTACCAGGGTCTTCTCCAAGCCTGGATAGGTCCACCAGGGTCTTCTCCAAGCCTGGATAGGTCAACCAGGGTCTTCTCCAAGCCTGGATAGGTCCACCAGGGTCTTTCTAAACCTAGATAGATCCACCAGGGTCTTCTTCAAGCCTAGATAGATTCACCAGGGTCTTCTTCAAGCCTAGATAGATCCACCAGGGTCTTCACCAAGCCTAAATAGGTCTACCAGGGTCTTCTCCAAGCCTGGATAGGTCTACCAGGGTCTTCTCCAAGCCTGTATAGGTCTACCAGGGTCTTCTCCAAGCCTGGATAGGTCCACCAGGGTCTTCTCCAAGCCTGGATAGGTCCACCAGGGTCCTTGTAAACCTAGATAGATCCACCAGGGTCTTCTTCAAGCCTAGATAGATCCACCAGGGTCTTCACCAAGCCTAAATAGGTCTACCAGGGTCTTCTCCAAGCCTGGATAGGTCCACCAGGGTCTTTGTAAACCTAGATAGATCCACCAGGGTCTTCTTCAAACCTAGATAGATCCACCAGGGTCTTCACCAAGCCTAAATAGGTCTACCAAGGTCTTCTCCAAGCCTGGAAAGGTCTATCAGGGTCTTCTGCAAACCTAGCTAGGTCCACCAGGGTCTTCTCCAAGCCTGGATAGGTCCACCAGGGTCTTCTCCAAGCCTAGATAGGTCCACCAGGGTCTTCTCCAAGCCTAGATAGGTCCACCAGGGTGTTCTCCACCATTATCTGTATAGTATCAAACCATTGGGTTGCTGGTCTTCCTCTTTGCCTTGTTCCTTATATTATTCTGACCATGATGTCCTCCAGTGATTACTTTCTTCTTATCATGTGTCTAAACTAGGTAAGTCATAGCTTGGTGATCCCTGCTTCAAGTGACATGTCTTGCTTGATTTATTTCACAATGAAGGCTTGTTCTTCTTGCTATCCATGGTATTGATAACATCCTTTTCCAGCCCCTTATTTTGAAGGCGTTGATTCTTCTTCTGTCTTGTGCCTTTATCATAAAGAGGTGACCAGACTATGTTCAAGCCGTGTCTTTGTTGCCAGGGATCTCCAGGACTACAAAGAGTAAAGCACCACCAAGGCGGATTTCTTTTTTTAGCACTGAAGGGAGTGGTGCATTACATGTAATCCACCTGCCTTTAGTTTTATACTCAGCCTTAGGGGATGCTCCATCCTATGGCCCCATCTTGGCATCTGACTTGCTGGAAGTCATAGGTTATATCACAAGCACTTAATGCATCTCTATGAGAGCCAGAACAAGGCTTTCATAATGATGCATTGAAAAGTGACTTCTAGCTCCTTGAAGCACTGGCGCTGCCAACAGGTCACTTGTTGTCGCAGACTGACCCAAGTCCTTCTGGAAAAGGATGAAGGTGGCAGAAAGTGAGTCATATTACTAGGGGCAGCGGGCTTACATATAAAGCACCACATCACAAAGTTCACTGATCTCAGGGAGACAAGTCGAGGAAAACACTGCGGGCAGCCGGCAAAAGCGCTAAAACACTGAAAATCTAGGCTCATTGCTCCCTGAGAATCTCGAATATGCAAATAGTCTGTGGAGCCTCGATTAAGAGTCTCAAACACAGGACTAGCCATATATCCCTCCAGGGAAGGACCTAGCCAAGGGGTGGCTCCTTGCAGAGAACACCATAACCACCATGTTAAGTGGCCCTTTCAGTCAATATCCAACTCTTTACGAGTTTAAAGATATGACAAGGGAATACCAAAGCCAAGTATCCATTTGAGCGCTTTTGCCGGCTGCCCGCGGTGTTTTCCTCGATTGGTCTGCCTGAGATCAGTGATTGCTTCGTGATGTTGGTCTACTAGGCCTTGCTCCCACCTAGCCAGAATCCTACTCTACACTGATCAAGGGCAACACCCTGAAACAGCTGTGTGTGGATGGATACCTGGCCTTGGTATTCCCTTGTCATATTCGTGAAGAGCTGGATGTTGACTGAAAGGGCCACTTAATATGGTGGTTATGGTGGTTTCCGCAAGGAGCCACCCCAGGGCTAGGTCCTTCCCTGGAGGGATATCTGGCTAGTGCTGTGTTTGAGACGCTTAAACGAGGCTCCACGGACTCTGTTTGCATATATATTAAGCACACTGTGGTAGAATAAAAAGAAAAGCTGAAGCGGTGCTTTAAACATGCCTATTTAGTGATGCCAGAGAAACACTAGTGTAACGACCATCCGCTGGGAGGCTGAGCTGCTGGTAAGGCAGGCTCCAATGTATTTGAAGGGCACGGTTACCTCCCATAGGCTGGAGCTCACAGCCTGATGATCTCATCCGGACCACCCCTAGAACCAGGCCAGATGGTGATGCACGACTGGCTCCACCCACTTAACGGACACCTTTGCAGGGCCCGCTCCTCTGTGACCAACACCACCCAGAGGGGAAACACAGTGGTGCTTAGCGACAGAGGCAGACGTCGCGGGAGCAGTTCCATATGAGGACAAGGCCCTCCTATCACCGGCGCCACCAGCCGAAGGAATCCGGCTCCTCCCAGCGGCCGAGGCAGGAACACCAGCCACCGAGTCCAATGGCGATGTGACAACTAGGGAGTACTTTGGTATACTGGGCTACGCCTGGATTTTGATAAATACTAGAGATTAGCTAACTAAATTAGAATTTCTGGGAATTTGGTAAGCCAGGGAAGTTTATATGACTTGCTATTAACGTTGCACACCATTTTACTCATTGCAAAAAATTGAATAAACCATAGTAGGTGTGGCAGGGTGAGATTCCCCTTAACCCCTTCCCGACTCATGAAGTTGTACAACGTAATGGGCCGGTAAGGGGGGTTTGATGTGAGCTCCGGCGCGGCGCTCACATCAAACACCCGACATCTCAGCTGATCTCATCAGCTGAGATGTCAGGGTAACAGCACTGATCGGATCCAGGAGCCGATCAGCGCTGTTAACCCCTTGGATCCCGCTGTCAATCACTGACAGCGGGATCCAAAGCGGCTGCGGCGGGGAACACGCTGTTCACTGCCTGTTCCGGAGATCCTGCGATAATATCGCGGGATCTCCGGCACTCACGTGACAGCCCGGGGTCCTGGCTAGACCCCGGATGCTGTCCGAGAGCACTTCCGAGTTGTGGTTGGCAGGAGCTGCCAACCACAACACGGCCGCGATTCTGGGAGATAGTGATGAGCTGCAGCTCATCTGTATCTCCCAGAAGCGATCAGACTGTGCAGCAAGGTGCCTCTTAAAAGGGACAGTGTAAAAATAAGAATGAATAAAAAAATAAATACAAGTATTAAAAAAAAAGTACATGTTTGGTATCGCCGTGTTCAGAATCGCCCGATCTATAATCATATTAAATCCGTTAATGAGAGCCGTAAACGCCGTAACGGAAAAAATGGTCCAAACGCCAAAATTCAGTTTTTTTGGTAGCCGCAACATTGCTATAAAATGTAATAACGGGCGATCAAAACTGTAGATCCCCCTAAAAATGGTATCATTAGAAACGTTAGCTCAAGACGCAAAATATAAGCCGTTACACAGCCCCAGATCCTGAAAAATGAGAACACTACGGATCACAGAACATGGCGCAAAAAGTCAATTTTTTTTTCCAAACTTCTGAATTCTTTTTCGCCACTTAGATACCAGTAAAGGTAACATGTTGGATGTCTACAAACTCGTACCGACCTGAGGCATCACCCCGTCATGTCGTTTTTACCATATAGTGATCATTGAAACTAAAATACCCAAAAAATAAACGTGTTATTGCACTTTTTTTGCAATTTCCCTGTACACTATATGGTAAAATAAATGATTGCATATGAAAGTACAACTTGTCCCGCAAAAAACAAGCCGTCATATGTCTATATTGATGGAAAAATAAAAAAATAATGGCTTTTGGAAGCAGGGGAGCAAAAAACGAAAATTAAAAATGAAAAATTCCAAGGTCATGAAGGGGTTAATATCTTGCAACTATCACATCACATGATACAGCACAGTTAATAAAGATAGACTATCATAGTGTGTATAAAAGCAGGAGCAGGGAATGCAGCAGCTATTTTGTGTTGAATCTGGATGGTGAGAGGAGCATAGCTCACAGTTGTGCTTAAGATATAGTAAGATAAAGCCATAAATATGTTGAATACAGTCCTAGGAGACTTCACAGTCTTACCAGCGGTGTAACTAGGTTTCATGGCGCCCAGGGCAAAGATCTATTTCGGCTGTCAGCTTTCAGCCTTGGTTGAGTACCGGGGGGGGGGGGGTGAGAGCAATTGGGTGCTATCAGCTGTCAGCCCCGAGGAGCGGGAAGGGGGGGGGGCGGTTGGTGCCGGTGCCCGCCCTCTGAGTTGCAACATTTTTTGTATTGCTTTAGATTTGTATCATATATAGAATCTCTTGGAAAAATTTGTCCAGCCTAATGAATCTGAATTCAAAAGATTTGTTTAGTTCAGAAGAGAGAAGCTTTAAGCATGCTGTAGCATCTGCATCCACGACCCCAGTATCTTCACTGCCGGGTGGTCATGGCATAGTCACCACTCTGGTGGTCATGGCATAGTCACCACTCTGGTGGTCATGGCATAGTCACCACTCTGGTGGTCCCGTGGTGTCTGCCCAGGCTCCATTTCCAGACCAACACCGTACAGAGCCATTGGCATTTGCCACAGCACATCAAGATTGGCTGATTCGACATTGGTGTCCTGTGCTCTTCGCGGATTAGAAAAGGTTCACACTGAGTACAAGTGACAGAGTCTGGAGACGCCGTAGAGGAAATTCTGCTGCCTACAACATCCTCCAGCCTGACAAGTTTGGTAGTTCAGTAATGGTGTGGGGAGGCATTTCTTTGGAGGGCCATAAAGCACTACATGTACTAGCCAGAAGTACCCTGACTGCTGTTCAGGGGCGGACCTACCGTGGTGCAGCTGGTTCAGCTGCACCAGGGCCCCGACCGGGTAGGGGGATCCTCAACCGCCTGTAGGGGGCCCTGCACAGCCGCCCCCCGTGACCCTGTGTCAGAAGAGAGGAGGTTAACTGAGTGAAGCTTCCTGCTTCCCTTGGCTGTTCCCGCCCCTCCTCTCCTCTGCAGCCCCGGCCCCCGGACCTGCAATGCGCGTATCGACGCAGGTAGGAGCCGCTCGAAAAAAAACCCTCTCCGCCCCTCAACTACAGCTGCTAGCACTCCCCCAGCTCCTCAACTACAGCTGCACCAGGGCCCGCCACGCTCAAGTTCCGCCACTGCTGCTGTTAGGTAACAGGATGAGATCTTCAGACACATTATAAGATGATGTGCAGGTGCAGTATGCCCTGGGTTTTTAGGGTACGTCACACTTGGCGACGCCCCAGCGATCCCGACAGCGATACGACCTGGTAGGGATCGCTGGAGCGTTGCTACGTGGTTGCTGGTGAGATGTCAAACAGTCAGATTGAGTCGGTCGACAGGGTAGGGGTACTCGGATACTGGGACAGGTGGATACTTCAATGGGGATCACGGCTGGTCGGTTCCCAGTTCCGTGCCCTGGACCCTCAGTGGCAGGGGTGGGGGTGATGATGATGGGGGAATGGTAACGTGACACCACCTGTAGTACCTGGTAATAGGATTACCGGCGCTGTGGCCGGCCACTGAGGTGATGTAAATGCAGCTTTGGCACTACAGCTCCCCACAGGTGGAGCTTTACCTCAGGGCAGCGGGTGGATGAGGGGAGTCGTAGTAGCGGTTCTGCTGTGAACGCTGCAGGCAGCGGCGGTGAAGCAGGCACACACACACAATAGTCTCTGTTTTGTTACCTTTCTACTGATGTCCGGTAAAAGGCACGGTACAGGAGGGTAAACAGGTTTCGGTACAGCTTGGGACGTTCACCTTGGAGAGTTGTGAGGCCTCCTCTGTTAATGTGTTCGGTAATTGGGGTAAGTTCTGCCTTTACCTGCCGCACTTTCTCCCTCTCAGGGTGCTACTCCACAACCGACAATGAGGACCTTGCTGTGGGGGATCCCTATTCTCCTCTTGGGCCCCTGGTCCTATGCTTGATCAGGTTTGGTGTCTCACTTGGTTTAGCTTCAGGGAGACTAGATCCTCCTGGTTGGTCCGGGCTTTATCTGCTACACTTAGATGAATAGCAACTTCGGACTTCGGTGTTCAAGTGGGCTAAAGAGATACCATGTGTGTTCCCTTCTTCTTTCTTCCTACTTCTTCCAATGCCCTCCGTCCCTCTCCTAGGGTGTTGCACAGCTGGGGTCAGCTTCCTGGTTCTGGGCCTGGCTTAGTCCCAGCAGCCAGCTCCTTCCAGTCCTTCCACTCCACTTTACTGTCTAGCTGGAACTAACTGACTCCTCCCCTCAGGCCTGGTTCTTTATATGGGATCTGACTTAAGGACAGCCAGTGGTGCTTCCCCTCCAGGTCTGGGGTGGAAGGTGTTGGGTGCTGTGTGGGCCAAGGTGTACATCCCTCCCTGCACCGGTGGGTCCTGTGGCAATCCCCCGCAGGGGTGCCACAAGATCTCACCAGCGACAAAGCAACGATACAATAGCCGTTGGGAACCTGTCACTCTCGGGTGTAGTATTGAGATCCTTGGTTGTTGTCCCTGTCAAACACAGTGATGCACGCTGCCCAGCGGGAGCGAGACGACCAAAAAATGGTCCAGAACGGTTTGTAATGATCAGCGATCTCACAGCGGGGGCCTGGTCGCTGCTACGTGTCAAACGTAACGATGACCTTGCTGCTGAGGTCATTGTTGCGTCACAAAACTTGTAACTGAGCAGCGATCTCGCTTAGTGTGGTGGGGGCTTTACTGATGCATGACAATGCTAGGCCTCATATGGCTGAAGTGTCAGCAGTTCCTGCATGATGAAGGCATTGATGCTGTGGACTGGCCTGCTCGTTCTGCAGCCCTGAATCCAATCGAGCACATCTGGGACCTCATGCCTTGCTCCATCTACCAATGCCACGTTGCATCACAGACTGTCCACGAGTTGACTGATGCATTAATCCAGATCTGGGAGGAGATCCCTCAGGAGAACATATGCCGCCTCATCAGGAGCATTCCCAATGGGTTGTAGGGGGGTCATTCAGGCACATCGAGGCCACACATACTACTGAGCCTGATCTAGAGCATACCTAGACATCAGACGCATGCCCAGGCATTGCAGGGAGGTCATACAAACATGTGGAGGCCACACACTACTGAGCCTCATCAGGAGCATGTTCAGGCATTGTAGGGAGGTCATAAAGACACGTGAAGGCCACACACTACTGAACCTCATCAGGAAAATGCTCAGGCATTGTAGGGTGGTCATACAGATACGTGGAGGCAACACACTACTGAGCCTCATCAGGAGAATACTCAGGCATTGTAGGGAGATCATACAGACTTGTGGAGGCCACACACTACTGAGCCTCATCAGGAGCATGTTCAGGCATTGTATGGAGGTCAGACAGACACATAGATGCCACACACTACTGAACCTCATCAGGAATATGCCCAGGCATTGTAGGGAGGTCAGACAGACACGTGGAGGCCACACACTACTAAGCCTCAACAGGTGCATGCCCAGACATTGTAGAGAGGTCATAAAGACACGTGAAGGCCACATACTACTGAACCTCATCAGGGAAATGCTCAGGCATTGTAGGGTGGTCATACAGACACGTGGAGGCCACACACAACTGACCCTCATCAGGGGCATGCCCAGGCATTGTAGGTAGGTCATACAGGCATTTGAAGGCCACACACAACTGACCCTCATCAGAGGCATGCCCAGGCATGGTAGGGAGGTCATACAGACACGTGGAGGCCACACACAACTGACCCTCATCAGGGTCATGCCCAGGCATTGTAGGTAGGTCATACCTACACGTGGAGGCCACACACTACTGAGCCTCATCAGAAGCATGCTCAGGCATTGTAGGTAGGTCATACCTACACGTGGAGGCCACACACAACTGGCCCTCATCAGGGGCATGCCCAGGCATTGTAGGTAGGTCATACAGACACGTGGAGGCCACACACAACTGACCCTCATCAGAGGCATGCCCAGGCATGGTAGGGAGGTCATACAGACACGTGGAGGCCACACACAACTGACCCTCATCAGGGTCATGCCCAGGCATTGTAGGTAGGTCATACCTACACGTGGAGGCCACACACTACTGAGCCTCATCAGAAGCATGCTCAGGCATTGTAGGTAGGTCATACCTACACGTGGAGGCCACACACAACTGACCCTCATCAGGGTCATGCCCAGGCATTGTAGGTAGGTCATACCTACACGTGGAGGCCACACACTACTGAGCCTCATCAGAAGCATGCTCAGGCATTGTAGGTAGGTCATACCTACACGTGGAGGCCACACACAACTGACCCTCATCAGGGCATGCCCAGGCATGGTAGGTAGGTCGTACAGGCATGTGAAGGCCACACATTTCCCTTGTGTTGAGGCAATTCCACTGAAGTTGGCACAGCCTGTAATTTAATTTTCCACTTTGATTTGAGTCTGATTCCAAATCCAGACCTTTATGGGATATTGATTTTGATTTCCATTGATCATTTTCATGTTTCATTATTCACAATGCATTCCACTTTGTAATGAATAAAGATTTTCAACTGGAATATTTCATTCATTGAGACTTAGGATGTGGTATTTTAGCGTTCCCATTATTTTTTCGAGCAGTGTATTTCAATATTTGCAGCCAAGATGAAATATATGCAGATGACTTACAAACTAAAATTAGCGTAAAACATGTAAAATGCAAACCAAAATATCATGCTAATAAAATGAGGCAATCCTTTTAGGTTTTCGGCACTAAGTATGTTTTCACCAGATGTTCTTATCTTGCTCATATATAGGATAAGTAATGGAAGTGATCCATCTGCTAAGCATAGGATGGTGGAGAGCAGGATTTCCTCGGCTCCTGTTCGCATTCTGCATTTCCCAGCATTGGAGATAAATCATTGTGCAAAGCGTGAGAGGAGCTGTCTGCTTCCAACCTGCAGGTTAAGATATATCCAGTCTGCAGGATCTTTTATGCACCCTCCTTGTAATGAAATGGTTTGTGTTTGCTGTTTAATTCATGCCCGCCATTGATTTATACAGCAATTATTAAATGGAGATTTCTTTTGCCCTGCTACATCTGAGATCAATTACGGGGCTTGTAAATCTCTGTCTGTAGGTAAATGACCAAATCCGCAAAAACATTTAAAGAAATAAGCAGGTGATTGTTCTAAATATTATTTAAAGTGTAAATGTCATTTCATTGAAAAAAATGATAGGTCACATAGCAGATAAGATATTGCTTTTTTTGTGCCATATGATGTATTTTCTCACATTTTTCCGTGCTCTTTTAAAAACTGAGTTGTATGGATGTGTGGCCTTGGACAGCGTCTTCCAGCACTGTGTGTGTATTTCCACAGCTTCTGAGAGCAGTCTGATAGTGAGCAGTGTGGGGAGCCAGCAGGCAAGGGGTTAGCAGAGATCATAACTGAGCTGTGTGGAGCCAGATGACAGAACAGAGAGGCTACATCCTGACATTGCTTAGCTTTGTGCTGTAATCTGATACATTGTTTCCTCATCAGCAGGGGCGTAACTACAATAGGTGCAGGGGTTGTGATCGCACCCGGGCCCTGCAGCCTAAGGGGGCCCCAAAAGCCCCTTTGGCCCATAGAAAAAGACTAATATTATTAAAGATTTGCAATAATTGGGGGCACCGTTGGAGCTTTCGCATCAGGCCCCTTGGCCTGAAGTTACGCCACTGATCATCAGCTAAAGTCTGCACATGCCCGTATTCACTGAAGACGGATTTGACTGATAATAGACTTATGTCTGCTTCACACACAGTGCAGTGGGGACACTTTATGGAAGGTTTATAAATGGCAACCAACCAGAATTTTGTAATGAAGTATGTTTGAAAGTTTATTGAAATCACTTGCTCTACATTATTATTAAATACAAATTTAAACGGCGGTTATATTTTACTAATACACCTAGTCTGTGTATGTGAAATTACACAGAAATAGAGCATAGGGGTGTAGTTATAGTCGGTCTACAGGTAGATGTTGCATCCAGACCCTTTGCTACATATGAAGACATCAGTCCTTACGTTTTCTTTTGACTTAACCTAGCCTGAAATGAGTGGGGTAAGCTTTTAAGATTGAAGATAGACATATAGTAAGTCCATCAAGTGTAACCTATAGCCTAACATGTTGATTCAGAGGAAGGCAAAAAAAACCTCATGGGGCAAGCGTCAGTAAGATAATTCCTTCCCGACTCCGCATGCGTCAATCAGATTGGTTGCCTGCATAAATGCCGTCTTACAGAATCTACTGCCTATAACTTGTAGTATTATATTTATGAAGAAAGGCATCCAGGCCCTCCAGGAACGTCTTTAGGGAATCAACCATTACATCATGTGGCAGAGAGGTCAGTTGGTCTTACAGTAAAGTATCTCCATCTGTGATATTCTGTCCCAGCAGAGAATTCACCATAAGCAGCTAAAAGGTCAGACACCAAATGCACTTAGCAGGACACAGCAGGCTCCATTGACAGAGGCAACACAGGTGCATAATACCGATACAGCAATTCCTATCAACCTGCCACAACATGGTGGAGGTGATTGGTGGAAGGCCCAGACTGAGAGGTGGGACTAGCGGGACATTTCCCTGTGGGCTGGTGGTCATGGAGTGGGCGGGGCTTTTAAATCATGTTGTGGCCGCCAGTACATCACCACAGTAAGTGATGACTCATCACCAAAGACCTGTCAGCGGTGGCAGTTTTGTATTCTATATGCACACATATGAGGTTTCCATTGGGCTTCATTCACAAAGGTATGTATGATGCAAAGTGTCTGTATGCAGCCTACTGATCACGCCCACACTATTAGACCCGATGGGCTGTCCAGCACTATATAAATGCACCACACAGTGCATTTGGTGTCAGACCTTTTGGCTGTTTTTGGTGAGTTTTCTCAAATTGTGTCTAGCAGAGAATTCAGCTAGTCGGAGAGCCTCGGCTCTGCCTTGCCCGTGACTACCAAGCCCTGTGCGGCCGGCCCCTCAACACCTCTATAATATAGGTGTTGTCTTATATGGAGGAACCTCTTGGACCTTGTTGGGCATCAAGACCTGATGATTTTTTTTCCACCTTCTATAACTAATCTCCTGACTGAGATAAATGGTCACATCTTTTGGGGATCTCTTTGGATATCTTCATCAACCTAAAGTAACCTGATCCAATTCATTATTGAAATATAGCCAAACGCGCCCATCCCATTCCCCTTTGTTAGATTAATTAATGAAGTGATGATAAATTATTTGCTATAAAACAAGCATTTTGCATTAGACAAACCCTGGTTAATTTTATTATAACGTTATCAAGTTCAAGAGCTGATCTCCTAAGTAAAATAGGTCATGTCTTTACTTCCAGCAGAGTGAATAGACGTTACGCAGGTAATTAACCAGACAATATATGAAGCAGAGATTTGATTCATTAAACACTAGTAGCAGTTTATATAGGGCTCTGAAGACACCGCTACCTTTTACCCACAGGGTAGGTGTAAACTGTATGATTTCTGGGCCCAATAATCACTAGAAGTAGAGCCAAATGGGCTACAGGACAAAATTTGGACCTATCCCCACCTTCCACCCACCTCACCAGCATGTTTCTCCGATGCGTGGACCCCATTAACTTTGATAGGATCTGTGCTAAAGGGAATCTGTCAGCAGGTTTTTGCTACCTCATCTGACAGCAACATCATAGGCAAATAAACCTAAATCCAACAATGTATCCCATACATTACTGGCTGCAGCCGTTCTCACACAACCATAGCATTGCGTTTGAGCCATGTAACAGAGCTGGGAGAGCAGTCCCCGCCCACACCAGACTCTGCATAGAGATTGTACATTAACAGTGAGGTGTCAATCACAGGAGGGGGTGTGTCAGACTACCCTGCAGGTGAAAAAGTAGTCTGGTCATGGTAATCACCAGGTGGTAAAGCCTTTAGTTTAAGCAAATAATAGCACACACCATGATAAGAGAAGCACAGTTGTGTTTTGTTTTTCAGCCCTTACATTTTACTGTCCTCAGCTTATGTAACAAAAACCTGCTGACAGATTCCCATTAACTGCTTCCAAAAAATTAATTCAATATATAAATCAGACAATTTGTCTAACTAATAACTAATATATTTAAATAATACAGTCACATATCTACTGAATAACATAAATATATATATATTATCCCTATACAATTACTGAACAAAACCCACTCTACTAAGATGAATTTTCCAGTAATACAACATGCAAGAAATGTCCAAGTATAGAAAACAAATAGGCGGCACTCACCGTGTGTTCGTAGGTGCTTTCTTTATTGAAGAGGTGCGGGGAGGGGGTGCATGAAGGTACAGACGACAGGTCCTGTTTCGCGGTTTGCCCGACCTATAGAAGCGGGCAAACCGCGAAACAGGACCTGTCGTCTGTACCTTCATGCACCCCCTCCCCGCACCTCTTCAATAAAGAAAGCACCTACGAACACACGGTGAGTGCCGCCTATTTGTTTTCTATACTTGGACTGTAAATGCTTGACTGGCTGATGCAGGCGTAGCACCACCAGGTGGCTGGGGATAAGACAGCGGTCTGTCTTTATGGAGGAATAAGAAAGACCAATAGCCCTGAAGGTGCCCGGTGCCTCTACCTTTCTATACACATGCAAGAAATGAATAATGCCACCATATATTTCGCCACATAGAGAGCAAATAATACCAATGTACTGATTAGTACAAAAAAATCACTGTACTAACATATTATCCCCATTTAATGACCATCTGGTGGAAGGTATAAGGTCCAAGAATGCACCACCAGTGGTCCGACAGGCCTCATTTAACTAGGGATCCAGCCACACCTACGTAGACCGTTATCATGACCTTGCCAACAATTTCAGGAGTCCCAAAGTAGCCTTAAGGATAGATCATTAGTCGACAGGCTTGACAATTAGCTCTATATACTTTTAAGGGACAAATGAATTAGATGGATTTCTATATCCAAAGGGGGACTCTGGGGCCCTCAGTTTCAGGCACAGTGTGTATCCCAGCTATCAGATCCCAGTGATCATACATCTATCACCTATCCTATGCCCAGATGGGTAACACTCCTATACTCACCATCTCAGCAGTGACCTTCCATGTACAGAGAACAGACAATTCCACTATTAATATAGTACAGGGGTTTTTGCAGTTATAATAGCCTCCTCTAGAATACCTCACTACATGAAAAAGAAGTAAGACCTATATAAAAAAAACAGGATGGGACTTGTATCTCATGACTTAACGTTTATTCACGTGTGTGTCATTGACTTCAGACTGCCACAAATTGTAAAACCACAGGAAAGCACAACAGGTAGGTGAAAATAACTGACCCCGTTTCCTCCACTGTCTTATTCTGTAAACCTTGGGTCCCCAATCTGTAGCTCAGGTGGCCCATATGGCTCGCGGGCCTGTGCTGTGTGGCTCGCGGCTGTCCTACAGCTTGGTGCATTAGCACCGGGGCTAGCAAATGGCCATGAAGTGCAGGTTTCCAGATGGTGACTTTTGTGAGTAGCTCCACATAGAAGAGCAGATCTGAATAAGGCTAAGGTAGGAACCACTGGATCTTGGTAACTGCATCAGTGTAATTTCTGGGGAAAAGCTTTGGCTGTCATACTGGTAATGAGGGCTGTTGGTGTCACTACTGTGAGGGACGGAAGCTTGACGGTGCTCGCGGCCCTCTCTGAGTTGGACATGGCTGTCAACCCTCTCTCAGAGCTGGATGTGGTTTGTGACCCTCTCTCAGAGCTGGATTTGGCTTGCGACCCTCTCTCAGAGCTGGATGTGGCTGGTGACCCTCTGTCAGAGCTGGATGTGGCTGGTGACCCTCTGACAGAGCTGGATATGACTGGTGACCCTCTCTCAGAGCTGGATATGACTGGTGACCCTCTCTCAGAGCTGGATGTGGCTCACGACTCTACCTCAGGGCTCGATGTGGCTTGCGACCCTACCTCTGGGCCGGATGTGGCTCGTGACCCTCTCTCAGAGCTGGATGTGGCTGGTGACCCTCTGTCAGAGCTGGATGTGGCTGGTGACCCTCTGTCAGAGCTGGATGTGGCTGGTGACCCTCTGACAGAGCTGGATATGACTGGTGACCCTCTCTCAGAGCTGGATATGACTGGTGACCCTCTCTCAGAGCTGGATGTGGCTCACGACTCTACCTCAGGGCTCGATGTGGCTTGCGACCCTACCTCTGGGCCGGATGTGGCTCGTGACCCTCTCTCAGAGCTGGATGTGGCTGGTGACCCTCTGTCAGAGCTGGATGTGGCTGGTGACCCTCTGACAGAGCTGGATATGACTGGTGACCCTCTCTCAGAGCTGGATATGACTGGTGACCCTCTCTCAGAGCTGGATGTGGCTCACGACTCTACCTCAGGGCTCGATGTGGCTTGCGACCCTACCTCTGGGCCGGATGTGGCTCGTGACCCTCTCTCAGAGCTGGATGTGGCTGGTGACCCTCTGTCAGAGCTGGATGTGGCTGGTGACCCTCTGACAGAGCTGGATATGACTGGTGACCCTCTCTCAGAGCTGGATATGACTGGTGACCCTCTCTCAGAGCTGGATGTGGCTCACGACTGTACCTCAGGGCTCGATGTGGCTTGCGACCCTACCTCTGGGCCGGATGTGGCTCGTGACCCTCTCTCAGAGCTGGATGTGGCTGGTGACCCTCTGTCAGAGCTGGATGTGGCTGGTGACCCTCTGACAGAGCTGGATATGACTGGTGACCCTCTCTCAGAGCTGGATATGACTGGTGACCCTCTCTCAGAGCTGGATGTGGCTCACGACTCTACCTCAGGGCTCGATGTGGCTTGCGACCCTACCTCTGGGCCGGATGTGGCTCGTGACCCTCTCTCAGAGCTGGATGTGGCTGGTGACCCTCTGTCAGAGCTGGATGTGGCTGGTGACCCTCTGACAGAGCTGGATATGACTGGTGACCCTCTCTCAGAGCTGGATATGACTGGTGACCCTCTCTCAGAGCTGGATGTGGCTCACGACTGTACCTCAGGGCTCGATGTGGCTTGCGACCCTACCTCTGGGCCGGATGTGGCTCGTGACCCTCTCTCAGAGCTGGATGTGGCTGGTGACCCTCTGTCAGAGCTGGATGTGGCTGGTGACCCTCTGACAGAGCTGGATATGACTGGTGACCCTCTCTCAGAGCTGGATATGACTGGTGACCCTCTCTCAGAGCTGGATGTGGCTCACGACTCTACCTCAGGGCTCGATGTGGCTTGCGACCCTACCTCTGGGCCGGATGTGGCTCGTGACCCTCTCTCAGAGCTGGATGTGGCTGGTGACCCTCTGTCAGAGCTGGATGTGGCTGGTGACCCTCTGACAGAGCTGGATATGACTGGTGACCCTCTCTCAGAGCTGGATATGACTGGTGACCCTCTCTCAGAGCTGGATGTGGCTCACGACTCTACCTCAGGGCTCGATGTGGCTTGCGACCCTACCTCTGGGCCGGATGTGGCTCGTGACCCTCTCTCAGAGCTGGATGTGGCTGGTGACCCTCTGTCAGAGCTGGATGTGGCTGGTGACCCTCTGACAGAGCTGGATATGACTGGTGACCCTCTCTCAGAGCTGGATATGACTGGTGACCCTCTCTCAGAGCTGGATGTGGCTCATGACCATATGAAAACTAAAATATCAAAAACTTGGGGCTTGTTTCCTTTTTAGGGGGCGAAGATATTTCAGGCAGAAAAATTCACGTCAATAAACTGTGTGAACATGAAAGAGTGTTTCCCTTGTGAAGTACAAGTGGCACCGAATAGCTGGGTGCGAGAAAGGTGCAGTCTGATGGACATGTGACTTTTGTAACCCTAAATTGAAGCAGGTCTTCATATCCCTGTTTTGGGGTCCAAGCAGAGATGCAACTATTGCAGTGGCAGAGGGTACAACTGCAACTGGTCCATGTAGGAAGAT
This sequence comes from Allobates femoralis, assembly GCA_033576535.1. NCBI lineage: Eukaryota > Metazoa > Chordata > Amphibia > Anura > Aromobatidae > Allobates > Allobates femoralis. The sequence continues at coordinate 596,553,185 of JARQOC010000004.1, forward strand.
GACCCACTCCAAGTCCTTGGATGGACATTGATCTGAGATGTATTGCGGTCCAGAGAGGCACCAACTCCCTGCACCGCAATGAATATACACACCAATGGCCAATCAATGGTCAGAAGATGACTTCGGTGTGCCTCTCATGGCGACACCTGGAATAAAGATTGCACTCCATGTTGTGGGAGTGAGGAGAGGAGACACCTATTTTATTACTTTTTTTTTAATGTTTTGGAAAAGACCGCCAGGAGGGGAAACACTATTAAACAAGATATTAAAATCTGAGAGTCCTCAGTGGTTGATACTTTTAAATGGCTCAATGAAAAGATGGTAACAAATAGCAAACTTTAGAGCCTACTTGTTGCTATTTATTACCAGAATTTGAGTCAGCCATTAAAAGCAACATATGATGTTTCAGACTATAAGATGCACTGGACCATAAGATGCACCCAGGTTTTAGAGGAGGAAAATAAAGGAGAAAAAGTCATGGTGCACTGCTATGTAGGGAATCTGCTGCTGACACTGTTGTGGGGGGTAATATCCTCATATTCTGTACTAATGTCCCAGTCCTTGGCCCCTTCCAGGTATTTAAGTCCCCCATCCTGGTATATGTACGCCATCCTGATATGTATGTTCTCCATCATGACATACAAGTCCTCTATCTGGGTAAATGTGACCTATTCTGGTACATGGTCCCTATCTTAGTTTATGATTCCCCCATCCCGGTATATAGTCCATATTCTGGTATATATGCCACATTCTATTATATGGTCCATATCCTGGTATAAGTGCCCCATTATGGTATATGTGCCCTATCCTGGTATGTGTCCCATCCTGTTATTTGTGCCCCGTACCCTGGTACATGATCTCCCATCTTGGTATGTGTCCTATATCCTGTTATATGCCCCTCAACCAGGTGTATGGCTCCATCCTGGGGCACACTTAAAAAAAAGTAACGATTATAACTCACCATCCATTGTTCCCCTGCAGCCCCGCAACATCCCCTATTGTGTTCTCATGCTGACAGGTAATCAGCATGTGAGTGCTCAGTGATGACATCATTGCCATGCTCCCACCTCTACACACGCTGTCAGCTGCTGGCAAAAGAAGACAAGAAGAGTTTGAGAGAATGATGGATGATGAGTTCAATGCTGATGTGTGGAAATCAGTGGATATCCACACACGTGATCTTATTGTCCCACACTGGAGAGGTGAGTGTTGAGTAACAGATACAATTTTATGGATGTATAAATAATCTAAAAAACCTAGAACTGCAGTGGACAGCTCAACGTTATAGTGTCTGAAACATTTTTAGTAACCCTGGAGTTCCCCTCTAAGCACAAAGACAGACTACTAAATGGGTCCACAGAGGGGGCTGCCCAGGGTTTACTTTGCCACAAGAACATCACACGGGTTCACTCCCCACACAACACTGGACACTACACTAGCACATCTGGGCCAGGAAGGGGAGCTAAAGCAGCTCCCTTATATACTCTGGGTCAAGAGGAAGTAGTTCAGTACGTAGTTATACTGTGAAGAGTTCAGTTCCTGGGAGAACTGAGGAAGGGAGACTGTAGTGTAAAGAGGCTGCTTCAGGCTTCTCTACAGTCTGCTCCTTGATTCCAGGCCTAGCCAGGGTCTGAGGGAAGGAGCACAGGAAACAGAGGAACACATCTAGGAGACTGAGTGACTTCATAACTCGCACCGGAGGAGCGCACAGACCAGATACCGGATCCGAAACTGTGACTGACACACACAGCACAGTAAACACTGTGATAGTGGAGGTTGTAGATCTACACTGTACCTCAGCGAAGCAACACGGCGGGGTCAGAAGCACATGGAAGACTCAAGTTGCCTAGCAAAGGCGCTACCTGTGAGGAGAGACAGGGCCAGCAGCTCAGCTAAAACAGCAGCAGTGCCACACATACAGCGCAGCAGTGGGAAGCTGAGGACCCGGACAGGGTGGGAGCAACCCGGCCCCAGTACAGACTCCGTGGACAGTGCTTGCTGAACAACAACTACAGTAAAGCTTTGGAGAACTACAAAACCGTGAGTCTGTGTGTTAATTGCACCCTTTGCCCTATATTCAACAGCAGAGATCCACCATCTGCAGAGCCGAACACTGCTTTCACTGCAAGATGAGGGACAAGGCTGCAGCAGCAGGAAAGTAAGTGAATTGCACCTATTACTATACCACATCCAGCCCCAAGACAACCAGTGCTGCAACTGCAAAGTAAGTGCCTGTGTTGACTACAACCCCCATTATAATCCTTGCAAACCCTGCTCTCCCTCACAACTCCCTCACAAACTGTTCCCATCATCACCACTATCATCCCTATCCTGCAGCATCTATAGCATCCATCATAGACTTTAACTATCACTGCCCCGGGGAACCAGGCTCTACATCTCCAGCTGCCAAACATCATCCCCGGAGGTTCTGCAGCAGCGGTGGTCACCCTGACCACAACCCGTGGGTGGCGTCACGACAAACTCCCCTGTAAATATCCCCCCATTTACTTGCAGAACCTGGGAAACGGTCCGGACCAAAACCACCGTGACATCCCCAGCAGTACCCTGGTCCGGTACCGAGTACCCCGTCCCAGTGGGCTCCACAGGGGCATTTCTATTGTGTCAGGGCCACAAAGGAAGACATCACTACTGTAATATATTTTATCTTTCTGGCTCAATTGCACTTTTTTCTTCTGTGCTATATACATATATTTGATCTACAGAGCTCCTGTGTGTAATGTCATTAGTCATAATATTAGTGCTGTGGTTTTTGATAATGATCAATACAGTGGTATTACTTGGTTAATATGTGGTGGTGGTAATAAGTGGTCTGGTCACGGTGTAGCAGTATTTTTTCTCTTGAATCTGATATTATTTGTTTATTAATCTTTGTATAGTGGATTTTGCTTAGTAAGAGTATAGTGATTATATTCAGACACTATGCGGTGATAATATATGGTCATTGTATGGTGGTATTTATCCCTTCTATGTGGTTTATTATTAGCATAATAGTTTTGGTAAAGTGAACTCGTTCAATAACAATATGGCATTTAATGACCTTTGGTTTTCATTGGCTGTAAGCCATAATCATCAACATTTACAGAAATAAACACATGAAATATATCACTCTGTGTGTACCGTATATACTCGTGTATAAGCCGACCCGTGTATAAGCCGACCCCCCTACTTTTGCCCCCAAAACCTGGGAAAACCTATTGACTCGTGTATAAGCCGAGGGTGGACCCCAGCACAGGTATACAGACCCCAGCAGTGTGGTATACAGGCCCCCCCAGTGGTAGTAAACAGCAGCCTCCCCAGTGGCATATACAGGCCCCAGTAGTATATACAGCATCCCCAGTGGTGTACAGCAGCCTCCCCAGTGGTATATACAGACCCCACCAGTATATACAGCAGCCCCAGTGGTATACAGGCCCCAGCAGTATATACAGCAGCCCCGGGGGTGTACAGCAGCCTCTGGGGGCATACAGCAGCCCCAGCGGTACACAGCAGCCCCAGCGGTACACAGCCGCCCCCAGGGGTACACAGCCGTCCCCAGGGGTACACAGCAGCCCCCAGGGGTACACAGCAGCCCCCAGGGGTACACAGCCGCCCCCAGAGGTACACAGCAGCCCCCAGGGGTACACAGCAGCCCCCAGGGGTACACAGCCGCCCCCAGGGGTACACAGCAGCCCCCAGGGGTACACAGCCGCCCCCAGGGGTACACAGCCGCCCCCAGGGGTACACAACAGCCCCCAGGGGTACACAGCCGCCCCCAGGGGTACACAGCAGCCCCCAGGGGTATACAGCCACCCCCAGGGGTACACAGCCGCCCCCAGGGGTACACAGCCACCCCCAGGGGTACACAGCAGCCCCCAGGGTTACACAGCCGCCCCCAGGGGTACACAGCAGCCCCCAAGGGTACACAGCAGCCCCCAGGGGTACACAGCCGCCCCCAGGGGTACACAGCAGCCCCGAGGGGTACGCAGCCGCCCCCAGGGGTACACAGCCGCCCCCAGGGGTACACAGCCACCCCCAGGGGTACACAGCAGCCCCCAGGGGTACACAGCTGCCCCCAGGGGTACACAGCAGCCCCCAGGGGTACACAGCAGCTCCCAGGGGTACACAGCCGCCCCCAGGGGTACACAGCCGCCCCCAGGGGTACACAGCTGTCCCCAGGGGTATACAGCCGCCCCCAGGGGTACACAGCCGTCCCCAGGGGTATACAGCTGCCCCCTGGGGGTACCCAGCTGCCCCCAAATGCTGGCACTCGCCCCCCCTGCTGCTTAACTTATCATCCGGTCTTCTGATCAGCGCTGCTCCTCGCTGCTCCCGTCCTCGCTGCATCCGGGATCCCCGGCCGTCGCACGATGACGTCACA